>CM077671.1:411364021-411751521 GCA_039707655.1 Elymus sibiricus
GCTTCGGACGCGAAAGGAGGCGATGGGTACGGCGGCTACGAGCTGGGGGTGCTCGACAGCGGAGCGTCGGGCGAGGTCGAGGTGCTCAAATTCCAGCGCCTATTGTTGTGTCAGTGGGTGCGCACGTGTGCGGGGAACACAATGGACAAGGTGGGGTGTGTGGACAGTTGCTCACCTTGTTGGAGTTGATCTAGCGGCGTTGGAGTGGTTCGTCTGTCGATGAGGTTAAAGTCCCAAATTGATAGGGCTCGACGGAGTTGTCCTGGGGGTTCGCCGGAGTGCACTGGATCAACTGGTGGCAGTTGGTGGTCGAGGGCACGGCTATGCTCTCCGGAATAATGCCCGCGGCAAGCTAGGGCAAAAGCGGATGCGGGGATTCGCTGTGGGCATCCTGGCGGCGCTCGGTGTGGATTGAATGGGCCAAATGGACGAGCTCGAGGCGGGGTTTAAGTAGAAAAACACCGCGGGGGCTGGTGGGGATAAAGAGCGCGCGAACGTGCAACGTGGGCGTTGATACGTCTCCAACGTATCTATAATTTTTGATTGTTCCACACTATTATATTATCATTCTAGGATACTTTTTGAGTATTAATTTACCAATTTATATTATTTTTGAGCAGTAACCTATTGACCCAATGCCCAGTGCCAGTTGCTGTTTTCTGCGTGTTTTTGTCTTTTTAGGTTTACAGTACCAAACGAAGTCCAATTGCCCAGAAACTTTTTTATGATTTTTTCTGGATCAAAAGAAGACCTGGAAGCTTCGGGAGAAGACCGGAGGCCTCGCGAGGGAGGCACAAGCCAACAGGGCATGCCTAGGGGGGTCGGGGTGCCTTGATGGCTTGTCCCTCCCTGGTGGCCCTCCTACCCCCGTTCTCTGGCCTATAAATTCACATATATTCCAAAAACCCTGGAGGGCATCCCAAAACACTTTTTCCGCCAACGCAAGTCTCTGTTCGCCACGATCCCATCTGGAGCTCTGTTTCGGCACCCTGCCGGAGTGGGGATCGATCATGGAGGGCCTCTTCTTCAACCTTGCTGCCCTCATGATGATGTGTGAGGAGTTCCCCACAGACCTATGGGTCCGTAGTTAGTACCTAGATGGCACTCTCTCTCTTTTGATCTTCAATACAATGATAATCGCATCTTCATTTTGATCTATCCGATGTAATTATTTTGTGCGGTGCGTTTGTTGGGATCCGATGAATTGTGGGTTTATGTCAGATTATTTTTGAAAAGTATTTGATTCACCTCTGAATATTATGATTCTTATTTGCATGATCATTATATCTTCGTAAATCTCTCCGATCTATTGAAATAGTTTGGCCAACTAGATTGATAATTCTTAAGTGAGAGGGGTGCACTGTAGTGGGGTCAATCTGGCGGGGCTCTATATCCCAGTGACAGAAAGGGACAAGACACGTCTTTGTATTGTTGCCACTAAGGATAAAACGATGGGGTTAGTTCATATTAATTGAATTCTCTTTGTCAACATCATGTCAATGTTCTCCAAGCATTACTCTGTTTTACTTAATACTCTAGATGCATGCTGGATAGCGGTCGATGGGTGGAGTAATAGTAATAGGTCCAGGCAGGAATCGGCCTATTTGCTTATTTACGTGATGCCTATATATACATGATCATTGTCATGAATATCACATAACTATGCTTTTCTATCAATTGCCCAACAGTAATTTGTTTACCCACCGTATGCTTCCTACATGAGAGATGCGGCTAGGGAAAACTATGGCCCCCGGGTCTATTCACTTATATATCTACAAACGCTTTCATTACCTTTCTGCCATTATTTATATTTTATTTTATTTTGCAATTTACAATTATCTACTATCATCTAGACACTTAACTTGCTTGCAAATAACGAGATCAAGGGGATTGACAACCCTCTTGCCGCGTTGGGTGCAAGTGTTTGCTCTTTTGTGTGCAGCCGCTGAAGACGGTTGTTGATTGATATTCCTATTGGTTCGATAAACCTTAGTTCTTAACTGAGGGAAATACTTATCTTTATTGTGTTTCAATTACCCGTTCCTCTTCACGAAAAACCTAACGCAGATCACAAGTATCAGGAAGGATTTCTGGCGCCGTTGCCGGGGAATATCATCACCAACTATCAAGTAACTTCACAGAAATTATCATTCACTTATTCTTCTTTTTATTTGCTGTTCTATTTAGTTTGCTTCATAAAAATCAAAAATACAAAATTATTTATCTTTGCTATTCACTAGTTTACTTGTTGCTTATCGCTATGGCTAGTTCCCCTCCGAACATGCCTCACTCTCGTTACTTGGGAGAGGGTTCCCCAATCTTGGATTTTAAGCAAGTAGGTGATGAGTCCCTTAAAGAAGCATGTGATAGATTACTAGTAATACAAGAGAGAGCTAATCCCAGGAGTCATATTAAATTGCTCCTTAGAAGCTTTTATGTTGGTCTATCTCTTTCTCATAGACGTGTCTTGGACTCTATGTTCGAAAAAGATTTCCTTGGGAACAATGCTTTTGACACCTATGATAAGATGAAAAACATAGTTGCACAACCCAAAATAGAAACCATTGAACCAACCATATTGGTGTGCTTCTGTCAAACCGAATTAATAAAAGAAACTAAGGCCATTATGGACCGATTTTAAGGGGTTATACAACATGTCTACTAAAATCAATGGGGACATAGTAATGCAAAATAAGAGATTTGACACTCTGGACCAAAAGATTGATGCTCTTAGTATTTTGAAGGATGAAATGAAAACTCTCAATAACAAGTTTGAACAACTTGTTCTTAGTGTCAAAGATGACAACACTTGAAACTATGCATTATGCCTAGCTAGGGGCATAAAACAATAGCGCTTGTTGGGAGGCAACCCAAAATTTATCTTTATTTTGCTTTTTTACTTTCTGTTTGTGTGTGATAACATGATTATTACCTTTGTATTGATTGTGTTTTTAAGTTTTAATTAGTGTTTCTGCCAAGTAAATCCTTTCTGACGACTCACAAGATGAGTAGAATTGATACGGTGCAAAAAAAGAAACTTTAGCGTCCAGTGCAGAATTTCTATGATTTTACTGGAATGTCTTTTCCATCTGAACTTTTTACACAGTACTTATATACAAATTATTCAGGTTGTCCTAATTTTCCAGAATTTTTAGAGTTATATAAGTAAAGGTTCTTTACAGATCTTTACAGACTGTTCTGTTTTAGTCATATTGTGTTTTTGCTTGCATAGTTTGCTTGTTTTGATGATGCTATGGATTGTATCAGGGGGTATAAGCCATGGAGAAGTTAGAATACAGTACCTATTATGCAATAATGAAATATGAATCAATTTATAACAGTACCGAATGTATTTGATATGTTGCTTATACTAACGGATCTCACGAAGTTTTGTTGAGTTTTGTGTGATTGGAGTTTACAAGTTTTGGGTGTTATCACGATGTATGAAGGAATAAGGAGAAACAAGAGCCTAAGCTTGGGTATGCACAAGGCACCCCAAGGTAATATTCTAGGAAGACTCAAGTGTCTAAGCTTGGGGATGCCCCGGAAGGCATCCCCTCTTTCGTCTCAATCCATCGGTATGTCACTTGGAGCTATATTTTTATTCGTCACATGATATGAGTTTTGCTTGGAGCGTCATTTTCTTTTGTTTGCTTTTATTTTTAGTTTTACACAATCATATTTTTCTTGACACACCTATTTGAGAGAGACACACCTTCATCATAATTTATTAGAATACTCTATGAGCTTCACTTATATCTTTTAAGCTTAGCAGTTGCTCTAGTACTTCACTTATATCTTTTAGAGCATGGTGGCGTATAGATTTTGTAGAAATAATTGCACTCTCATTATTCACTTATATTTGTTTGAGAGTTAATAAAAAGTAACGGTAATTTGCATGGGTCATAAGACTAGTGATGGGGAACGTTGCATGGGAAACAAAAAATTTCCTACGCACACCCAAGATCTATCTATGGAGATCAACAACTACGAGAGGGAGAGTGGATCTACATACCCTTGTAGATCGCTAAGCGGAAGCGTATATAACGCGGTTGATGTAGTCGTACGTCTTCACGCTCCAATCGCGATCCGTCCCAATCTAGCGTCGAACGGACGACACCTCCGCGTTCAGCACACGTGCAGCTCGATGACGTCTCCGCCTCCTCAATCCAGCGAGCGAGGTCGGAGTAGTAGATGAGTTCTGTGGCAACATGATGGCATGGTGGCGGTGGTGGTGGTGCTATCCCGGCAGGGCTATGCCTAGCGCTACCGAAACCGCGAACGGAGGAGAAAACGATCTAGGGAGAGAGAGGGGCGCCAAGGGCTTCGTGTGTCCTCTTGGGGCGCCCCCTCTCCTCTATATATAGGTGGAGGGGCGTGGAGATCAGCCCCTCCAAGCCCTAGGGCGCAGCCAAGGGGGAGGAGTTGGGCTCCTAGTCCAATTCCCTCCCTTTCCAAAAACAGGTGGACTTTCCACCTCTCCCAAGCGACATGGGCCTTGAGGGACTTGTGCGCCTGGCCCAATAAGTCCAGGGCGCGTCCCCTCAGCCCATGAAAACCCTTGGGACATGGTGGAACCCTTGGTGGACTTTCGGACTCCTCCGGAAGTTTCTGGAACCTTCTAGAAGCTTCCCGGTACAATACCGGAAAAACCATGAAACTTTTCTGGTAGCCAAAATATGACTTCCCATATATAAATCTTTACCTCCGGACCGTTCCGGAACTCCTCGTGACGTCCGGGATCTCATCCGAGACTCCGAACAACCTTCGGTCACCAACATACATAACTCAATAATACCAAAATGTCACCGAACGTTAAGTGTGCAGACCCTGCGGGTTCGAGAACTATGTAGACATGACCGAGACACCTCTATGTCCAATAACCAATAGCGGGACCTGGATGCCCATATTGGTACCTACATATTCTATGAAGATCTTTATCCGTTGAACCTCTATGTCAAGGATTCAGTTAATCCCGTACGCTGTTCCCTTTGTTTATCGGTATGTTACTTGCCCGAGATTCGATCGTCGGTATCTCCATACCTAGTTCAATCTCGTTACCGGCAAGTCTCTTTACTCGTTCCGTAATACAAGATCCCGTGACTAACTCCTTAGTCACATTGCTTGCAATATTCTTGTGATGTTGTATTACCGAGAGGGCCCAGAGATTCCTCTCCGTCATCCGGAGTGACAAATCCCAGTCTTCGTCCATGCCAACTCAACAGACACCCTCAGACATACCTGTAGAGCATCTTTATAGTCACCCAGTTATGTTGTGACATTTGATACACAAAAGGCACTCCTCCGGTGTCAGTGAGTTACCCGATCTCATGGTCATTGGAACAGATACTTGACATGCAGAAAACAATAGCAATAAACTTGACACGATTATATGCTACGTTCATAGTTTGGGTCTTATCCATCACATCATTCTCCTAATGATGTGATCCCGTTATCAAATGACAACTCCTGTCCATGACTAGGAAACCATAGCCATCTTTAATCAACGAGCTAGTCCATTCGAGGCTTACTAGGGACACATTGTTGTCTATGTACCCACACATGTATTTGCGTTTCCAATCAATACAATTATAGCATGGATAATAAACATTTGTCATGAACAAGCAAATATAATAATAACCCTTTTACTATTGCCTCTAGGGCATATTTCTAATAGTATCCCACTTGCACTAGAGTCAATAATCTAGTTCACATCACCATGTGATTAACACCGAGTGAGTTCTGCGGTTTTATCATGTTTTGCTTGTGAGAGAGGTTTTTAGTCAACGGGTCTGCAACATTCAGATCCGTGTGCACTTTACAAATCTTATGTCATACTATAGATGCTGCTACCACGCTCCACTTGGAGCTATTCCAAATGGTGCTCCACTATACGTATCCGGATTGCTACTCAGAGTCATCTGGATTGGTGTCAAAGCTTGCAACGACGTAACTCTTTACGACGAACTCTTTATCACCTCCATAATCGAGAAATATTTCCTCAGTCCTCAAGTTACTAAGGATAATTTTGACCGCTGTCTAGTGATACACTCCTGGACCACTCTTGTACCCCTTGACAGACTCGGCAAGGCACACACCAGGTGCCGTACACAACATGGCATACTATATAGAGCCTACGGCTAAGGCATTGGGGACGACCCTCGTCTTTTCTCTTTTCTTCTGCCGTGGTCGAGCTTTGAGTCTTACACAACTTCACTCCATACAAATCAGGCAAGAACTCTTTCTTTGACTGATCCATTTTGAACTCCTTCAAAATCTTGTCAAGGTATGTACTTATTGAAAGTCTTATCTGGTGTGTTGATCTATCTCTATAGATCTTGATGCCCAATATTTAAGTAGCTTTATCCAGGTATTCCTTTGAAAAACTCCTTTCAACCAACCCTTTATGCTTTCCAGAAATTCTACATTATTTCCGATCAACAATATGTCATCCACATATACCTATCAGAAATTCTATAGTGCTCCCACTCATTTTATTGTAAATACAAGTTTCTTATAAACTTTGTATATACCCAAAAACTTTGATCACCTTATCAAAGCGTATATTCCAACTCCGAGATGCTTGCCCCAGTCCATAGAAGGATCGCTGGAGTTTGCACACCTTTTAGCATCCTTAGGATCGACAAAACCTTCTGGTTGTATCACATACAACGTTTCCTCACGGAAACCGTTAAGGAAACTCTATTTTGACATCCATCTGCCAGATTTCATAATCGAAAAATACAACAACTGCTAACATAATTTCAAAAGACTTTAGCATCGCGACAAGTCGAGCTTTATAAATGGTGACAATTACCATCAGCGTCTGTCTTCTTCTTAAAGGTCCGTTTGTACTTAACGACCTGCCGTTCATCGGGCAAGTCTACTGAAGTCCATACTTGGTTTTTATACATGGATCCTATCTTGAATTTCATGGCTGCTAGCCATTAGTTGGAATCCGGGCCCACCATCGCTTCTTCATAGCTCGTAGGATCACTGTTGTCTAACAACATGACCTCCAAGACAGGATTGCCGCACCACTTAGGGGTGATACGATTCCTTGTCGACCTACGAGGCTCAGTAGTAACTTTGGTCTGAAGTTTCATGATCAACATCATTAGCTTCCTCTTCATTTGGTGAACGCGCCGCAAAAACAACTTTATGCGTTGTGCTACCATCCAACTGAAGTGACGGTTCAATAACCTCATCAAGTTCTACCTTCCTCCCACTCAATTCTTTCGAGAGAAACTCTTTCTCGAGAAAGGACCCGTCTTTAGCAACAAACACTTTGCCCTCGGATCTGAGATAGAAGGCATACCCAACTGTTTCCTTAGGGTATCATATGAAGATGCATTTTTCCGCTTTGGGTTCGAGCTTATCAGGATGAAGTCTTTTCATATAAGCATCGCATTACCAAACTCTAAGAAATGACAGCTTAGGTTTCTACCAAACCATAATTCATACTGTGTCATCTCAACAGACTTTAGACGGTGCCCTATTTTAAAGTGAATGTGTTTGTCTCTAATGCATAACCCCAAAAATGATAGTGGCAAATCGGTAAGAGACATCATTGTACATACTATATCCAATAGAGCACAGCTACGACGTACGGACACACCATCACACTATGGTGTTCCAGGTGGCGTGAGTTTGTGAAACATTTTTCACATTGTCTTAAGTTGCATACCAAACTCGTAACTCAGATATTCACCTCCACGATCATATCGTAGACATTTTATCATCTTGTCACGATGATCTTCAACTTCACTCTGAAATTGGTTGAACTTTTCAAACATTTCAGACTTGTGTTTCATTAAGTAAATATACTCATATCTACTCAAATCATTAGTGAAGGTAAGAAAATAACGATATCCACCGCACGCTTCAACACTCATTGGACCGCATACATCAACATGTATTATTTCCAATAAGTTACTTGCCCGCTCCATCATATCGGAAAACGGGGTCTTAGTCATCTTGCCCATGAGGCATGGTGCGCATGTCTCAACCGATTCAAAATAGAGTGAGTCCAAAGATCCATCATCATGGAGTTTCTTCATGCGCTTTACACCAATATGACCTTAGCGGCAGTGCCACAAGTATGTGGTACTATCATTATTAACTTTGCATCTTTTGGCATCAATATTATGAACATGTGTATCACTACGATCGAGATTCAATGAACCATTCACATTGGGTGCATGACCATTGAAGG
This sequence comes from Elymus sibiricus, assembly GCA_039707655.1. Taxonomy (NCBI): domain Eukaryota; kingdom Viridiplantae; phylum Streptophyta; class Magnoliopsida; order Poales; family Poaceae; genus Elymus; species Elymus sibiricus. Next base: position 411,372,237 of record CM077671.1, read on the forward strand.
TATTATTCATGTAAATAGAATAACCATTATTCTCTGACTTAAATGAATAACCGTATTGCAATAAACACGATCCAATCATGTTCATGCTCAACACAAACACCAAATAACATTTATTTAGGATCAACACTAATCCCGAAGGTACAGGGAGTGTGCAATGGTGATCACATCAACCTTGGAAACACTTCCAACACACATCGTCACCTCGCCCTTCAGCTAGTCTCCATTCATACCGTTGCTTTTATTCCGAGTTACTAACACTAGCAACTGAACCGGTATCTCATACGCAGGTGCTACTAGGAGTACTAGTAAGGTACACATCAATAACACGTATATCAAATATACTTCTGTTGACGTTGCCAGCCTTCTTATCTGCCAAGTTTCTGGGGCAGTTCCGCTACCAGTGACTGTTCCCCTTATTATACAAGAACTTAGTCTCGGGTTTGGGTTCAACCTTGGGTTTCTTCACTGGAGCGGGAACTGGCTTGCCATTCATGAAGTTTCCCTTCTTGCACTTGCCCTTCTCGAAACTAGTGGTTTTACTAACCATCAACATTTGATGCTCCTTCTTGATTTCTACCTTCGCGGTGTCAAATATCGCGAATAGCTCAGTGATCATCTTCTCTATCCCCGGCATGTTATAGTTCATCACGAAGCTCCAGTAGCTTGGTGGCAGTGACTTGGAGAACTATGTCAATCACTATCCTATCTGGAAGATCAACTCCCACTTGATTGAAGCGATTATAGCACCCAGACAATCTGAGCACACGCTCACCGATTGAGCTATTCTCCTTCATCTTGCAGGCAAAGAATCTTGTTGGAGGTCTCATACCTCTCAACATGGGCACGAGCCTGAAATCTCAATTTCAGCTCTTGGAACATCTCATATGCTCCGTGACGTTCAAAACGTCTTTGGAGCCTCAATTCTAAGCCGTAAAGCATGACGCACCGAACTATCAAGTAGTCATAAAAAACGTGCCTGTCTGATGTTCTCAACACCCACAGACGACGCTTGAGGGGTTGGCGCACCGAGCGGTGCATCAAGGACACTAGCCTTCTGTGCAGAAATGAGGACAATCCTCAGTTTACGGACCTCGTCCACATAGTTGCTACTACCAACTTTCAACTTAGTTTTTCTTTAGGAACGTATCAAAATCTAGGGGAGCTAGAGCGTGAGCTATCGATCTACAACATAAACTGCAAAGATATTTTGACTATGTTCATGATAATGAGTTCGGTTGATCATACTACTAAAGAACTCCCACTCAAATTGACATACCTCTGGTCATCCGAGTGTTACATTGACGGGGTTATTACCCCTGGGTATGCCAAGGAGAGGGAGTTCCAGCTCCTTTCCGAAAAAACTATATGGCTGGCTGGCCCACGGTCGGCTGGTCAGTGGCCGGCTGCCTCCCTGGCCGGCTGGCCACTGCCGGCTGGTCCGCGACCGGCTGGCCACTGCCGGCTGACCCCCTGGCCGGCTGGCCCGCTGCCGGCTGAATAGGAGCCGGCCGTCTGGCCCCCGGCTAGGCGCGCCTGGCCGCTACGCGACTAGCTCGCCCGCTGACCTCTGGACGGGCGGGTATCCGTCCCTTCCTACTGCGGCCGGGTACGCTGACGGGACGCTACCCCCACGACGGACTCCGATGTAGCTACAGCGGCCGCTGTCGCACGGACGTGCATGGCTACAGTCCGGCAGACCGTACCGCTGACCAAGGACTAACTTGGACCCGGCGGAGCCACAGTACCTCTGCGCCGCCGTCCACTCCGTTACCTGCCCCGGCGTGGCTACAGCGCTACCGGCCGTACCGCTGACTTCGGCCGGCGGGCGCAAGACGATGCCGGACGGGGTAGCCCGTGCCGCGGCAGGTGAGCGCGGGCCAATAGAAGAGCCGACTGGCGGGCCCCAGCTGGCGATGGGACCGCGCAGCCGGCGGGCCCTACGGGCGACAAGACGACCCAGCCGGCGCCCCCCCTGGCCGGCTGGAGAGGCTGCCAGCCGGGTCCCCCCTTGTAATATCTTAAGAATACTGTACGCCGGGGGGTTGGCCTATAAAACCCCTGGAGGCCCCCATGCATCGGGCAAGGGACACGCGCACGGAGGTGTTCATCCCTCTCTCACACCCACACATAGCAGGGGAAGGGGAGCCGGCTGCTCCTTCTTCCACCTCCAGACGAACAGCTCAAGGAGCACCATTGTAACATCTCTCCCCATCCAAATAGACTAGCAGGACTAGGGGTATTACCTCCCACGGAGGGCCCTGAACCTGGGTACGTCGTGTGTCTATCACCACTCGTGCCTAATCCCGCTCCCGGAGCCCGTCGGCGTCCTTCGGCCCCAACCACACTCGATAAGCCACCCTATGGCATCTGTCGTGAGAAAACGACGACAGTTGGCGCCCACCGTGGGGCCGAACGCGGCGTCGGCCGGAGTCACACTCCGGGCGGGACACTTCACCACCTCCCCTGGCCGCCCCGCGTCCGGGCGGAACCGCAGGCTCGTGGGGCTTCCTCCTGCGAGGCGGAACCCCGCCTCCGCTGGTCCTTCGGGCAACACCGCCGGCCCCTCCATTGAGCGGCTCGGCGGCGACCCGCTGATCGACATCGCCATCCTCACCGAGCGCGTCGGTAGGCTGAGGCTCACCGACGGGCCAGCTGTCGATGAGTACCCTAGCCAGGTGCTCGACTGCCTCGATCCGCCCTCGTCCGTAGGCGCGCTCGCCCCGGGCGAGGTCGGCAACCCCCGCGTCCGCGCAGGGGTGATGGATACTGGCTCCTCCAGGACCTCCGGCCGCGCCAGGGCCGAGGCGGACGCGGCCGCCGCGGCCACTTGCGGAGGCACCTCCGACCCCCTCGGCGCCGCGCTTCGGGGCCTCAGCTCCCCCGTCGCGCCGACGACGAACCCAGCTACGGCTACGGCTGAGCTGGAGGCGGCTCGCCAGCTGCTGTTCGACGAGGCAACCATGCTGGCCGCCACCAAGCGCCGGATGGAGTCCGCGCAGCGCGAGTATAACTCCGCATACGGCCTAACCCCCGCTGGCAACGAGCCTAGCCGGCGCGGCGACGTCCGCAACCGTGGCTGCGTGGTCGCGGAAATCCTTGGTGGCAGGCTTCCCACCTATGACACTCCGGCCGCCAACCTGTGGGCGGCCCACGTGGCTTACCCCGACCTCGCTGGCCTGGAGGGCGAAGAGCGAGAGCTGCAGTAACTACAAATCCGAGACCTCATCGCCAGCGCTAACGCCCAGCAGGCCTGGCTCGACGGCGTCAACGCCGGCTCTGAGATCCCCGTCCCCGAGGGGGACCCTCCACCCACTGCCGGCCAGCGTCGACCGGTCCAGCAGGCCTCTTCCCCTCGCGGCTCCGGCCGGCGGGGCGCTGGGTCCCACAACGGACGCACCCGGCTGTGAGACAAGCTGCCCGCCGTCAGCAGCCGGCGCAACGACGTCCCGGCTGGCGGCAGCCGGCGTAGCCGGGACCATACCCCGCCCCTGCGGCGGGAGCGTGCCCGCTCGCCTGCTCCAACCGTGCGCCCCGAACTCGCCGCTCGGCTCGTCCCGCGCGTCCCGCGGAGCGAGAACGACGCCCGGACCCGCATCGAGCGGCTGGCGCAATCGGCCCTCCTCGAGGAGGAGGGCTCAATCGGCCCGGCGTGCTTCGGTCCCCAGATTCGCAACGAGCCGTTCCCGGCCGGCTTCACTCTCCCTCGCGACACCCCGAAGTACAACGGTTCCGCCAAGCTGGAGGACTGGTTGGTCGATTACACCACCGCGGTCGGCATTGCCAGGGGGAACAAGCGAGTTGCCGTGCGCTACGCCCCCCTAATGCTGACTGGCTCGGCCCGGACCTGGCTTAACAGCCTGTCGGCCTGCAGCATCAACACCTGGACGGACTTTGAGGAAGCATTCGTCCGCAACTTCACCGGCACCTACAAACGACCCGGCCGGCCTCCCGAGCTGGCCATGTGCGTCCAGGGGCCGGAGGAGCCCCTCCGAGACTACCTCACGCGCTGGACCGAACTTCGCAACTCCTGCGAAGGGGTGCACGAGGTGAAAGCCATCCAGTACTTCATCGAGGGTTGCCGCGACGGCACCCACCTCAAGCACAAGCTCTTGTGCTCCGAGCCGGCTACCCTGGCGGACCTAATGGCCAAGGCGGACAAATACGCCACGGCCGACTCCGCAATGCGGATGAAGGTCGCCACGCCAGCCAAGCCGACTCCGTCGCCCACCGCGCCGCGGGCGGCAGCCGACAACCGGCAGCAGCAGAACAACAAACGCAAGTCCGACCAGCCGGATCCCCGCTACGGGAGCCGGCAGGTCGCCGCCATCAAAGAAGAGCAGCCGGCTGCCCAGGCCCCCAGCCAGCATCAGCGCACCGGCAAGGCCGCCTGGCAGCCCAAGCTTACTTTCGAGCAGATGCTCGACCAACCCTAGAAACATCACTCCGGGGCTAAGTCGGCCACCCATACGCTCCGGCAGTTCAGCTTCTCCCAGCGGCTGGCCCGGGGCGAGGGCCTCCCGGCTCCTCCGCCTTCGGCTCCCCGCGAGGCCCTCGGCAGCCAATGACGGCCGCCTCCACGACCAGTATCCCTTGCCAGGACGGGTCCTACGTTGTCTTCACCAGCGAAGCAACCGACAAGCATAGCGTGCGCCGGCGCCGGCATGAGGTGAACGCCACCGCCCCCTCGGTACCTCAGTTCATGCACTGGTCCGAGAAACCGGTCACCTGGAGCCGGGCGGACCACCCGGATGTGATGCCCAACCCAGGCAGCCACGCCCTCGTCCTCGATCCCACCATCGTCTCCGAGAGGCGCACCTGCCGTTTCTCGCGGGTGTTGATCGACGGAGGCAGCAGCATCAACATCCTCTATCGCGACACGATGCACAAGCTAGGGCTCAAAGGAGAAAGATTTGCTGATAAGCCGGACTGTTTTCCACGGCATCGTGCCAGGGAAGTCCTGCACCTCCATCGGCAAGATCGAGCTCGACGTCCTCTTCGGCGACCAGAGCAACTTCCGCCGTGAGCCGGTTTGGTTCGAGGTGGTGGACCTCGACAGCCCCTAGCATGCGCTGCTCGGCCGACCGGCTCTCGTCAAGTTCATGGCGATCCCCCACTATGCCTACCTCAAGCTCAAGATGCCGGTCCCCAAGGGCATCATCACCGTCGCCGGCAACTACAAGATGTCGATCGAATGCGCTCGTGACGGCAGTCGGCTTGCCGAGGCCCTGGAGATAGCGGAGGAGAAGCGGCAGCTCGACCGGCTCGTGGCTCACGCCTCTAACGTGCCGGCCGTGCCGGCTCCCCCGTCCCAGACGACCGGCGAGGCATCGTTCCAGCCATCCAAAGACACCAGGCAGGCGCCGCTCGACCCGGCCAACCCCAAGCAGTGCCTCACCATCGGCGCCAATCTCAGCAGCAAATAGGAAGGCGAGCTTGTCGACTTCCTCCGTGAGAATCGGGACATCTTTGCATGGTCTCCAAAAGACATGCCGGTTGTTCCGAGGAAGTTCGCCGAGCACAAACTTCACGTACGGCCGGATGCAAAGCCGGTCAAGCAACCCCTGCGCCGTTTCTCCGAGGAGAAGCGGCGTACCATAGGAGAGGAGATCACCCGGCTGCTCGCAGCCGGCTTCATCATGGAAGTGTTTCACCCAGACTGGCTGGCCAACCCAGTCCTGGTGCTAAAGAAAAACAAAACATGGCGCATGTGTATCGACTACACGAGCCTGAACAAGGCATGTCCCAATGACCCGTTCGCCCTGCCACGGATCGATCAAGTTATCGACTCCACGGCCGCCTGCGACCTGCTGTCTTTTCTAGACGCCTACTCAGGCTACCACCAGATCAAACTGGACCCGGCCGACCGGCTGAAGACCTCCTTCATCACGCCTTTCGGGGCCTACTGCTACATCACCATGTCCTTTGGCCTGAAGAATGCGGGCGCCACTTTCCAGCGCTGCATGCAGAAGTGCCTCCTGCCGCAGATCGACAGGAACGTCCACGTTTACGTGGACGACATCGTCGTCAAGACCAAGAAGCATTTCAGCCTCCTCGACGATCTCCGGGAGACCTTCGCGAACTTGCGCGAATACAAGATCAAGCTAAACCCGGAGAAGTGCGTGTTCGGCGTGCCAGCCGGCCAGCTCCTGGGTTTCTTCGTGTCCGCCCGCGGCATCGAAGCTAACCCAGAGAAGATCAGGGCCATCGAGCGCATGCACAAGCCGGCCAAGCTCGTCGACATCCAGAAGTTCGCCGGCTGTCTTGCCTCTCTCAGCCGGTTCATCAGCCGGCTGGGCGAGAAGGCGCTGCCTCTTTACCAGCTCATGAGGAAGTCTCCCAAGTTCGAGTGGACCGACCAGGCGGACGCGGCGTTCCGCGACCTCAAGCGCGCGCTCTCCAGCGCCCCCATCCAGGCGGCGCCGGCTGAGAAGGAGCCGATGCTTGCCTACATCGCGGCCACCACCCGCGTGGTCAGCGTCGTGCTGGTGGTGGAGCGGCCAGAGGACGGCAAAGCGCTGCTGGTCCAACGCCCCGTCTACTACCTCAGCGAGGTCCTGTCCGCCTCCAAGCAGAATTACCCCCATTACCAGAAGATGTGCTACAGCATATACATCGCCGCCAAGAAGGTCAAGCAGTACTTCCAGGAGCACACCATCACCGTGGTGAGCATGGCCCCGCTCGGCGAGATCATGAGCGGCCGGGACGCGACCGGCCGGATCGCCAAATGGGCCATCGCCCTCGCCGACCACGAGATCCGGTACGAGCCGCGCACCACCATCAAATCACAAACCATGGCAGACTTCCTCGTCGACTGGGCCGAGACCCAGTTCGTGCCGCCTCCCCCGGACTCCGCGCATTGGCGCATGCACTTTGACGGCTCGAAGATGCGAACCGGCCTGGGAGCCGGCATCGTCCTGTTGTCTCCAAAGGGGGACCAGCTCAGGTATGCGCTCCAGATCCTCTTCGCCGCCTCCAACAATGTGACCGAGTACGAGGCGCTCGTCCACGGCCTCCGGCTCGCCAAGGAAATCGGTATCCAGCGCATCATCTGCTTTGGCGACTCCGACCTCGTGGTACAGCAGGTCTCTGGCGAATGGGACGCCAGGGACGCCAACATGGCCAGCTATCGCTTCCTCATCCAGCAGCTCACCGGCTCCTTCGAGGGCTGTGAGTTCCACCACGTCCACCGAGCGGACAACGAGGTGGCTGATACGTTGGCAAAAATCGGCTCCACCCGGCAGGCCATCCCAGCCGGCGTCTCCCTCGAGCGGCTGCTCAAGCCTTCTATCAAGCCATCCCCCAAATCAGAGTCTATCTTCGTACCGGCCGCTCCGGCAGCTCTACCGGCACCGCTGGCTCCGGCTGCCCTGCCGGCGCCATCAGCTCCGGCGACAACCCCCACGCCACCTGCTCCGGCATCCGGCACCCCTGCGGCAGCTCGCTCCGACTCTACGGCCGTCCTGACGGCGATCGTCGCACCCCCCGCAGTCCCAATCCCGGGGACTGGCGAGCCGGTCCCGGGGACTGACGGGCCGGCTCCGGCTGCCCCCGGCGCCCCACTCGAGCCTGAGCCGGCTCCCGTCTCGGCCCCCTCGTGGGCCCAGCCATTCTGGCTTTTCTCTTTCGAGGAAAGCTACCCCCCGACGAAGAGAAGGCCCGGCAGATCCAACGCCGCGCCCCGGCCTATAGCATCATCAAACCACGAGCTCGTCCATCGCAGCACCACCGACGTGTTCCAGCGCTGCGTCGAGCCGGAGAAGGGGCAAGAAATCCTCCTCGACATCCACCAGGGCGAGTGCGGGCATCACGCCGCCTCTAGAACCCTGGTGGCCAAGGCCTTCCGCCACGGTTTCTACTGGCCGACGGCCTTGGAAGAGGCCAAGCGACTGGTCGACAAGTGCGAGGGGTGTCAACGCTTCAGCACGCAGAGCCACCTGCCGGCCACAACCCTCCAGACCATCCCACTTTCGTGGCCCTTCACCGTCTGGGGGCTGGACATGGTGGGACCCTTCAAGACCGCCCGAGGCGGCATGACGCATCTGCTGGTGGCTGTCAACAAGTTCACCCAGTGGATCGAAGCCAGACCCATCAAGAAACTGGACAACTCCACAGCCGTCCGGTTCATCAAGGATGTCACGGTCCGCTACGGTGTTCCCCACAACATCATCACCGACAATGGCACAAATTTTGCCAAAGGCGCGATGGCGCATTTCTGCTCCCAGGACGGCATTCGGCTCGACCTAGCGTCGGTGGCCCACCCACAGTCCAACAGCCAGGCAGAGAGGGCGAACGGCTTGCTCCTAGCCGGCCTCAAGCCTCGGCTGGTGGCGCCCCTCGTACGGTCAGCCGGCTGCTGGGTCGATGAGCTACCGGACGTCCTCTGGAGCCTCAGGACCATGCCCAACCGGTCGACCGGCTACACCCCTTTCTTTCTGGTATACGGGTCCGAGGCGATCATCCCCACTGACATCGAGTTCGATTCGCCTCGGGTTACCCTGGACACGGAGAAAGATGCGAAGGAAGCAACAGAAGACGGCGTCAACCTACTCGAAGAAGCGCGCGAGCTGGCCCTGAGCCGGACGGCCATCTACCAGCAGAAGCTCCGGCACTACCACAGCAAGCGGATCCGCCCCCTCTCTTTCCGCGAGGGGGACCTGGTGCTCAGACGGATCCAGCAAACTGCCGGCCAGCACAAGCTGTCCTCCCCATGGGAGGGCCCATTCATCGTCAGCAAGGCGTTGCAAAACAACGCCTACTACCTGATAGATGCCCAGAAGTCGCAGAAGCGCAAAAGAGATGCCTCCGGCGAGGAAACGGAGCGCCCATGGAACGCGGCACTCCTCCGACCGTTCTATTGTTAAGAAAAAACCCATGTATGTATGTATCTTCTCTTCCGTCGGAACTTAATGAATGCAATGGGGGCCCCAAACCGGCACTTGGGGCACGCCCCTTTTCAATTCCTTCGAAGGCGTGTCATTTTTCTTAGGCAAGGCACCCGGGTCCGGCTCCCTGCCCCGGGGGCTCGCCGGCTCTCCTCCGGAGCTGGCAAGTAGCGTGGGCAAGCAACCCTTTCCTGCCCTCTCTGCCCAGCCACAGACCGGCCCCTGGCTGTCCGGCTGGCGGAGCCACGGGGTAGAAAGGAACTTACCACGCGAACACCACCTAAGGAGTAGCAGCCGGATAGGTCCAACCGGACCATGTTACCTCTGGAAACCAGCCTCTGCCGGTTCGACCTAACCCTAGCCGGACGACTCTAAAGCCCGCGCGTTTTCCCTAAGGACGATGCCCCGTCCCTGTCCCAGACCGGCTCCCGGCAGGCTGACAGGCGGGGCGGAAGCCGGAATGAACCCGTGCGTGAAATATGAGTCGAAAGGTAAAAGGGCAGGGGAGGAGAAGGCACTCAAATACTTTAAACTTCAAACAGATCCATAAGCAAAAGGCCATAGGCCAAGGATTCTTTACAATACACCCCCGGTGGGTGGAAATGCATCTTAAAAACAAGTCTTGCAGCTAAGGAACGGATACAACAAAGAGAAAAAGAGGGGCGCCTAGACCTCCGGTGCATCGCCGGCCGGCTCTTCCTCCATGGCCTCGGTGTCGCTGCCGCTGCTGGAGTCAGTGCTCTCGTCGGCAACCTCGTCGTCTTCAGGGCCCTGAGGGTTGCCGAAAGAGTCCTCGGCGACCGGCTCGCTGTCTTCGCCAAGCGTTCGGGTCGATATACGAGGCCAGCTTGTTGGCCCGACAAACGAGGGCATCTTCGCGGGTGATCCGTTCCGCCTCAGGGACCTCGCGCATCGTGGCCAGCCGGTCCAGGTTGACGCCGGTGTACCACGACGTGACGAACCGGAGGGCCATCTGTGCCCTGGCCCGAGCCGCCGACGCCTTCCAAACACCGAGCCGGGCCACCGCATTCTCCAGCCATAGCGCCACGCGGCCCACCGGCGCCCCACGACCCGGCCAGAGGGCCGCGATCACCTCTTTGCCGGCCGTCTGGAGCCGGTCCATGCAGCGCTGGACGTGGATCAGCCAGTTCTCAATGGCCACCGCAAGCTCCGCCACGTCCCAACCGGCGTCCTCCTCAACCTCCTGCCCGCGCTGCCGCAGGCACTCCCGGTGATCCGCCACAGCCCGCTCGGCGCGGCGCTGGGTCTCCGGGAACCGGTCTGGGGGGAGAGAAAGGAATCAACGAACAAGACAAAAGCAAGTCGAAAGCAGTCGGCGAAGGAAGAAAAGACTCAAACAAAGCTTACCCTGGAAGGCCTAGTCCATCTCGAGGGCGAACTGAAGGCCTGTGCTCTTCTCCCTCTCTAGCGTCTCCTCCGCACGAGCAAGGGCGACCCCGCGCGTCTCAAGCTCCCCCTTGAGGTGATCTACCTCAGCCAGAAGAGTGGTGGCCCGCTGGGTGGCATCGGCCGCCCGCTTGGCGGCGTCCTCCCGGGCCGCCACCTCCCACTGCAGCTCCGCGGTGAGACGCACCCGCTCCGACGTGGCCGCCTGGAGCTCCTGCCTCAGCCGGCCCCGCTCCAACGTGGCCGCCTGGAGCTCCTGCCCTAGCCGGTCCCGCTCGGAGGCCAGTTCATCCCTCTTCTGCCGGATCGGGACCAGCTCCTCTGCATAAAAAACCAAGCATAAGCCACTCCAACGCGGAAGACCCGGACCGGCTGCCGAGCAGCCGGCCCGACTCTCGGGGGCTACACCTAGTGGGTGCGCTCGCGCGCCCCCACTGGAACCAACATACCTTGCGCCTTCTTCAGCTCCTCCTGGACCCGGTAGTAGCCGAGCTTGCCGCGGTTGTGGATAAGGACCGCCTCATCGAAGAGCACCTGCCACCTGGCGTTCTCAGCCTGCCCCGCGCCAAGAAACAACAAGTCAGACAAGCAAAAAGGGTTAGATCCGGCCCGGCTGCCACGCAGCCGTGCAGCCGACCCGAATCTCGGGGGCTACACCCAGTGGGTGCGCTCCCGCGCCCCCACTGGAAATTCAACACAAGGCAGAAGAGTCTCACCTCCACCGCCGCCTCCATGCGCCGAAAGTTGCTTTCGGCGGCCTCCGCGAACCTGGCCAGCCCCTCACGGCAGTGCGCCATGATGCGGCTTGGCTACCCAGGCGCAAGGGCCGGGACGCCCGCTAGAGGAGCCGGATCAGCTGGGACGAGTGCCGGCGTCTCCCAGTCCCGGATCACGTCCAGCATGGTCCACCCCGACCGGCTCGACCCGCCGTTCGACCCGGCGTCCACCACCGCTGCAGCCGGTGGAGGATTGGCGGTGACCACCAAGGCTCGGGAGCTGGCCTCGGGCCCCTCCACGACCGGCGCCACCGGCTGCACCTCCTGCCGGGCTGGCTCGAGGGCCGGCTGGGCCAGCTCACTCTTCCCTCCGGCCGGTGCCTCCGGTGCCGCCTCCCGCATAGCTGGGGCGACGGGCACGCCCGCTGCCACCGGCTCGATGACGGAAGAAGTCACCACCGCCTCCCCCCGCTGGGCCGTCTCCGGAGCCGGCTCAGGAACCGTTCCCACCGGCTTGGTCACTTCCGCCGTGGGCGGGGCCACGACCGTTTCCACGGCCGGCTCTAGCGGCTCGCTCGACGGAGGCCTCGACCTCCGCGTCGATTCCGCCGCAGAGTCGGTCGCGCGCTCCGGGTCGGTGGACCGACTCCGCCTCCCGCCGCTCGAGGCCCCCGAACGCGAGGGCGCGCCCTTCGCCCCCGCTTTCGCGGCTCGCATCTTCGCGAGCCGCCTCTTCTCCTCCCACGCCGTGGCCGCGTGCTCCTGCGCCTGCAGGGTGGCGACATCCACCGGGCCGGCAGCCGACTCCGTGTCGTGAAGCTCGATGGCCTCCCTGGAGCAGACAAAAGATGGGGCCTCAGGCGCTTGCCGGCTCGCAAACCCGAAAAACCAGTAAGAATTCAGAGAAGATGCTCACCCAGCGACGACGGGAAGGACCCGCCTGGCCCGGGCCGGCGGCTTCGCGGCAGCCGCTCGCGCTCTCTTACGAGCCGGCGGCTGTGTCGACGGTTGCCCCACGGCCGGCCTCTTCTCCCGGCGAGTGGCCTCGGCCGTTTGGCCGCCGGTCGGCCGCTCCTCGCTCCGCCCGCGTTTCTCCCGCCGAGTTGCGGGGGGTGGCGCGTCCAGGATCCGAACATCATCATCGTCATCATCGTCGTCAGTCCAATCTTTGATGTAGGGTCCGGAGGGGAACTCACCAGCCACTCTGGACCCGCCGGCTCCCGGGTCGCCCATCACGTTGTCTGCCTTGACCTCTCCCGAGTCGGCCCCCTCTTCGACGCCGCCCCCCAGCTCGAAGTCCTCCGGGTCGGACTCGGCACGCTCCGCCTGGAATACCTGGGGGTGCTGGTCGTCCGGCGTGTTCTGTCGCACGGAGTGCTGCGATCAGCATGGTGTGTGAGCTGGGAAGGGCCGGCTGGAGAATCAAAGGGGGGGGGGGGGAGAATTACCGCAGCAGGGCGTACCAGGGGCGCCGGGTCGTGCCGGCTGTACGGCAGCTTGCCAAACCTCCAAGTCCCCGGCGCCAGCTTGAAATTAGTGATGGCGTTCACCCGCCTCGCCACCTGGGACGACGACAGGTCGAAGGTGGACAGCTGGCAGGGGTCCCACTGACCCGACATGTCGCAAATCCGGTGCGGCCTCTGCTGCAGAGGCAGCACCCGGCGGTCAATGAAGGCGGCCACCAAATCGGGCGCGACCAGCCCCTCTCCGGCTCTCATGGTCTTGAGCCGGCCCAGCTCCGCGAGGACGTCCATGAACGGCCCGTCGCCTGTCCTGTTGATCCCGGAGGACGGGGCGTTGACGAAGGCCGGCAGCCGGATGTAGTCCCGCGCCGGGTTGACGTTCTTCACGTAGAAGAACGTCCGGTTCCACCTCTTGACAGATTCGATGAGGGTGATGCGGGGGAACAATGGGCCCCGGACGCATATCACCGCGCCCCCGCAGGCGTACGGCTCGTCCTCGTTCCTCAGGGCCTTGAGGTAGAAGAGTTTCCTCCATAACTCCACGAAGGGGAGCAGCCCGAGGTAGCCCTCGCAGAGCGTCATGAAGCTCGAGAGCTGGATAATGGAGTTGGGCCCAAGGTGGTGCGGCTGGAGGTCAAACGTATCCATGAAGAAGCGAAAGAATTGGCTCACCGGTAGACCGAAGCCGCGCGAGAAGTGCTACGCGAACACCACGAACTCCCCCTCCTGGGGTTCGGGTGCCACCTCGCGGCCCGGTGGACGGGCGGCGACGCGGTCCTCCGACGGCAATATCCGGGCCCGGCGGAGGTGCGCGATATCCTCCTCGGTGATGATGGATCCGCCCCAGCTGCCGGAGGGTCCGGCGGCCATCTCTGCGGCGAACGAGCGCGAGGAAGAAGACGGGCGGAGCAGCGGTGCGAGCCGCGGCGAGCGAGCACGAGGAAGAAGATGGGTGGCGCAGCGATGCGAGCCGAAACGACGAGCCACGCGCGAGAAGGAAGACGAAGGGGAGAAGGGTGTGCGAGCTGCCTCCGCCCCTCCCTCTCCCCTTATAAACACGGGGCGGCACCTGGGGGACGTGGGGATTAACTGCGCCCACTCCCCCGGGCAATCCGCGGGACGTGGGCATCGTGCGCCGCGGCCGCTGGGGTGCAAGAGCTGAGGATCCCGGCCTGCGGCCCGAGGCCTATCGGGCTAGGCCCGCGGCCTATCAGACTAGGCCCGGGAAGGCGTCCCGTCGAGCCACAGGTGTGGGACCCACGACATCATCACGCCCCGCGTGGCACGCCGCGGTCCGGCATGGGGCCCGAAGCGGCGCGACAGGGCCCGAGGCGCCAGAGGCGGTGGCCGGCGCGGCCGCCCGGCCGGTCCCGCCCGACAGACGGGCGTGGCCGGATGAAACCGCCGGTTGCCCCTCGTCAGGCGGACGCGGGCCCCCACCGGCTTCGGGGACTACTGACGGGGTTATTACCCCTGGGTATGCCAAGGAGAGGGAGTTCCAGCTCCTTTCCGAAAAAACTATACGGCTGGCTGGCCCACGGCCGGCTGGCCACTGCCGGCTGGTCCGCGACCGGCAGGGAGGGGCTGGCTGACCCCCTGGCCGGCTGGCCCGCGGCCGGCTGAACAGGAGCCGGCCGTCTGGCCCCCGGCTAGGCGCGCCTGGCCGCTACGCGACTAGCTCGCCCGCTGACCTCTGGACGGGCGGGTATCCGTCCCTTCCAACTGCGGCCGGGTACGCTAACAGGACACGACCCCCACGACGGACTCCGATGTAGCTATAGCGACCGCTGTCACACGGACGCGCATGGCTGACCGAGGACTGACTTGGACCTGGCGGAGCCACAGTACCTCTGCGCCGCCGTCCACTCCGTTACCTGCCCCGGCGTGGCTACAGCGCTACCGGCCGTACCGCTGACTTCGGCCGGCGGGCGCAAGACGACGCTAGACGGGGCAGCCCGTGCCGCGGCAGGTGAGCGCGGGCCAATAGAAGAGCCGACTGGCGGGCCCCAGCTGGCGATGGGACCGCGCAACCGGCGGGCCCTACGGGCGACAAGACGACCTAGCCGGCGGGCCCCCTGGCCAGCTGGAGAGGCTGCCAGCCGGGTCCCCCTTGTAATATCTTAAGAATACTGTACGCCGGGGGGTTGGCCTATAAAACCCCCCCGAGGCCCCCATGCATCGGGCAAGGGACACGCGCACGGAGGCGTTCATCCCTCTCTCACACCCACACATAGCAGGGGAAGGGGAGCCGGCTGCTCCTTCTTCCACCTCCAAACGAACAGCTCAAGGAGCACCATTGTAACATCTCTCCCCATCCAACTAGACCAGCAGGACTAGGGGTATTACCTCCCACGGAGGGCCCTGAACCTGGGTACGTCATGTGTCTATCACCGCTCGTGCCTAATCCCGCTCCCGGAGCCCGTCGGCGTCCTTCGGCCCCAACCACACTCGATAAGCCACCCTATGGCATCTGTCGTGAGAAAACGACGACATACATGATCCAAATTCACCAACCCAAGTCCGATCATCACGTGAGATGAGGTGGTTTCAATGGTGAACATCTCCATGTTGATCATATCTACTATATGACTCATGTTCGACCTTTCGGTCTCTTGTGTTCCGATGCCATGTCTGTACATGCTAGGCTCGTCAAGTTTAACCCGAGTGTTCCGCATGTGCAAAACTGGCTTGCACCCGTTGTATGTGAACGTAGAGTCTTCACACCCGATCATCACATGGTGCTTCAAAACGACGAACTTTTGCAACAGTGCACACTCGGGGAGAACACAATTTTATCTTGAAATTTTAGTGAGGGATCACCTTATAATGCTACCGTCGTACTAAGCAAAATAAGATGCATAAAAGGATTAACATCACATGCAAATCATAAGTGACATGATATGGCCATGAACTTGTGCTTGTTATCTCCATCTCCAAAGCACTGGCATGATCTCCATCGTCACCGGCATGACACCATGATCTCCATCATCTTGTTCTCCATCAACGTGTCGCCATGAGGTTGTTGCGCCAACTAATGCTTCTACAACTATTGCTAATTCATAGTGATAAAGTAAAGCAAAAGAAGGCAAAAATAATTAAAGACAACCCTATGGCTCCTGCCGGTTGTCTTACTCATCGACATGCAAGTCATGATAATCTATACAAAACATGATCATCTCATACATCACATATATCACATCAGGTATTTGGCCATATCATATCACAACATACCCTGCAAAAACAAGTTAGACGTCCTCTAATTGTTGTTGCATGTTTTACATGGCTACTATGGGTATCTAGCAAGAACGATTCTTAACTACGCAAAACCACAACAGTGATATTCAACTTGCTATTTAACCTTCTACAAGGACTGCCTCTGTCGAATCCGATTCAACTAAAGTGGGAGAGACAGACACCCGCCAGCCATCTTTATGCAACAAAGTTACATGTCAATCGATGGAACCGGTCTCTCGTACGTGGACGAGTAAGGTTGGTTCGAGCCGCTTCATCCCACAATACCGCCGAATCAAGAAAAGACTAAGGAGGGAAGCAATCTGAATATCAACACCCACAAACTCCTTTGTGTTCTACTCGTGATGCCAACTACGCATAGACCTAGCTCATGATGCCACTGATGGGGAATGTTACATGGGAAACAAAAAAATTCCTACGCACACCCAAGATCTATCTATGGAGATCAACAACTACGAGAGGGAGAGTGGATCTACATACCCTTGTAGATCGCTAAGCGGAAGCGTATATAACGCGGTTGATGTAGCCATATGTCTTCACGATCCAATCGCGATCCATCCCGATCTAGCGTCGAACGGACGACACCTCCGTGTTCAGCACACGTGCAGCTTGATGACGTCTCCGCCTCCTCGATCCAGCGAGCGAGGTCGGAGTAGTAGATGAGTTCTCTGGCAACACGACGACGTGGTGGCGGTGGTGGTGGTGCTATCCCAGTAGGGCTACGCCTAGCGCTACCAAAACCGCGAACGTAGGAGAAAATGATCTAGGGAGAGAGAGGGGCACCAAGGGCATCGTGTGTCCTCTTGGGGCGCCCCTTCTCCTCTATATATAGGTGGAGGGGCGTGGAGATCAGCCCCTCCAAGCCCTAGGGAGCATCCAAGGGGGAGGAGTTGGACTCCTAGTCCAATTCCCTCCCTTTCCAAAAACAGGTGGACTTTCCACCTCTCCCAAGCCACATGGGACTTGTGCGCCTGGCCCAATAAGGCCAGGGCGCCTCCCCTAAGCCCATGAAAACCCTTGGGACGTGGTGGAACCCTTGGTGGACTTCCGGACTCCTCCGGAAGTTTCCGGAACCTTCTAGAAGCTTCCCGGTACAATACCGGAAAAACCCCGAAACTTTTCTGGTAGCCAAAATATGACTTCCCATATATAAATCATTACCTCCGGACCATTCCGGAACTCCTCGTGACGTCTGGGATCTCATCCGAGACTCTGAACAACCTTCGGTCACCAACATACATAACTCAATAATACCGAAACGTCACCGAACGTTAAGTGTCTAGACCGTGCGGGTTCGAGAACTATGTAGACATGACCGAGATACCTCTATGGCCAAAAACCAATAGCGGGACCTGGATGCCCATATTGGTCTTACATATTCTACGAAGATCTTTATCTGTTGAACCTCTATGTCAAGGATTCAGTTAATCCCGTACGCTGTTCCCTTTGTTTATCGGTATGTTACTTGCCCGAGATTCGATCCTCGGTATCTCCATGCCTAGTTCAATCTCATTACCAGCAAGTCTCTTTACTCGTTCCGGAATACAAGATCCCGTGACTAACTCCTTGGTCACATACCTCTCCGTCATACGGAGTGACAAATCCCAGTCTTCATCCATGCCAACTCAACAGACACCCTCGGAGATACCTGTAGAGCATCTTTATAGTCACCCAGTTACGTTGTGACGTTTGATACACACAAGGCACTCCTCTGGTGTCAGTGAGTTACATGATCTCATGGTCATAGGAACAGATACTTGACATGCAGAAAACAATAGCAATAAACTTGACATGATCATATGCTACGTTCATAGTTTGGGTCTTATCCATCACTTCATTCTCCTAATGATGTGATCCCGTTATCAAATGACAACTCTTGTCCATGACTAGGAAACCATAGCCATCTTTGATCAATGAGCTAGTCCATTAGAGGCTTACTAGGGACACATTGTTGTCTATGTACCCACACATGTATTTGCGTTTCCAATCAATACAATTATAGCATGGATAATAAACATTTATCATGAACAAGGAAATATAATAATAACCATTTTACTATTGCCTCTAGGGCATATTTCCAACAACTAGTCCAACAATAATAGCAATTCAATGAGTGATAATCAAAACCGTCATGTAGCACATTAAAGAGAAATTTTGGTTAATGATATTGATGTGGTAATGTGAAAAGGTGTGAGTACATGATTATCAGTTCGTAGAACTATCGGTATTAAGAGGTGTTAATTCCCCATTTGTCTAAATATTAAAAAGGCATGGTGGGGATGTGTTAGCATTTCTAATCCTTGTTGAAATCCTACTGTTGTTTTGAGTCGGAGGCGCGCGATTGTTAACTCCTCCCAACCTCCTCCGTCGGGGCATGTGAGTTGTACTTTGATTTATGATAAAACTAATAAAACTTTTCAATAAGTATATGAGTTCTTTATGACTAATGTGAACCTGTGGACATACGCAATCTCACCACCTCATATTTTGCTAGCCTCTCCGGCACCGTGCATTGCCCATTCTCACTTCGAGGATCGATGCGAACTTCGCTGGTGCATCCAAACCCCGTGACACAATATACTCTGTTACACATAAGCCTCCTTATATCTTCCTCAAAACAGCCACCATACCTACCTATTATGACATTTCCACAGCCATTCCGTGATATATTGCCATGCAAATTCCACTGTTACATCATATGACTAGTTCATTCATCATCATATTGCTTTGCGTGATCATATAGAGCTGACATAATATTTGTGGCAAAGCCACAATTCATCATATTTTTGATACATGTCACGCTAGATCATTGCACATCCTCGTATACTGCCAGAGGCATCCATATTGAGTCATATTGTTTCATAGTTCTTCATATCGTCTTTTCATATTGAGTTGTAAGTAAATATAAGTGTGATGATCATCATTATTAGAGCATTGTCCCAGTGAGGGAATAAAAATGGGGGAAGCCAAATGAGCCAACCATAAATAAATAAAAAATGAAAAAATCAAAATGAGAGAAAAAGAGAGAAGGGACTTTGCTACTATCCTTTACCACATGTGTGCCTCAAAGTGGCACCTTGTGTTCTTCATAGTCTCATGCTATGTCACTTTCATATGCTAGTGGGAATTATTTTTCATTATTAGAAACTTGGCATGTATATTCTGATGATGGGCTTCCTCAAATGCCCGAGGTCTTCATGAGCAAGCAAGTTGGATGCACACCCCACTTAGCTTCAGTTGAGCTTTCATACACTTATAGCTCTAGTGCATCATTTGCATGGCAATCCCTACTCCTTGCATTAACATCTATCAATGGGCATCTCCATAGCCCGTTGATACGCCTAGTTGATGCAAGACTTTCTTTTTACCCCTTTGATATCTACCACCATATTCTATTCCAACTTTACGCCATGTCCATGGTTCACGCTCATGTATTGCGTGAAGAATAAGAAGTTGATGCACATTGAAAAAGTGCGATCCAATGCCTGACTTGGACACTGTGGTGCTTGACATTTGTATTGATGTGGTGAATACGGAGCCATGCCTTACTAATATGATAAAATGAATGGGGTAAACATTCTTTTAGGATCATATACTTTGAAAGATTGATGATTATGTTGCTTGTGCTTATAAATATTACAATGTTTATGTTTGTTAATTCATCGTTTCTCAATGAGCCTATGTGCAAAAGATTACATATTGGGTAGCATGTCACATCAAAAATTCTGTTTTTATCATTTACCTACTCGAGGATGAGCAAGAATTAAGCTTGGGGATGCTGATACGTCTCCAACGTATCTATAATTTTTGATTGTTCCACACTATTATATTATCATTCTAGGAAACTTTTGGAATATTAATTTACCGATTTATATTATTTTTGAACACTAACCTATTGACCCAATGCCCAGTGCCAGTTGTTGTCTTCTGTGTGTTTTTGTCTTTTCAGGTTTACAGTACCAAACGAAGTCCAATTGCCCGCAAACTTTTTATGATTTTTGCTGGACCAAAATAAGACCTGGAAGCTTTGGGAGAAGACCGGAGGCCGCACGAGGGAGGCACAAGCCAACAGGCCGCGCCCAGGGGGGTTGGCGCGCCCTGATGGCTTGTCCCTCCCTGGTTAGCCTCCTACCCCCGTTCTCTGGAATATTACTTCAAATATATTCCAAAAACCCTAGAGGGCATCCCGAAATACTTTTTCCGCCGCCGCAAGTCTTTGTTCCACCGCGATCCCATCTGGAGTTCCATTCCGGCACCCTGCCAGAGGGGGGATCGATCACGGAGGGCCTCTTCATCAACCTTGCTGCCATCTTGATGATGTGTGAGTAGTTCACCATAGACCTACGAGTCCGTAGTTAGTACCTAGATGGCTGTTTCTCTCTCTTTATCTTCAATACAATGATCATCGCATCTTCACTTTGATTTATCCGATGTAATTCTTTTATGCGGTGCGTTTGTTGGGTTCAAATTGATTGTGGGTTTATGTTCACATTATTCATGAAAAGTATTTGAGTCACCTCTGAATATTATGTTTCTTATTTGGATGATCATTATAGCTTCCTAAATCTCTCCGATCTATTGAAATAGTTTGACCAACTAGATTGATATTTCTTAAGTGAGAGGGGTGCATTGTAGTGGGTTCAATATGGTGGTGCTCTATATCCCAGTGAAAGAAAGGGACAAGACACGTCTTTGTATTGTTGCCACTAAGGATAAAATGATACGGTTAGTTCATACTAATTGAATTATCTTTCTCTACATCATGTCAATGTTCTCCAAGCATTACTCTGTTTTACTTAATAATCTAGATGCATGCTGGATAGCGGTCGATGGGTGGAGTAATAGTAATAGGTGCAGGCAGGAGTCGACCTATTTGCTTATGGACGTGATGCATGTATATACATGATCGTTGCCATGAATATCACATAACTATGCGCTTTTCTATCAATTGCCCAACAGTAATTTGTTTACCCACCGTATGCTTCCTACATGAGAGATGCTGCTAGGGAAAACTATGGCCCCCGGGTCTATTCACTTATATATTTACAAATGCTTTCATTACCTTGCTACCATTATTTACCTTTTATTTTATATTGCAATTTACAATTATCTACTATCATCTAGACACTTCACTTGCTTGCAAATAACGAGATCAAGGGGATTGACAACCCTCTTGCCGCGTAGGGTGCAAGTGTTTGCTCTTTTTTGTGCAGCCACTGAAGACGGTTGTTGATTCATATTCCTATTGGTTCGATAAACCTTGGTCCTTAGTTGAGGGAAATACTTATACGTATTGTACTGCAATGACTCGTTCCTCTTCCCGGAAAACCCAACGCAGATCACAAGTATCATGCGTGTGCTCGGTTCGGGTCGTGCACATCGTGGGGCAGGTCGGTTGGCGAGAGGTAGGAGGAGCTCGTGACATGCGAGGCCTGCATGTCAGTGGGAGAGAGGGGCGCGCGCAGGCAGGCCTTGCTGGCTGGGTTGGCTCGCTGTTAGGCCGGTCCAGTTGGTCGGGCCCTTTTCTTTTTATTTCATTTCCTGTTTTTCAGCCTTTTCTTTTCCCATTTCTGTTTTTGCTTTTAATTTCAATGTTGTTTTGGATTTTGTTTTGATTCCAACAGAGGCTATTTTCTATATTCCAAATGGAATACATAGGAATATTTGAACATTTCTTTTGGTCAATTTGGGAAACAAAATTATGCACTTATAATTTCAAATTGAATTTGCATTTGGTTTTCAAAGCAAATTTGTTTCAATTACAACTTTCAAAATGTGCAAAGTGTCTAGGTCAACATTTAGTCTTGTGGAATTCTAATTCCTTCCAAATTCAAATGCAAGTCATATTTGATTAAGTTCCCTATTGGTTTGATTTGAATTCAGAATGATTTCCAATTCAAAACCAATCCAAATTACTTAGGGAATAATTTTTGACTTGGATATCCTTGGGACGTAGTTTAAATTCTTTTGCTCAGCAATATTTCAAATGCCTTGGGTTCCACCTACTAGCTAGCTAGGCTTCCACTAGTTGAAATTGGATTTCAAGTTCCTATCCAAACAATCAAGCAAATTTCAATAGCAAACAATCAATCAATGGGTTTTGTTTGAAATTTTTAATTCCCTGTGAAAATTTTAACATGCCATATTTGGGAAAATCTTGGATGTGACAAGATGGTTAGGAATCTGGAAGTTCACTTGTAGTTTCTCTCCAAAAAGATACCACATTATGGTGAAAAATTACAGTTGAGCTTCAGTCAAATTGCAATATTTTTGGGTATGAGTATCGACGACACTATATCTAACACTCCATCCAAAGACCGCTATCGAGCATGCAATTCAAAGTATTAAGTAAAACAGAGTATTGCATTATGTAGTGGTATGAAGTCGATGATACCTTCACCCAACGTTCGAAGGAGAACAATGCAATCATCTTTGTATCCTTAGTGGCTACAACACAATGCAAGCCTTTTCGACTTTCTGTCAATGCGGTAGATTACTTGCAAGATTGAACCCAACTATCATACACAACTCCCTCTTGAATATCAAAGTCGACCAGGGAAAGGAGAATAGATCATAGAGCATATATGAATAAAAATTATGCTAAAAACAAAGGGATCTCAAAAGAATTCATTGATAAATCTGATTATAAAGTGAAAATTTACCATATCCCAACAAACACACCGCAAGAATTCACAATCATGTAGGGAAGCTCATGTGATCTTTGTATTGAGTAACACGGGAGAGGAAACCATCTAGTCACTGATACAGACCCATAGTCCAAAGGAAACTACTCACGGGCGATCATGATGGCATTCAAATTGATGGAGATGGCCACTATGAAGATTTCCCCCTTCAACAGAGTACGAAAAAAGACCTCTAAATTGAATCAGTAAGAAACACACATGTGCGGCAGCGAAACAATTATTGCGATAAATTCCTAAATGGTTTCAAGGATATATGAAGGCATGGGAACCGAAAGGCGGTAAACCAGAGCACTAGGGGGGCACGCGGCAGGTCCGTGCAGCCCCTGACCTATGTCGGTTTCCTGTAGAACCATCTGGGCTTCAATCTTTCACTGAAATTTCGATGAAATTTCTGAGCCCAATAAAATTGAGTTTCCTTAGAAGTCAAAAAATAGGAGAAAACAACAACTTGCATTGTGCACTGGATTAATAAGTTAATCCAGAAAAATAATAGGAAATGATATAAATTGGTGCCAAAAGTATGCTATATTAATACAAACATGGCATGAAACGAGCAAAAACTATACATATGTTGGAGACGTATCATCATTCCCAAGCTTAATCCCTACTTTTCGTCGAGTAGGTAGATGGTATAAAAGAATTTTTTATTGTAAATACAATTAATATGAATTTTAATAAGTCAAATGTAATAGGTAACTTCAAAATATGCAAAATCATTATCACATTTCATGGATCAAAACTTCCATGTCACACTCATCAACACTATAAGGTTTAGAAAGAATGTTAGGTGTATAATGAAACGTGGTGCGCATTGACTTTACCATATCAAACTCTTATCATAACACAACCCAGAGCTTTGGTCAAGTAATCAATCACATGGCTCTCCCTTTTCAACTACTTAGTACCCACGTGATGCCCACAACAAGAGTTTTGATCTTTGCACTTATAAATGAAAAAAACAGAATAATGATGGGGTTTATAAGAAGTCAAAAGTGTAACAAATTCTCAGACCAACGCGACTGATCATTAGGCAATGGAGAGCCTTATAATCGATGTTAATGCATGGTGTAGGGATTGCCATGCAACAGACGCACTAGAGCTATGAGTGTATGCAAGCTCTCCTAATGAACTAGCAGGGTGTGCATCCAACTTACTTGCTCATGAAGACCTAGAGCATTTTTAGGAAGCTAATCATGAGAATATGCAAGCCAAGCTCTATAATGTGAAAAACCCCAACAAGTATATGAACATGAAGCATATGAAAACTCTCTATATGAATGGAAGGTGCTACTTTGAATCACATGTGTATAAAAAGGATAGTAGCATGTATCTTATCGCTTTTATTTATCTATTTTTTGGTGGATGGAACACCCCAAAAATCATGACAGTGGCCGCGGGTGAGCCGCACGGTCCACCCGTCATGAATCTTCCAGTCGGGTCGCCCGGTGTACCACCTTGGATTTTCCGTCCTGGAAAATTATTTTCAAGTTTTGCCTCCTACCTTATTCTTTTTGTGTTCTTGGTCTTTATTTCACTTTTATTTAAGTTATATTAGTGACTTACCTAGTTACTTGGGATTAGGCTTTTTTCCCCCAAAACACTAATTGCCCCTTCTGCTAACCTGAACCCTAGACCCCAGTTGCACTGCAACATTCATGTACCGTGCACAACAATTCACCAAAAACTTGGGATATCTCCTCCTATCCATATCTTCACTATTTCCAACTTCACCCCCCATCCTTAAGTCAAAATTCCACCAGATCAATTCATCCAAGTTTCTGCCAACTCTCCCAGTTTGTGAAGCTAGTCATTATATCTTCATCCTATGAAGATGGATTTTTGAATACATCAATATCCACTCATAGCATGACTATCCACATATTTTGATCATAATCAAACACCCATAGCTCTCTCCACAATTTTAGCAAAGTCTGTATCCACTTGGCCACATTGTGAAGGCAGTATATTTTGCATCCACCCACTTGAGACCAAATTTGTCATGATTATTAAGCATGACAAAACACCATTGCCATCCAAATTTCATCCAACTCCATCACTCCATTTGACCCTGATTTCCAAAAGTTCTTTGTCAAAGGACTAGGTTACAAAGTAAGTGCCATCTACATGCATAAATTTGATCTCAAATTTTGCATGCATGTCATTTACCATATACAATCACACTACACCAAAATTTAGCTTCATTAAACACACTAAATGATCACAACCTCCTCCCATAATTTCTGTACAAATTTTCAAGTTATACAGGAAGTACCATTTAGGCTCATCCATTTGCCCCCAAAATTTACATGCATATAAACACTTACATAATACTAGCCTCCACCAAAATTCAGACCAAATGGCCTAGCCATTTAAGCATAACTTCTCACAACAGTTCATGTACAGAATTTCACTTTGTACAAAGAGTGCCATACAGATGCATCCATTTAGCCTAAAATTTTGCATACACACTCAACATCATACGAGAACACACCTCCATAAATTTGAGCTTGCTTCATCATACCATTTGCATTTTGCAAACATCAAACACCTTCTCGCACAAATGAAGATGCGAAGCTTCACTTTGATCTACCTAGACTCCTAAACCCACTCAGACACACTGACCAAACTTAGTTACATCTACTTGACAAGGCTTGACCGACCAAATCACCCACGACCTTCTAGAAGGTGTGGTGATCATGACGTTTGTTGGCTGCTAGAGCGTTGTGCACATGAACAGTAGATATGTCGTCGTCTGGCACCATCCATGGCTAGCCCCCGACTGTCCTGACATGTCGAAGTGCACCGCACGGGCTTGAGCCCCATCCGATGCCCATCCCCTCGCTTGTTTGCCCCGAAGGCCACCGTCAAGTCGTCGTCAAGCTCTTGTTTGTCTGTGCCTCTCCGTCAGCCATTCCCGAGACACCTCCTCTCCTTGCGTCCGTTTGCGTCTGGCGTTTTCCCCCTAGCTGCTCCGTGATTCAACATAGCCTGTCGGACGCCAGCCCGATGCTAGCTAGCCCGCCCGGACATCGACCGAAGCGCCACCGAGGCCCAGCTCATCCACGCGCTCTCCCTCGGGCTATAAAAGGACCCCGGCCTCTCTCTCTATCTCTCTCTCTCTCTCT
The DNA here is from genome assembly GCA_039707655.1 of Elymus sibiricus. Lineage (NCBI taxonomy): Eukaryota > Viridiplantae > Streptophyta > Magnoliopsida > Poales > Poaceae > Elymus > Elymus sibiricus. The sequence goes on from CM077671.1 coordinate 411,397,786, forward strand.
CGCACCACCTTCTCTCCCTCCTAGCTCTCTTATCGCGGAAGCCCTCGAGCATCCATGTCCCAATTCGGCTGCATCATCGACGGCATGGCTCAGCCGAGTTCGCGCCAACCCCACACCGTCTGCTCCACCTAGCCTCTCCAATCAATCACCACGAAGATCCCTAACCCTCCACTTGGCCTCGAGGATGGCCATGGCCTCGCACCTCGACTCCACATCACGCCGCGGCTTGTCTACCACCACGACCCCACCAACGGCTATGCCCCGGTGCCGTGAAGGACTCCCATGGACATGACATGGAGCCATGTGTCCATCCTGACCCTCACCGGTCCCCCTCGAGCACCGGAGCAATAGAAGTCGCCGGAGCCGAGCCATTCCCACGTCTCGGTCTGGTGGAAGAAGAAAGAGCCAGGAGGAGAAAGAGAAGAAGGGTAGGGCCCGCATGTAAGCAACCCAGACGCGACAAATACGTCTCCAAGGTATCTATAATTTTTTATTGTTCCATGCTGATATATTATGATTCTAGGATACTTTTTGGATCTATATTTACCAATTTATAATATTTTTAGCACTAACCTATTGACCGAGTGCCCAGTGTCAGTTGCTGTTTTCTATGTGTTTTTACCTTTTCAGGTTTACTGTGCCAAACGAAGTCCAATTACCATGAAACTTTTTGACGATTTTTTCTGGACTATATGAAGACCTAGAAACTTCGGAAGGAAGCCAAGAGATGCACGAGGGCCCCGCTACACATCAGGCCGCGCCTTGGGGGGGTCGCGCCCTGATATGTGGTGGCCCCCTCGGGCACCTCCCGACATCCCTCTTCGGCCTATAAATTCTCTAATATACTAAAAACCCTGCAGGCAGTCCCGAAACCCTTTTTCCGCTGCCGCAAGTATCTGTTCCATCGCGAGGCCATTTGGAGCTCCGTTCCGGCACCCTGTCGGAGGGGGATCGATCACGGAGGGCCTCTAACCTTGTTGCCCTCATGATGATGTGTGAGTAGTTCACCACAGACCTACGGGTCCATAGCTAGTACCTAGATGGCAATCTCTCTCTTATGATCTTCAATACAATGATCATCACATCTTCGCTTTGATCTATCCGATGTAATCCTATTGTGCGGTGTGTTTGTTGGGATCCGATGAATTGTGGGTTTATGTTCAGATTATTCATGAAAAGTATTTGAGATGCCTCTGAATTATATTATCTCTTAAGTGCATGATCATTATAGCTTCGTAATGCTCTCTGATCTATTGAGATGCTTTGGCCAAGTAGATTGATATTTGATCGGTGGGAGTGGTGCGTTGTGGTAGGTTCAACCTGGCAAGTTTCTATTTCCCAGTGAAAAAGTAGGGGACAAGATGCGTCTTTGTGTTGTTTCTACTAAGGATAAAACGATGGGGTTCATTCATATTGTTTGAGTTTACTTTGTCTAAATCATGTCATCGTTCTCCAAGCATTACTCTATTTTACTTAATACTCTAGATGCATGCTGGATAGCGGTCGATGAGTTCAGTAATAGTAATAGGTGCAGGCAGGAGTCGACCTATTTGCTTATGGACGTGATGCCTATATATAATTGATCATTGCCGTGAACATCGCATAACTATCCACTTTTCTATCAATTGCCCAACAGTAATTTGTTACCCACCGTATGCTGCCTACATGAGAGATGCCGCTAGGGAAAACTATGGCCCCCGGGTCTATTCACTTATATATTTACAAACGCTATTATTACCTTGCTGCCTTTATTTACTTTTTATTTATTTTGCAATTTATATTTATCAACAATTATCTACACAACTCATTTGCTTGCAAATAACGAGATCAAGGGGATTGACAACCCTCTTGCCCGTGTTGGGTGCAAGTTGTTTGTTCATTTGTGTGCAGCCGCTGAAGACGGTTGAGGATTGATATTCCTATTGGTTCGATAAACCTTGGTTTCATAATTGAGGGAAATACTTATCCGCTTTGTGCTGGAATTACCCGTTCCTCTTCACGGAAAACCCAACGCAGATCACAAGTATAAGGAAGGATTTCTGGCGCCATTGTCGAGGAATATCATCATCAACTACCAAGTAACTTCACACAAATTTTCATTCACTTGTTCTTCTTTTTATTTGCTGATATATTTAGCTTGTCTCATAAAAATCAAAAATACAAAAATATTTATCGTTACTTGTTACTAGTTTTCTTGTTTGAAGTCATGGCTAGTTCTTCTTCTGCCCGCTTTACTCCCAATGATGATGTAGTGAACTTCAAACAAAGGGAAGGAGAAATCTTAAAAGATGCATGGTATAGGATTTGCTTTGCTCAAAATAAAGCAACCAAAAAGTTATCTACCACTACTTTGCTTCACAATTTTTATATTGGTGTGAACACTTGGTATAGGTTCGTACTTGACACCATCACCGGTGGAAACTTCTTAATGTGTCACACCTTGGATGCCTACACCGCAATTGAAAATCTTGTAGGGACACCACCCATTATTGTTAATGAAACAAATTTAACATTGGAACATGTTATGGAAAGGCTTGATGCTATTGAGAAGAATATGATCACAAACAAACCAATTGAGGAGTTGGATAAAAAACTTCATAATCATATCACTCAACTTGGGTCACGAGTAGGAATGATTTTGAAAACCTTAAAGGAAAAATACACTGCTATTGATGAGAGGATAGAACAAGGTTTGAATAGAATTGATAAAATGGAAGAGGTCATTGACAAGGTAGGTTCCACCTTCACTCCTCCTAAAGCTAATACTAGTACCACTCACAACAAAAAAACCAAATTCATATACATTCCTAAGAGCGTTATGTACACCTTCCACCCAAAGAAATGAGGATCTTAAGATGATTAGTGTTCATCCCAACTTTATAAATTTGATAAAAGATCCTATTGCCAAGCCTCCTATTTCCCCTACTATCCACGGTTGTGTTATTGAGGAGCTTGACGTCAAAGATGACAATACTTGAAACTATGCATTATGCCTACCTAGGGGCATAAAACAATAGCGCTTGTTGGGAGGCAACCCAATAGTTATCTTAAAATTTTGCTTTAAAATTTCTATTTATTTCCAATAAAATGATTATTGCCTCTATAATGATTATGTTTTTGTGTTTAAATTAGTGTTTGTGCCAAGTAAAGCCTTTGGGATGACTCACAAGATGAGTAGAATCGATGCTGAAACAAAATTGAAACTTTTGACTCCAGTAAATGAATTTTCATTTTTTACTGGAGCGGGGTAATGATCTGAAATTTCTACACAGTGTTGCTATACAAATTTTCGAGGTTTTCCTCATTTTTCCTCATTTTTAGAGTTAGAGAAGTATAGGCTCTCTACAGATTACTGCAGACTGTTCTGTTTTAGACAGATTCTGTTTTTGCTTGCATAGTTGCTTGTTTTGATTATGCTATGGATTGTATCGTGGGGTATAAGCCATGGAGAAGTTAGAATACAGTACCTATTATGTGTTTTTGAAATTTTAATCAATTCAGAACAGTACTTAAAGTATGCAATATGTTTCTTATACTGATGGATCTCACGAGGTTTTGTTGAGTTTTGTGTGATTGAAGTTTTTAAGTTTTTGGTGTTATCTTGATGGACAAAGGAATAAGGAGTAACAAGAGCCTAAGCTTGGGGATGCCCAAGGAACCCCAAGGTAATATTTTAAAGGAGACTCAAGCATCTAAGCTTGGGTATGCCCCGGAAGGCATCCCCTCTTTCGTCTCAAACCCACCGGTATGTCACTTGGAGCTATATTTTTATTCGTCACATGATATGAGTTTTGCTTGGAGCGTCGTTTGCTTTTGTTTGCTTTTACTTTCAGTTTGCCACAATCATTGTTTGCTGGACACACCTATTTAATAGAGACACACCTTCATCATAATTTATTAGAATACTCTATGTGCTTCACTTATATCTTTTGAGCTTAGAAGTTGCTCTAGTACTTCACTTATATCCTTTTGAGAACGGTGGCATGTAGATTTCATAGAAATGATTTCATTCTCGTTCTTCACTTATATTTGTTTGAGAGTTAAATAAATAGTGATGGTAATTTGCATGGGCCATAAGACTTGTATATTAGGTATTCAACGAATGATAATCAAAACCATCATGTAGCACATATAAAGAAATTGTGTGTCAATGATACTGATGTAGTAATATGAGATAGGTGTGAGTTCATAATTGTTAAACCATAGAAGTGTCGATATTAAGAAAGGTTGACCTTTTTGTTCATCTAAAAATTAAAGAGGCATGGTGGTGATGTGTGAGCATTTCTATTCCTCGTTGAAATCCTAGTGTTGTTTCGGGTCGGAAGCGCGCGATGGTTAACTCCTACAAACCTCTTCCGTCGGGGCATGTGACTAGTACTTTGATTTATGATAAACTAATAAAACTTCATAGTAAGTATATGAGTTCTTTATGACTAATGTGAAACCATGTACATACGCAATCTCATGTTTTTCATAATTTGCTAGCCTCTTCGATACCATGCACAACCCGTTCTCACCTCGAGGATCGGTGCAACTTTCGCCGGTGCATCCAAACCCCGTGACATGATACGCTCTATTGCACATAAGCCTTATTATATGTTCCTCGAAACAGCCACCATACCTACCTATCATGGCATTTCCATAACCATTCCGAGATATATTTCCATGAAAATTTGTAACACCCTGGTTTTCGCTCCCTGTTTTTTTTCCTTTGCGGGATTTGACTCCCGTCTTTTTTCTCGGTGTTATCGGATTTCTCTAGCTCTTGGGTATGTGAAGATGGTCATCTAGCCGTGCCTTTCCTATCCAACCAGAGATTCTCCATAGTCCAACCTTGCCACCCAAGATCTATCTTCGGATTTTGCCGCCGAAACCCTACCTTCCGAGTTGCCGGAAGGGAAACCCTAATCCTTTCAGTTACAAAGGAACCCCAATTTCCTTTGATCTGTTGCCTCCCAAACTTTCCCCAGTGGTCATCCTTTATGTATAAACCCTGGATATGCAAAAATATTGCCAAGTCATTTGCAATATTTTTCATTTATAATTAATTCCTTTTTCTGCCAGTTAAAGGAATTAAATCCAGGAAAATATCTATCCATCTCCAAAGTTCATGAAAACTTGTGGAGATATTCTTTGTGATCATATTGAGCTCCCATAAAAATATTGGCCATAATTAAATAAGGGAAATTGCCTTTTCCTATTTAAAGCCAATATTGCATTTTGGGCCCTTTCTAAAGGAACTACCATTTTGGTAGCCAGGAAAAATCCCAAATAATTTGTGGAGCTTCTCCTCTCCATATATTCACCATTTCCACGAAGAACCCAAGTCCTATAGTTCAAATTGTGAGCACAACATCAACTTGCAAATTATGTCCAGTGGGGCAATTTGCAAAGGAAGTGCTTGAACCCTTGATCTATTTGAGCTGAAATTTTTCATGGTGATTAACATGGATAAATCACTCATGGAAACCAAAAACCAGCTCAATCCCTCTATCCATTCTCCCACATCATTTTTCTCAAGTTTCTGTCCATTTGAAAGCTCTGTGAAGGAAGTACCATTTTGGCATTTCCAAATGAGCTGAAACTTTTCCAGTATCTCCATATATTCAAATCATCATCATCCTCCAAATTTCAGCTCAATGAAAGCTAGTATGTGAGTGCCACATCAAGGTTTGGATTTCTGTCCAGTATGGTGGTTTGTATAGCAAGTGCTTGCTACAATCCTCCATTGTGTCTGAAGCTTGGCCACAATACTCTTCTTAGTGTAAGATCACAGCAAGGCAAAGCTCAGCATCTATCCCCAGCTGAATCTCCCCCACCCCACTCCAAACAGCTTTCTGTCAGAATCTGTTTCTGTTAATATCTCTCACCTCAGAGCTACCTAGCTGGCTCCAGACGCTTCTCTTATCTATTTGAGCAGCAAGGGACCTGTTGGACAAGCTTAGACAGGCAGAAGCCTTCGTGAGCATGCCATGCACGTGGTGACCAAGCAATGGCCATGCAGAAACGGTGCTCTGCTCTCTGTGAGCTCCATGCGGTCGCCTGCGGCCAGCCCCCGCTTGTCCGAACATGTCCAGTAGATCCCCACCGCACACGCACCCACTCTCCCGCAGCTTCCCCCTCCAGTCTCTTCCTCGCCGCGCCGCGACGAGCTCCGCCACTGTGCGCCCATGACTGCCGTCGTCGTCTTCCTCTGTCCTCTTCAGCTTCCAGCTCTCCCAAAGCCACCACCTGCTTCTCCACGCTCCCGGAGGCCTTGCCGACATCGCCATCTCCCTCCGCGTGTCCCCGAGCTCCAGTAAGTGGCTAGGGACACCACGGCGGCCGTTCCGATCGCCACGCCATTGGCCAGCTATAAAAGCCGCGGCCCCGAGCCTCCCCAAGCTCCCCGAGCACCTGCAACCTCCTCCTCTGTCCCTCTAGTCCTCCCCAGATCCCGCGCCTAGCCGAATCCGTCGCCGGAGCGCGAGGATTTCCGGCGACCCCCTCCCTCTGTTCCGCCGCCTTCTCTCTCACCCGAGCCTCCCCGGCGCTCGTTGACCTCACCCTGAGGCGCGCCACACTCCGGCGACCCTCCCTGGCTCGCCGCCCGCCTCGTTCCACCACCGGAGCCGCCCCACCACCTGACTTCACCGCCCTCTGCCTCTAGCCATCGCCGCGCCTCCCGTCATCCCCGCCGCCTGTGCTGGCCGCAGATGGACGCGGTGGACGCTGGCGACCCCGTCCGCGCTGTCCCTGGCCGGCTAACTCGACGGAGCGGCCACAGCTCGCCGGAGCCGAAGCTCCCATTGGCGGCGTCGGGGAAGAGGAGGGAGGAGGAAGAAGAGAAGGAGGGAGGAGAGAGAAGACCCGACAGGTGGGGTCGGGGCCCACCTGTCGGTGACTGGAGGTCTGCCAGGCTGGATAAGTGGAGGCGCGTTCGAGCTTATACGCTTTCCTTGCTGGAAAGCGCATTTCCACCAAAGGCGCCACCAGTTTTTACCCAGGGACCCAGAAGTAAATAATGTATTTACAGAAATGTCCTTCCACAGTCAACCCCTCATACCTTTTCGCTCGTAACTCCGATTCAGGTGAAACCAACGCCCACGTCTTCAGTGCGTCGAGCCCGTTCCGATGGTATCATTTTCATAATGTTTTCACACTGTTAAAATGACCATTTTGTCCTTGCCCTTCTATCAGCCCTCTCCGAGAGAGAACGGTTTCCGGCGATCCTTTTCGCGGACTCTCCGCACTTCTTCCCGGAGTATTCTTCGACCCCAGGCAAGCCGACCATCTGATATATGCCCTAAAGCATTGCTCTGGGTTATTCTTGCGTGTTTAATTAATGATATGCTTGTGCTATAAATAATTAAACTCCTACCATTTCGATATTGTCATTTACATTACCTCCTACTGCTCATCCTATCATTGCACTAATGACTTGTCGTGATATTAGATGTAGATAGGTGGTTATGTTTTTATCATGCTTAGCTACTGCCACCTCAAGTTATTGTAATAGACAACCATGCTTGTTAAATACTTGCTAAGGCTAAACCTAGTCGGTTGATCAAGAGTCACCTGTCCGGGCTTATCCGTGCAGCCACATTTGCCGGTATGGGACGGCCTTGACTTGTTCTGATCGCGTGCTCTTCCACCGGTACCTCCAGACAGGGAAGGTTATGCGCGCGCGCTACCCTGGCCTGGTAGGCGGCGATAACCTTGTGAGCCCAGTTCTGTTTTGTGTCGGCGTCCCCGTTTGGGACAGTTTAGTTTGGCCACAACAGTGGCAGGTGTCACGAGGTGACACAGGGGCCACCCAGGGTAGGACTCCGGGGGAGGATGAATGCCGGTGGTACGATGGGAGAGTCACGGGTCAGGCGGGTTTTGTTGGAGTAACGCTGGTCCACCCAAATGGGATCACGAGGCCAGGTGCTCCATGGTGTGGGTAAAGTGCGCAACCTCTGCAGAGTGTAAAATCTATTCGAATAGCCGCGTCCACGGTATTGGACAGTCCGTCCAGGCCTCACTAGGTGGTCAACCGTAATAATGATAATAATGATGGAAGAACTCGTCTGGTACAGACATCAGATGATGTTAGGAATATGATATGTTAGCCATGGGATGGCTATGAGATGGGTGGTCGGATGACCACACGATTTGGATTGGATTTGGATCAGATTCAGATTGGATCGTGAGAATGTTCGGAGTATGGAATATTTACTTAGTATGCTTTACTTTACTATGTTTACTTCAGTAGTTATCTTGCTAGATAATCCTGTTATGCCATGATAATTAATATTGCTCTAATAACAAATGCATGCTTGAATGCCATGGATTGCTTTGCTTGGTGTATATGTTAGTTTGGTTTGCTTGCGACTACATTCAAAAGTACTCAGCGGCCTTTAACATGGCCAGGTTCACATAAGGATCCGTCGTCCGTCGATGAGGAGGCGGAGCGTTCGCGGGCTAGGAGAGTAACCCAGTCAGATCCCTGTGGATTGGAGCCGCACCAAGACCATGCTGCCCTAGATAGAGCCTTTCCGCTGCCATCACTTTTGTAATAGATCATGTACGACTTATATATCCATTAATAGAAATGCCTGTGTTCATGATACTTGTTGTAAACGCGCATGCCAGAGTGATTTCCCGAGCTGGTATGCGCGGCGACCGTCTGGCTATAGTGGTAATCAGGCGGGGCGCCACAACGGATGGTATCAGAGCAGCCAGGCTGACTATAGGTTACCCTAGCCAGACTTCACTGTCTTGTGTTCAGTAGAAAGCCCAGATGGATTTCAGCCATCTTTGCCACCTGGCACGGCTACTATTGATCATAAGGCAACCCCATAGGTCTTTGGCTCCATCAGACCGCAACTCTCGTGGCCCTTACCTCCGGTGTGAAACGCTCGCACCGGGCAATGACCCATGAGCCCTGAAACCCCTAGGTAAACCAGATATCCTTACCCTGCTTGCTAACCATGGCATTTCTCTTCTTACTCTAGTTTCCCTTGGGAAACGCTTATAAATTCTATCTCTCCTCGACAACCTTAGGAACGTTGACTAAGCCATTTTGGCCATGGTCCTGCGTCAGGTGTGATGCTCCCTAAGGAAGTAGTAGGAGCTTGACACCAGTGCTACCAGGAGCATTGTGTGGTTTCGCTTCTAAATCCTTAAAGGTGCATCGAGTGCGCTATACTAGTTATACTAGTGGATCCTTGGCACGTGTGAAAGGTCCGCAAAATTTGAGCTTTATTTGCCTTTTGGTTTTTCGCAGTTCTTGTTTCTTTTGTCGATTCCGTCTCTCCGCTCCGACTAGATCCATCCGCAAGAGTTACCTAAGAAGATCAGCATGCAACTGGGATAATACCCAATAATCCCAATTCAGCAAGAGTCCTGTCCAGCCAACTACCTGATATTTAGAACATTACCACCGGATCTGTCAAGAATGAAGAATGGGTCAGAAGCAGAATCCGTGTGCAACAGACAAGGCCAGAATATACCTGAGAGAGTTTGCCTCAGAACAAATCACGCCTAAGGAACATGCAGATGGGCTACTAAGAATGGACATCAGTAAGGACAAATTATTCCGCCCGCGATACAGGGATTATTTCAGTTAGAGGGGTGAACCCTGAGTCTTTTCTCAGTGGACCCAAGAATCATTTATCACCCACCGAGGACATATTTCAAGAATGTGAATGAGCCAAAAGCAGCAACAAAACTCCGGTACGTTGGTACAAATTTCAAAGCATATCTTGGAATTCACCGATGCAAATACAAAATTTTCTGGGCACTGTGAACAAGGTTCGCAAGGAATATGGATAAATTCACGGTTGTCCGAATCAAGGAGCACCTAACATGCTTGGAAGCTCAGCTGAAACGAATGGAATTATCCGTCAACTGCTTATTATCGGCAACACCTGGGTTGAATGCAAAGGGTATTCTGAATTAATTAACGACATGAAGTCTGCACCAGTCGTGCAGCCTTTACGGCAACAATGATCAGACCAACAGAAGACAAGCGATGTGCGCGACCATCGGAATATCTTCAGTCCAGGTATGGCCTATACCAAGTTTGGCTCCGCTATGGGTAAAATTCCGGATACTTCGGAAGGAAGCCAGAACCGGCCATAGATCCGACGAAGCATCACAGCAAAAGGCTTCTGGTCTAAGGAACCCAGCCTTCCCCCGCAAGCTACCGAGAAGAGCTTATGATACCAGACTGCCAATCTTCCTCGGTACGCCACTCGGTGAGAGATCCTTCTGGGATACGGCACTCCCATCTTCCACAGCGTGCTACCGCGGAAAACTTCCGGCATAAGGCACCCGACCTTCCGCAGTAAGCCACATGAAGGAAAACTTTCGAGGCACGATACCCAGCCTTCTTCAGCACACTACCCTGGCAGAAGCTTCGAGCATAAGGAATTCAGTCTTCTTCAACACGCCATCGTGCCTACAACAAGCTTGTCAAGAGCACGAACTAGTCTGGACACACATCCGCCTCAGAACTCAGCGGTTATGAAAGGAATTATCTTACTCCTGCATGTGTTGTGAGCATGCAGTCCAGTGGATCAGTTCATGTGAGCCACTCGTACACGGGAATGACTGTGTCCAGAGAAACAGTGGCCCCATACTTCAAGGAAGAATATGAGCACAGCAGTCCCTACGAGGTATGCAAGAGTAAGTTCTGAGAACAAGCCCGACAAACCGGGAAAACAATCAAGGAGCCGTGTTGGCAGGTCATTACAGGTCCATCAAAGGAGTCCACAAGCACAAAGAAGTTGTGGACAAACAACCCCCGTGACGGTCAACAAGATACAGCTTCACGAACAGAGTGGTATTACCAACCCTAGTCAGACTCTTGCATATGCGGCCACAGCAATGCCCTACCTGCGGCTACAAACGAGCTTGCCGCACTCCTCATGAATACGGGCTACCAACCAAGGTAAAAGGGCTATGCTCCGAAAGATACACCAGATGATAGCAATACTATGCTTAGCTCAGTGGTCACAGCAAGGACTACAGAAGCTATATATGACAGAATCCTCTCCACGAGCGACAGAATTTGAAACAGGACCTTCAGATAGAATGGCTCAAAGCACGTCAGCAGCAACAGCTCATAGACATCATGACATCATTGGAACAAAATATTACTGTCTATGATTACTTTGTGATCACGCTTGACATTTCAATTAGGGATATAGGGGCAATAGCTCGGTCATGTTGTTCCTTGAATCGTGGATCACCTAAGGGCAAAGTCAGGATGCATAAGCCAGAAGGAAACATCAGAATGGAACCCACAGCCAGACTGAGCATTCTGACACAGCCAAAAAGGAAAGCCACTCCCACTCACTCAAGACCATACTAGCACGTGAGCCTGGTACTAGGAAAGGATGTCTTGCCATGATAGTCAGAGCAAGAAGTATCACAATTAAACCTGAAGCAGTTGCTTCCAGATCATGGAAACCAAGCTGTTTGTTGGTATTACCCGCTACTTCACCCAGCAATACCACTACCAGGACAAAAGGTACACCTGATAGGAAAGAGAAGGATTCAAGGAAACTGTGTGAAAAGAGAACACATGGTCCATCAGAAGAGGCAGTTAAAGAGGTCAGTGAACCAGCGAAGGCAGGACAACTGATGGATCCAAGTCGCACATAGGTAAGTCCCCCTTCACCGGGAGGTAAGCCCGGAAATCTCGAGGACGAGATTTTCTTAACGGGGGTAGGTTTGTAACACTCTGGTTTTCGCTCCCTGTCTTTTTTTCCTTTCCGGGATTTGACTCCCGTCTTTTTTCTCGGTGTTATCGGATTTCTCTAGCTCTTGGGTATGTGAAGATGGTGATCTAGCCTTGCCTTCCCTATCCAACCAGAGATTCTCCCCAGTCCATCCTTGCCACCCAAGATCTATCTCCGGATTTTGCCGCCGAAACCCTACCTTCCGAGTTGCCGGAAGGGAAACCCTAATCCTTTCAGTTACAAAGGAACGCCAATTTCCTTTGATCTGTTGCCTCCCAAACTTTCCCCAGTGACCATCCTTTATGTATAAACCCTGGATATGCAAAAATATTGCCAAGTCATTTGCAATATTTTTCCTTTATAATTAATTCCTTTTTCTGCCAGTTAAAGGAATTAAATCCAGGAAAATATCTATCCATCTCCAAAGTTCATGAAAACTTGTGGAGATATTCTTTGTGATCATATTGAGCTCCCATAAAAATATTGGCCATAATTAAATAAGGGAAATTGCCTTTTCCTATTTAAAGTCAATATTGCATTTTGGCCCCTTTCTAAAGGAACTACCATTTTGGTAGCCAGGAAAAATCCCAAATAATTTGTGGAGCTTCTCCTATCCATATATTCACCATTTCCACCAAGAACCCAAGTCCTATAGTTCAAATTTTGAGCACAACATCAACTTGCAAATTCTGTCCAGTGGGGCAATTTGCAAAGGAAGTGCTTGAACCCTTGATCTATTTGAGTCGAAATTTTTCATGGTGATTAACATGGATAAATCACTCATGGAAACCAAAAACCAGCTCAATCCCTCTATCCATTCTCCCACAGCATTTTTCTCAAGTTTCTGTCCATTTGAAAGCTCTGTGAAGGAAGTACCATTTTGGCATTTCCAAATGAGCTAAAACTTTTCCAGTATCTCCATATATTCAAATCATCACCCTCCTCAAAATTTCAGCTCAATGAAAGCTAGTATGTGAGTGCGACATCAAGGTTTGCATTTCTGTCCAGTATGGTGGTTTGTACAGCAAGTGCTTGCTACAATCCTCCATTGGGTCTAAAGCTTGGCCACAATACTCATCTTAGTGTAAGATCACAGCAAGGCAAAGCTCAGCATCTATCCCCAGCTGAATCTCCCCCACCCCACTCCAAACACCTTTCTATCAGAATCTGTTTCTGCTAATATCTCTCACCTCAGAGCTACCTAGCTGGCTCTAGACCCTTCTCTTATCTATTTGAGCAGCAAGGGACCTGTTGGACAAGCTTAGACAGGCAGAAGCCTTCGTGAGCATGCCATGAACGTGGTGACCAAGCAATGGCCATGCAGAAACGGTGCTCTGCTCTCTGTGAGCTCCATGCGGTCGCCTCCGGCCAGCCCCCGCTTGTCCGAGCATGTCCAGTAGATCTCCACTGCACACGCACCCACTCTCCCGCAGCTTCCCCCTCCAGTCTCTTCCTCGCCGTGCCGCGACGAGCTCCGCCACTGTGCGCCCATGACTGCCGTCGTCGTCTTCCTCTGTCCTCTTCCGCTTCGAGCTCTCCCGAAGCCACCACCTGCTTCTCCACGCTCCCGGAGGCCTTGCCGACATCGCCATCTCCCTCCGCGTGTCCCCGAGCTCCAGTAAGTTGCTAGGGACGCCACGGCGGCCGTTCCGATCGCCACGCCATCGGCCGGCTATAAAAGCCGCGGCCCCGAGCGTCCCTGAGCTCCCCGAGCACCTACGACCTCCTCCTCTGTCCCTCTAGTCCTCCCCAGTGCCCGCGCCCAGCCGAATCCGTCGCCGGAGCGCGAGGATTTCCGGCGACCCCCTCCCTCTGTTCCGCCGCCTTCTCTCTCACCTGAGCCACCCCGGCGCTCGTTGACCTCACCCCGAGGCGCGCCACACTCCGGCGACCCTCCCTGGCTCGCCGCCTGCCTCGTTCCACCACCGGAGCCGCCCCACCACCTGACTTCGCCGCCCTCTGCCTCCAGCCGTCGCCGCGCCTCCCGTCATCCCCGTCGCCCGTGCTGGCCGCAGATGGACGTGGTGGACGCCGGCGACCCCGTCCTCGCTGTCCCTGGCCGGCTAACTCGACGGAGCGGCCGCAGCTCACCGGAGCCGAAGCTCCCAGTGGTGGTGTCGGGGGAGAGGAGGGAGGAGGAAGAAGAGAAAGAGGGAGGAGAGAGAAGACCCGACAGGTGGGGTCGGGGCCCAGATGCTCGGTGACTGGAGGTCTGCCAGGCTGGATAAGTGGAGGCGCGTTCGAGCTTATACGCTTTCCTCACTGGAAAGCGCATTTCCACGAAAGGCGCCACCAGTTTTTACCCAGGGACCTAGAAGTAAATAATGTATTTACAGAAAGGTCCTTCCACAGTCAACCCCTCATATCTTTTCGCTCGTAACTCCGATTCAGGTGAAACCAACGCCCACGTCTTCAGTGCGTCGAACCCGTTCCGATGGTATCATTTTCATAATGTTTTCACACTGTGAAAATGACCATTTTGCCCTTGCCCTTCTATCAGCCCTCTCCGAGAGAGAACGGTTTCGGCGATCCTTTCCGAGGACTCTTCGCACTTCTTCCCGGAGTATTCTTCGACCCCAGGCAAGCCGACCATCTGATATATGCCCGAAAGCATTGCTCTGTGTTATTCTTGCGTGTTTAATAAATGATATGCTTGTGCTAGAAATAATTAAACTCCTGCCATTTCGATATTGTCATTTACATTACCTGCTACTGCTCATCCTATCATTGCACTAATGACTTGTCGTGATATTATATGGAGATAGGTGGTTATGTTTTTATCATGCTTAGCTACTGCCACCTCAAGTGATTGTAATAAACAACCATGCTTGTTAAATACTTGCTAAGGCTAAACCTAGTCGGTTGATCTAGAGTCACCTGTCCGGGCTTATCTGTGCAGCCACATTTGCCGGTATGGGACGGCCTTGACTTGGTCTGATCGCGTGCTCTTTCACCGGTACCTCCAGACAGGGAAGGTTATGCGCGCGCGTTACCCTGGTTCGGTAGGCGGCGATAACCTTGTGAGCCCAGTTGAGTTTTGTGCCGGCGTCCCCGTTTGGGACAGTTTAGTTTGGCCACAACGGTGGCAGGTGTCACGAGGTGACACAGGGGCCACCCAGGGCAGGACACCGGGGGAGGATGAATGCCGGTGGTACGATGGGAGAGTCACGGGTCAGGCGGGTTTCGTTGGAGCAATGCTGGTCCACCCGAATGGGATCACGAGGCCAGGTGCTCCATGGTGTGGGTAAAGTGCGCAACCTCTGCAGAGTGTAAAATCTATTCGAATAGCCGCGTCCACGGTATTGGACAGTCCGTCCAGGCCTCACTAGGTGGTCAACCGTAATAATGATAATAATGATGGAAGAACTCGTCTGGTACATACATCAGATGATGTCAGGAATATGATATGTTAGCCATGGGATGGCTATGAGATGGGTGGTCGGATGACCACACGATTTGGATTGGATTTGGATCAGATTCAGATTGGATCGTGAGAATGTTCGGAGTATGGAATATTTACTTAGTATGCTTTACTTTACTATGTTTACTTCAGTAGTTATCTTGCTAGATAATCCTGTTATGCCATGATAATTAATATTGCTCTAATAACAAATGCATGCTTGAATGCCATGGATTGCTTTGCTTGGTGTATATGTTAGTTTGGTTTGCTTGCGACTACATTCAAAAGTACTCAGCGGCCTTTAACATGGCCAGGTTCACATAAGGATCCGCCATCCGTCGTCGAGGAGCCGGAGCGTTCGCGGGCTAGGAGAGTAACCCAGTTAGATCCCTGTGGATTGGAGCCGCACCAAGACCATGCTACCCTAGATAGAGCCTTTCCGCTGCCATCACTTTTGTAATAGATCATGTAAGACTTATATATCCATTAATAGAAATGCCTGTGTTCATGATACTTGTTGTAAACGCGCATGCCAGAGTGATTTCCTGGGCTGGTATGTGTGGCGACCGTCTGGCTACAGTGGTAATCAGGTGGGGCGCCACAAAATTCCATCGTCACTTCACATGACTAGTTCGTTCATCGTCATATTGCTTTGCATGATCATATAGAGCTCACATAGTATTTGTGGCAAAGCCAGCTTTCATAATGTTTTTGATACATGTCACGCTAGATCATTGCACATCCTGTTACACTGCCAGAGGCATTCATACAGAGTCATATCTTCATATTAGTTCTCCATGTTGAGTTGTAAGTAAATAAAAGTGTGATGATCATCATTATTAGAGCATTGTCCCAGTGAGGAAAGAATGATGGAGACGATGATTCTCCCATAAATCGAGATGAGACTCCGGACGAAAATAAAGATGGGGGAGGCCAAATGAGCCCACCATCCATTCAAAAAAAGAGAGAAAATGAGAGTAGGGACTTTGCTACTATCCTTTACCACACTTGTGCCTCAAAGTGGCACCATGTTCCTCATGTAGAGAGTCTCATGATATATCACTTCCATATGCTAGTGGGAATTACCTATTCATTATTACAAACTTGGCTTGTATATTCTTATGACGGGCTTCCTCAAATGCCTGAGGTCTTCATGAGCAAGCAAGTTGGATGCACACCCCACTTAGCTTCATTTGAGCTTTCATACACTTATAGCTCTAGTGCATCATTTGCATGGCAATCCCTACTCCTTGCATTGACATCTATCGATGGGCATCTCCATAGCCCGTTAGTATGCCTAGTTGATGTGAGACTATCTTCTCCACTTCCTACCCCTTTGATATCTACCAACATACTCTATTCCACTCAAATGCTATGTCCAATGGCTCACGCTCATGTATTGCGTGAAGAATAAAAAGTTGATGCATATTGAAAAAGTACGAACCAATTGCCTGACTTGGACACCGTGGTGCTTAACATTTGTATTAATGTGGTGAAGATGGAGCCATGCCATGCTAATACAATACGATGAATGGGGGGTAAACATTTCTTAAGGATCGTATACTTTTAAGAATTACCAATTATATTTCTTACATTTCAATTATTGCTATGTTAATATTTGTTGATTCATCTTTTCTCAATGAGCATACATGCACTAGATTACATAGTGGATAGCATGTCACATCAAAAATTCCGTTTTTATCATTTACCTACTCGAGGACGAGCAAGAATTAAGCTTGGGGGTGCTTGATACGTCTCCAACATATCTATAATTTTTTATTGTTCCATGCTGATATATTATCATTCTAGGATACTTTCTGGGTCTTTATTTACCAATTTATAATATTTTTTAGCACTAACCTATTGACCCAGTGCCCAGTGTCAGTTGCTGTTTTCTGCGAGTTTTTGCCTTTTCAGGTCTACTGTACCAAATGAAGTCCAATTGCCACGAAACTTTTTGATGATTTTTTCTGGACTATATGAAGACCTAGAAGTTTCAGAAGGAAGTCAGGAGGTGCACGAGGGGTCAGGTGCCTCCGACATCCCTCTTCGGCTTATAAATTCTCTAATATCCTAAAAACCCTGGAGGCAGTCCCGAAACCCTTTTTCGAACACCGCAAGTCTTTGTTCCATCGTGAGGCCATCTCGAGCTCCGTTCCGTTACCTTGCCGGAGGGGGGATCGATCACGGAGGTCCTCTTCATCAACCTTGCTGCCCTCATGATGGGGTGTGAGTAGTTCACCACAGACCTACGGGTTCATAGCTAGTACCTAGATGGCAATCTCTCTCTCTTATGATCTTCAATACAATGATCATCGCATCTTCGCTTTGATCTATCCGATGTAATCCTATTGTGCGGTGTGTTTGTTGGGATCTGATGAATTGTGGGTTTATGTTCAGATTATTCATGAAAAGTATTTGAGACGCCTCTGAATTATATTATCTCTTAAGTGCATGATCATTATAGCTTCGTAATGCTCTCTGATCTATTCATATGCTTTGGTTAAGTAGATTGATATTTCATCGGTGGGAGTGATGCGTTGTGGTAGGTTCAACCTGGCGAGTTTCTATATCCCAGTGACAAAGTAGGGGACAAGATGCGTCTTTGTGTTGTTGCTACTAAGGATAAAACGATGGGGTTCATTGATATTGTTTGAGTTTACTTTGTCTACATCATGTCATCATTCTCCAAGCATTACTTTGTTTTACTTAATACTCTAGATGCATGATGGATAGCGGTCGATGAGTGGAGTAATAGTAATAGATGCAAGCAGGAGTCGGCCTATTTGCTTATGGACGTGATGCCTATATATATATGATCATTTCCGTGAACATCGCATAACTATCCGCTTTTCTATCAATTGCCCAACAGTAATTTGTTACCCACCGTATGCTGCCTACATGAGAGATGCCGCTAGGGAAAACTATGGCCCCTGGGTCTATTCACTTATATATTTACAAATGCTATTATTAACTTGCTGCCTTTATTTACTTTTTATTTTTTTTGCAATTTATATTTATCATCAATTATCTACACAACTCATTTGCTTGCAAATAACGAGATCAAGGGGATTGACAACCCTCTTGCCCGCGTTGGGTGCAAGTTGTTTGTTCATTTGTGTGCAACCACTAAAGACGGTTGAGGATTTATATTCCTATTGGTTCGATAAACCTTGGTTTCATAACCGAGGGAAATACTTATCCACTTTGTGCTGCAATTACCCGTTCCTCTTCACGGAAAACCCAACGCAGATCACAAGTATCAGCGACCCCACCCATTAAGTGAAAGCACATTCCCCTGGAATACACTTTCTTCAATGGAAATCATATTTCAAGATAAGGCGCCACCAGATCGTCCCCAGGGACCGAGAGGAGATTCTTTTTATTAAAGATAAGTCCATGTACTTCCACACCTCGTATCTTTTCACTCACAACTCTGTTTCCGATGATTCCAACGCTCACGTTAACTAGTCATCGAGCACTTCACGTTGGAACCACTCTCACTAAATTTGCACAACCATTTTTCCCTTGGTCCTTTCTAGGCCATTTAGGAGCACTGGAACCCCCCCTCCGTGCTACCGGGCACTATCGGAAACCCCCTGATAGGCCCTCGGTACTAAGGCATGACAATTTCTCTGATGCAGACCCTAGGTTTTCACTCGTTATTACTATTGCATGTCTTTTGTCTTTGTCTGTCGGTTTTTGCCGATGCGTTTTCTTAGTTTGTTTACTCATTGTTATTTACTTTTGTTATCCCGTAAATGCTTATTATTTATGCTTTTTCCTACTTACTAGTAGTAATACTACTGGGGGTAGGTTCTTCTGACTTATTAATGTTGCTTGTTTACTATTCGTGCAAGACTAATGTTGAAGGTGCACACCGGTATAGTAATAAACTGAACACTAGATAACAACCTCCTCCAGGAAGATGGGACAAAGTGTCACATAACCAAACTAACCCGTACAACCACACTTGCCCCAGTGGGAATGTCCTATCTAGGCTTCGCAAGAATGCCTCTTTTGCGAGTCATCCAAAGGAAAGGTTGGAGACTGTAATGTCTCTGATTTAGGATTAATATCCAACGATTTGACGGCTTGGGTCAGTAAATGTACACAGAAGATTATCGAGGGGAAATAGTTGTGACACAGGGTGGCAAGGACCCAGATCCCCTCTCCCATGAGCTTCCGATGGGATGCTCGGTGATGCGGTAAGAGTGTCATGACCATGACTAGGATTTGTCGGGCAGGTGTTCATAGTGTGGGTAAAGTGTACAGCCTCTACAGAGTGTGTGTTTAGAATCTATTTAAATAGCCGTGTCCTCGGTAATGGACATAGTCTGCGGAAGTCTCACAAGGATTATCTAGTCGGGGGGATTAACTTTAATAACTTGAGTAACTTAACTAACTTTAAGCATAGTTGTGTAGGCAAGAGATTGGTGCAAGCGGACTACATCGCAGATGTCGGGACTTGCTATGGCCTTGATAAACATAGTCATAAGACCACAAGAGAGTAGCATGCCATGCTTTTATGTTTTAGTTATGCTCGTTGTTATTATGCTTGTTGTTGTTGTACTGTTGTTATTGTAAGTGTTTACTTAGTAGTTGTATTGATCACATCGATTGACGGACTTTAGTTTAGTACATGATCACATTGGGGACCAACTTTATCTTATCATGGCTGCTTTGGTTACATTACTAGTTCAATATTTGCATGTTGATTATAGTTGTACTTTAGTAGACAAGACTTGGTGGAAGTTTTTACTATGTTGTTGAAATGTTTATTGGTATGAGAGCAATCTCATGCCTGAGTAACTTGAGGTATTTCTTTGGGGCGGCTACGAGATACTTTTGACTTGCGAGTACATTCAATGTACTCATGGCTTTTAACATGGTCGGGTAGGAAGCACTAGAAGGAACAACAAATAATGGGGTATACATAATAGGTTATGTATACGCACCATCTCGGAGACAAGTTGGCGTGATGAAATGCTAACCAGGCTCTGTGACATAACACGGTAAAAAGTGCAGTACGAGAGGTAAAAACACGGGATATTTGAAGGACAAACAACCACAAAAGATCCCCGAGGAGGCTCCTGGACGTCAGCCATGACACACTTGGGGGCTAAATCCCCGAGTAGATGGGACACGTGTTACCTAGAGGAGCTGGCCTTGCAACACACTCTACCGACCAGGTATTAAATGTCTAGTCAGTCTAACTAGTGTATCCGACATAGGGCTATGTATACGGCCATCATCATGATGGCCCAATGGGTGCGTGACAAGGCAGGATGCTGGCATGGCATAAAGCAGGAGGAGGGCGGTGCGGTGTGTCATGCCAAAGGAATTACTCGATCGTCTGACACTTCGCATTTTCAGCTCATCTACTGCCTGCTGGAATATTTGGATCATCAGAAATGCCAGAGTCTTCAGAAATGAACGTCCAAGTTTCAATAGATGGAAGGTTAACTTCATCCATGACATTTCCTTGCTAGCTCATAGGGTTAAGGCTAGCTTTAGGGATGATCTTCTTAAGTGGGTGTCCTTTTTACCTCCTTGAGGTTAGTTTTTTCTTTCACACAACCCCTTGTAACCTAGTAGTTTAGACTGTACATTGTATTCTGTTTTGAGGAATAAAAGAAAGGATGTGGGGTGTTTTCCCCTACAATTGGCGGGGGGATAACCCCGGGGTAACCTCAAGCGGACCGGAGCCTTCCTCTTTCGAAAACAACCACGGGCCAGCCTACGCCACCCCCCGAAGGCCGGCTCCCCAGGGCCGGCTGCGCGGCGTGGTCCGGCTCGATACGAAGCTCCCAACAATCCGGCTCCTGGGCGATCCGCCAGCCGGCGGGTCAGCGCCTTTCACATCAATACGACGAGGCTACAGCGACTCTGGTACCGCTGACCAGGGTCCGGACAGCCACAGTGCCACCAGCATGCCGCTGGTCAGCACGTGCATGGCTACAATGGAGGCGGCCGTACCGATGACCTCGGTTGATTGCGACTAGGCGAGGCGGCACATTGACGGCATGCCTCCAACCACTTCGTCTCCTGCCCCCGCGTGGCTACAGTGCGGCCGGCCGTACCGGAGGCTGTGGCTGGCTGCCGCAAGACGACGCTGCTCGGCGCCGCTCATACCGTTGCGTGACGAGCACACACCAATGGCAGCAGCTGGTCGGCAGGTCCCAGCCCTCGATGGGACTCCACAGCCGGCGGGCCCTACGTCCGATGGACCACGCTGCCGGCGTGTAACACCCCGTTACACCTGGCGGGATCTAGACTGTCCCCACAGACCAACACTAGTCTTTTCTGCGCACTTTGTCCTCACTCGTGCGCACCCGGGAGCAACTTCCCGGTCGGTCACCCATCCTAGAATCTCTCCAAGCCAAGCACGCTTAACTTTGGAGTTCTTTTCGAATGGGCTCCCGGAAAAGAAGGAATTCTTTCCAACGATCGTTTGTGAATTGCCTTAGGCTGGTATGAAGAGTTCCAATGATCTCTGTATCAAAAGTAATTATTTTTGCCACTTAAGGGATAACTCTACGAGTTACCCCCTAAGGTGCCCCGTTATGGAATCATGGCAATTATTTCCTCGCTACATTGAAACCTCGTCACCATCTGTTTTAGCGTGGATTTGTTGCCTACCAATTGAACCTCTGTCATCCGCCTCATTCCATCACCCTCATGTGCATTTTGTGTCTCAGCTCAAGAGACGTTCCTACGTCCCATTCCATGAGTTGATCATGAGTCGCTCGATCTTCGAGGAGATCGATTCTTGTAGAGTTTTCTGCTCCTTGTTGATGTGTTGGGTGAAGCTTCCAAAGCAAGGATGTCAAGATCATTATGATTCAATGAATCAACATCTTCGAGAAGGGCAATTGGATCGTGAGGATTGTCTTAGATTGTATCCCCTCTGTCCTCTTACCCTACGACAGAATCTCGGGACGAGATTCTTGTTTAGTGGGGGTGAGTGTCACAGCCCTATTTCTAACCTTGGTTGTGGTTGCATTCATGCATGCATATTTAATTTTTAGATGAAAAAGAAATGAGGAATGATCAAGCCTCACTATTCAAATTTTTGTCAAATAACCAATATAAAAATTGCTTCAAAGTGAACCAAGAAAATGTCCCTGATATTCTACAAAAATATTTGGATGAGGTAAAAATGCCAACCAATATTTTGGGATAACAGAAACATTTTATATTGGGCATTTGAATTAATCAAACAATTATTTGCAATGGAATTATATTTACTATATATATGATATAGTTCCATTTATTCTGAAAATTATTGTGTGGCACTGATTAAATTCATTTAGCCCACATGCAATTTCTCAGGCTTTTTACAAATGGTTTAATATTTTCTCAAGCCTGAAACAAATGTCAGAAAATATAAAACAAAAACAAATAAAAGAAAGGAGAAACCTTACCTGGCCTACCTGTAGCCGGCCCATCCAAAGGCCCAGCCCAGCTCCTTCCCCGTCGTCTTCCTCCTGCCAGTAGGAGCAGCTCGCTGTCGAGCGCGCGCTCACCCTTGGCCAGCTCCTGCTTGCCACGCAGCTGCCTCCCCGTGGTCATCCGATCGCCCAGGAGACGCCGTGTTCCCTCCTCTCGCTCTCCCCTCTCCTTCCGGTCCCCCTCCTCCTCTCCAACGGTCGCCCTTGAGCTCACCCGAGCGCTGCTGTTGCTACCACTTGCTGTTGCCGCGGCCACCGCCATTTAGGAGCCCCGTATATATGACCCATCGCTTCGACGTGGTCGCCTTCGTCCTCTCCTCGAAGCTCGCAAGCCCTGAAGAACCACATCACCGCCATTTGCGTCATCTTCATCATCGGTCACCGGAGCTCCTCGTCGATGATTCGCCGCGTGCAGGACCTCCCCGAGCTCGTTGACCGTCTGCTCCCCCTCTATGTGAGCCCCTCTTGCTTTCCCCCTAAGCCCCATGCCCGATTTCGGTCCGTAGCCACGCCCCCGTGAGCACCTGCGCCGCCGTCCGCCTTGGCCATTGAGCCCCTCGCTTCCGAGCTCCCCTGCTTGCAGCCTTGGCACTGCCGTGCTTGCCGTGCTCCCAGGAGTACCTTGCCCCGGTCCGTTTGGTCTCGCTCGCGCCCAAACCCCGAACCTGCTCGAGACCGAGCTCCTGCCGCCGCCGTGCGCTTGCCTCCGGCGAGCCCAGGCCTTCCTAGCCTCTGCTGACCGCTCAGTTGGATGCGGGTGAGCCCCAGCTTCACACCGGGCATCTCCGCCGGCGTTTTGGTCATCGAAGGGCCTATTCCGATGACCTCCGCTGCGTGAGCCGGCGCCGGCGTCGAACCGCCGGCGGGTTTGACCCCATTAGCCAGCATTGACCCCCCCCCCTAGCTCACTTACACATGGGGCCAGGCGCTGATTAAGTTTAGTTTAATCACTAAATTAATTAAGTCGATTAATTAGCCTAATGGGCCAGTGACTCATGGGCCCAGCCCTGTTAATTAGTATTAAGGATTAAACTAAACTCTGTTAGTGACTGTGTCACTGACCAGTGGGCCCCACTGGTCAGGTTTGACCTGAAATGGTCAGTTGACCTGCTGAGGTCATGCTGACACAGTGCTGATGCAATAAAGGAATTTTCTGTTTAAAGAATAATCCAGGAAATTCCAGAAAATGTTTAAAACTTCTAAAATTCATAGTAATTCAACCGTAGCTCCAAATGAAATAATTTATATATGAAAAATGATCAGAAAAATCCAATGAATCTGTTTATGCCATTCTCATGCATGTTTGAACAAGTTAACATCACCAAATGGGACATTTTATGATTAGGGCAAGGTATGAATTATCATTTGGAGTTGGAATTCAAACTTGTTTGAGTTCCACTTCAATTAACTTGGTTAATTATAACCTTAGGTCAATTCAGTATCTAAAGTTGCCATGTCATACATCATGTCTGCTGCATTGCATTGAATGTGTTTATTTCCTTGTCTACCAGTATTGCTCCCTCTCGGTAGACGTTATTTCGACGTTGAGATCGATGCCACCGATGAAGACTCATTGCTGTCTTCAGAAGTGTCAGGCAAGCAACCCCCCTTGAGCATATTCGATACAATCCCACTCTCTCGCTCTTGCTCTCATTTCAATGCATTAGGACAATACGACTCAACTGCTACTTGTGTTGCGGTAGATGAACCCACTCATTTGCATGACCTGTCATTGTCACAGTAAATAGCTAAACCAAGCAACCTAGCATACCTGGTAGATGCTTGAGCCATGTTGTGCTATCACCCTGTTATGCTTGCTATGCTTAGAGTTGTGTCAGGTCTGATTCATCTGGGTGATGAAACGGAGTGAAATGATTGTGTCCTGATGTTGAGGGTTAAGTGTTGAACCTGTTTTGGTAAAGGTAGCGATGAGAGGCCATGTAGGAGTACATGGTGGGTTGTCTCATTGAGACCGCTCATAGGAACTGAGTTCCGTGTTTGTGTTCCAAGACTAGCTACTACCGCACATTGGGTTCCGGTAACTCGACCCCTCTCGGCCTATTAACATACTCTGTTCTCAGTCCAGGAGTCGCAGTAGTTCGAAACATTGATAGGTGTGGTCGGGCCTGGAAAGTGGATGAACGGCCCAATCGGGACCGGCTTGGGGCCCTGCACACAACGTTTGAGGCCATGTTGGAAACCTCGGCCGGACTTCCATTATGGGTTCCAACTCAGATAGGCGACTGCCTTGGGCGTGAGTCGTTGTAAGTTAACGTCCGTGGCCGACTCCCTCGCATGGCTTCCGCTTGAAGGTTGTCGAGGTGCCTTTTACGTGCACATGGCGATAAGTGGCGGGAGCATGTGTGACGAAGTACACCCATGCAGGGTAAACTATCTATTCGAATAGCCGCGTCCGCGGATATGGACTACTTGGAGACTTGCATTGTTCATAGACAATTGAAATGGATACTCTAAAATGCTCCAGATAAGTGTGAGTGCTATGGATGGCTTCTCGTAGGAAGAAGAGAGAGGATCCATAGTGGTGTATTGATGTGGTGAATATGTGGACTCGTGTCTGATACGCCACCTCAAAGAAAATACTCATAGGCATAGTACAGGTTAGCCAAGAGTCAAAGCTGGCTTGCTGCAATAAACTCCACAACCCCCTTGTTGACAATGATGCATATGTAGATAGTTCTGATGTAAGTCTTGCTGAGTACTTTTGTACTCACGTTTGCTTATTTATGTTTTTGCAGATGAGACTCAGTCTCATTAGTGATTCTTACGACGTGAAGTTCGATGTTGACCGGATTAGCTTGGGAATCCCAGACAGAGGTCTGGCTCCTTTGGTAGGGTCGTTGTAGCTTTTCAGGCTCTTCCAGCCGCTTTTATTAGATGTCTTTACCCAGACATGTAACTTCTGCTTGTTGTTTGTATGCTCTGAATGCTGGGTCATGTGACCCCTCCTGCTTGTGACATTATACTATGTTGGCTCTTCGGAGCCCTCTAATTAAATGTTATGTTGTAGAGTTTTGGTGTGATGCCATGTTGTATCTACACATATCGTGCATATTGCGTGTATGTTTGAAATGCATTGGTATGTGTGGGATTCGACACGTAGCTGTATACCTTTAGTAGCCTGCTATACAGGGAAATGCCTCTTTCTGCTTCCACCGAGCCTTGGTAGCTTGCTACTGCTCCGCACACATTGATTGACTGGCGTGTATCCTTCTTGCTGCTGTGTCTGTCCCTTCGGGGAAATGTCTCGAAGTGTAATGGAGTCCATGTAGCCTGCTATGACTCGTCTACGCGCAGTTGATGACATTTATGTCCCACGGCGTAATGGAGTCCCTGTAGCTTGCTATGACTCGTCTACACACGCTGATGACCGACACCTGCATTGTTGGGTTACGTATGCCTGTCCCTGTATGGTTGTGCCACTTGGGTCTATAACTAGTCATGTCGACCCGGGTTGTTTGACGTGTGATTGCTAGCGACATGTTCATATCCGTGAGCCAAAAGGCGCAAACGGTCCCAGCCAAGGTAAGATGGCAGTCGTGGGTTACCGTGCGTGAGGCCACAAAGTGGTGTGACATGTTACAGGCTGGATTCATATGGCTTAGGATCGGGGTCCCGACACTACGGCCAAGCTTGAGGCAGCCCGCCAGCAACTGCTCGCGGAGGCCACCTCCCTCGCGACCGCCCGGTGCCGGATGGAGTCCGCGCAGCGCGAGTATAACTCTGCTTATGGCCTCACCCGGGCCGGCGACGAGCCCAGTCGGCGTGGGGAAGTCCGCAACCGTGGCCGCGTGGTCGCCAAAATCCTTGGCGGCAGGCTGCCCACCTACGACACTCCTGCGGCTAACATGAGAGCCGCCCTGGTGGCCTTCAATGATATGGCCACCCTCGAGGGCGAGAAGCGCGCGCAGCAGGAGCAACACTGTCGGATTTCGAGCTCCGCAAAACCCTAAGAAGTTCGAACCCAGGGGTGTGTGCGAAGATCCCCAGCAGCTTCACCCCCGCCAAGCCCACAACACGATAACCCCGCTCGATGGCAAGGAAGAGAACAGCACACAAGAGTTTACCCAGGTTCGGGCCGCTGCGAAGCGTAAAACCCTACTCCTGCCTTTGGTGGATTGCCTCACGAGGAGGTTGGTGGATGAACTAGTACAATGGTAAGTTGCCTCGCGGAGTGTTTGTGAGTGGTTCTCCTCTCTCTACAGAGCAGCATGGCCTCTATTTATAGCGGCCCGGGTCCTCTTCCCTTGTCGCAATGGCGGGAAGGGATCCCACAATGGCCAAATTTGAAAGGGGACATGAGGTACATCTTATCCTGACGAAAGGTGGTCTTCGCCTGCAAAGTACATGGTGGTGACGCGGTGGAGGGCTCGCTGGTGACATCCATCCTGCTGCGCCCGCTGACCCGGTTTTGTTGCACCGGAATGGAAACCTTTTGCGGGGCGCCTCGGGAACCCGCGCTCGTCCTTTTCTCCTTTGCACCAAAGAGGAAACTGCCCCCTCTGGCACGCTGGCGCCCGCCTGGCCTGGCCGGCGCTAGCCTCAACCTCCCAAGGCCGAACATTGCATATAAATCTCCGCTGCTCAGGAGGGGGCCTGGGGAGGTCTCCTTTTCCCGGGACCCTTGGCGTTGTTCTCCTCGAGAGGGCGAGGCTCTCACGAGGGTCTTGTCTAGGGGCTGAACGGACCGTTCAGCGGGCCAAGTCCTGGGTTGCAAGCAGGCAAGTCTGGGTACCCTGGTATCCAGAACGCCGACAGTAGCCCCCGGGCCCAAGGCGCGCCCGAGCTGGCTTTGAGGGGAAGCTGTAGAAGATGGCCCGGAGCGCCGCAGGCCCCTATTGCTTGCGGGCCAGGTCTGGCTCATGGTGTGCGGCTGGGCGCGGGCGCCCCCGCTCCCGTGTCTCCTCGGCAACTGTTCGAACCGACAAAAGCCTGACGTTTGGCGTTGAGACATTATTGCTTTCCTCTTCTGTGCTCCTGCTCACCCTTCCAGATCTCCATCCTTTGTGGGAACCTCTCCAGATCTCGGCACCGCTCCGTCCTCCTTCTTGCGTCCTTGGCCCCAAAGGCTTCTCGATGGCTCCCGCCGGCAAGTCAAAACCTGAAGCCCCGAGCTCGGCCTCCGCTCCCATATCGCCGGCGCTCTCAGAGTCTACCATAGCCAAGGACAGGGACCTCGCCCCGGTGCTTCCGTTGACGGCGGACAGCACCAACGAGCGGGGGCGGACCTTGATATGGTCCGGTTCCATGGAGGGGCACCGCCTGTCCAAGTCGGCCTACCCCTTCTTCCTCCACAGTGTCTTCTCCGGGATCGTCCCACCCTTCTCCGTGTTCTTCACCACCGTCCTTGAGCACTACGGGATCCAGGCCCTCCATCTTCAACCCAACTCCATCCTGCTTCTGTCCGTGTTCGCCTTCTACTGCGAGGCTTTCGTGGGCGTGAGGCCTTCGGTGGCCCTATTCTGCCATTTCTTCAGCTTGCGGCTTCATGACGGCGCTCAGCGGTCGGCGTGCGTCTCCTTCATCGCGGTCCAGAGCGGGAACATGCTCTTCAAGGCCGGGAAGAAGGTGGAGAACTTCAGGAACCGCTGGGTCTTCTTGGATCTCAAGAGCAGCAAACCTCGCCTGGAGCTCCCAAAGGGGTTGTCGGAGAAGACTCCGGCATGGAGCTCTGCGAAGCTCTCCGACCCCCGGGCCAAGCCCGTCTTGGAGCGGGTCCTCCAAGACATCAGCGCCAGGAAGTTGACTAGGGAGTTCCTGGTGCAGCGCCTGGCACCCCTCCAGTCCCATTCGAGGCCCATGTGGGACTATCAAGGCGGTGGCGATGACATGAGGCTCCGTTTTGCGCACTTGACCCCCGAGGAGTTGAACAGGGTCGTGGCGACCCTGCTCAACGGTGACCCCGGGGACCTTCCTGAGGCCTATGCCCCGCTATACTGCCGCGACGACAAGGCCGATCTGGTCGCCGTGATGCCCACCTTCGACGAGCTAGGGTTCTCTCCGGCCGAGAGCCCCGGCGCCCCTGTGGCGGTGTCCTCCTCCGACACCGCAGGCGAAGAAGACTCGGAGGAAATGGCGGATGACGATCTGGAGGAAGTGTCCCCTCCGTAGCGGAGTGCGCTTCTCCGCGGTTTTGATGACGATGATGCCGGCGAGCCCCCTGCTGCGAGTCCTCCGCGACTCGCCAGAGTTCTCAGGGGGTCAGGGCCCCCACCTCGGGCCACGCGATCTACCTGACGGGCGACCCCGAGAAAGCACGAGGCCGGGCCTCTTGCGGAGTGCCCAGCTCTTGCTGGCAAGGTGGCCGAAGCGCCCGCCTCGCCCCCGTCCGACCCGCAACCTGCGGGCAAGGCGACCGCATCCGGGGCCAGCGCGGCCTTGCCAGTCTTGGCCCTTTCGAGCGGTTCCACTGCTCCTTCACGCAGCGGCAGCTCCTCGGAGAAGGACGGAGGCTTCCCCACCCTTGTCGAGGTGGAGAGAAAGAGGAAGTGGGTTGACGTCGAGGAGTAAGTAGTCTCGCTTGGTTTCAAGCCGCCTTCCAGCGGTTCATGTACTGACGAGCCTCTCTTTTCCTGACAATCAGGGGCGCCGCCGTGCCGAAGTCGAGGAAGAAGAAGGCCGACATCAAGCCGAGGGCGCCTTCCGACGCAACGCTTGTTCCTGGTGCCTTGCCGCCGCCTGATGAGGCGCCGGATATCGTGGGCAAGGGGGCCCGCGAGGCGACTCTCCTTATCGCGGCCGCGGAGCCCCCGATGCCCACTGGAGAGGCCGTCTCTGCCCTTGGGGGCGTGTCTGCGCTGCAGCCCGAGGGGCCAGCCCCCGAGGGCTAGTTGGGTGTAGGGCCATCCGCCCCTGCCTTGTCTGTGGTAATGGCGTAGCCACCGGTGTCTTCTGCCCTCCATGCCTCCGCCCCTCCTGAGGCGGCTCCTGCCGCCGCACAGGCGCCTCCTCCGGCCCGTGCCCTGGTGCCACCGACTCGCGGTTCTCGGGTCGAGTCAGGCGCCCTAGACGGGGCCTACTCTGTCTTGGGTCAGGTCCGAGACGCCCTCGGTGGCGCCGACGAACGTCTCGCTAGGGAGCGCCTGGGTCTTCTTTCTGGGTGGCTCCAGTCTGACGCCTCAGCCATGGCGGTCTGGAGCCAAGATGAGGCCACCGCGGCTGAGAGCAAGAAGGAGGCCACATCGGCCAAGGTGGCCCGAGACGCGGCGCTGGCCAATGCAGCTTCTGCCGTGAAGCGCTGCGACGAGGCGGAGGCCCACCTGAAGGCTCTCCAGGAGGAGAGGTCCGCACTCACGGAGAAGCTTCGCCAGCGGGAGGAGGACCTCAAGGCCTGCAAGGCCAAGCTTGCCGACTGTGACTCCGCGCTGTCCAAGGCAGTGGCCATCCAAGCCGCTGAGCGCGAGCGGCAGGACAGGTTGAAGGAGGAAGTGGCTGCGGAAAGGGCCCGGCTTGTCTCCAAGGAGAAGACCCTCGCCGTGGCCGAGGAGAGGAAGGCTGCAGAGCTCGACGCCCTCCCCTCCGTCGAGCTCAGGCTCCGCCGGGCACTGCAGTCCATCTGCCGAGGGGGGTTTCCAGAGCCCCTAGCGTCTCCTGAGAGTGGCTTCGCTGGACTCTCTTCAAAGCTCGCCGAGGCGCTTGAGGGTGCCGTCCCTAGGGTGGAGAACGTCTTGGAGAGCGAGTGCCACGACCTCTTCTCTGCGGCTACGATGCGCGTCTTCAGCCACCTCTACCTTCGTGAGCCGGGTTTCGACTTCGGCTCCATGATCCGCCCGGTTGATCCTGGGGTTCGCGCCGCCACTGCTGCAGCCGTGGTGGGCGCCGTGGAGGCGCTGATGAAGAAGTTCGCCTGCGTCGCCGTTCCCTCGCCTCCTCCTGTGGCTGCGGGGGTTGGCGACGATGAGGGCAGCGGCAGTGATGTCGACGACGAGCTCTCCGCGGCCGGGCCGAGCAGCGGTGTCGGCCCCTCCTAGTTCCTCTTCCCGGGTCCTTTCCTGTAATGTTCATCGTGCTTCGTGGAGGCGTTAGACTTATTTGCATTTTCGGAGACATTTAAATGTTTGTAATGACTATTAAGGTGTGTGATTTTATTTCCTCGCTTCGTTTCCTTCCTGCTTGCTGTAGTGCTCTGCGTCGGCAGGGTCTGGTCCCGCGCATACCTCGACCACCGTTGGGGCGTCCGGATCACCAGGACGGTGCCAAGGGGCGAGGG
The DNA here is from genome assembly GCA_039707655.1 of Elymus sibiricus. Taxonomy (NCBI): domain Eukaryota; kingdom Viridiplantae; phylum Streptophyta; class Magnoliopsida; order Poales; family Poaceae; genus Elymus; species Elymus sibiricus. The sequence continues at coordinate 411,428,578 of CM077671.1, forward strand.
GCTACGTGACCAGTGAGGCTCCTGAGTCGCGATGCTCGGGATTCCCCCTTGACGTACGAGCAGCCCTCACGAAGGGAACACGGTGAAGATGGGGGCCGATTCGGAGATTAGAGCGCCTTGAGCTCTGCGTCGGCAGGGGCTGGTCCCGCGCATACCTCGACCGCCGTTGGGGCGTCTGGATCACCAGGACGGTGCCAAGGGGCGAGGGGTTACGTGACCAGTGAGGCTCCTGAGTCGCGATGCTCAGGAGTCCCCCTTGACGTACGAGCAGCCCTTGTGAAGGGAGCGTGGTGAAGATGTGGTCTACTTGGAGATTGGAGCGCCTTGAGCTCTGCGTCGGCAGGGCCCGGTCTCGCGCATACCTCGACCGCCATTGGGGCGTCCGGATCACCAGGACGGTGCCAAGGGGCGAGGGGCTACGTGACCAGTGAGGCTCCTGAGTCGCGATGCTCAGGAGTCCCCCTTGCCGTATGAGCGGCTCACATACCTTTCCTCGCCAGCTTTTTCCTGAGAGGGATGCGTGAAGACCAGGTACCATGGACCTGGGGAGGTGGCGTGTGCCAGGCCCGTCCTGAGCGCAGCCCCCTTGCAGCCCCCTCACGCGTGCATCCCAAGGGAATGTTGCGAGATGGAGCCACGAGGGGCCATCCTGAGGTTGAATGCGCCCGCTAAGGCACCCTCAGTTGTTTATCCCCAGCGCGGAGCATAGGGCTTCCACGTTGCCTGGGCATAGCCATTGGTGGGCCGTGTCGTCCGCTAGCGCGGAGCATGGGGCTTCCACTTGGGCGTGGGAATGGGGGGCCCTGGCTCCTGAGCCCCCCGGGCGTGTACAGCCCATTAAGTTCGTACGCGTGGCCTGCACGGTAGAACTGGGAGGTGTATCTGGGCGACGTGAGACATCTTGGGTCTCACGTGGCCCTACCTAAAAGGCGGGTTGCGCCTGAATCTTCTTGGTGGGAAACGCCGCTTGAAGTCCTGTACATTTTTTGAGGAACCTGCACCAAACAGATTTCCACGGGCCATCGCATGAGAAGGCCAAACACCAATGACCCTAGGAGGTGACGTGAACGGGGACGGCCTGCCAGACAGAGCTAAGCCATTGGATTTATCGACACTGCAGGGACGGACCCGAGCACAGACGCCGTGCCCAGTCTTCTCATGCGACAACTCCGAGGAGAAAACACCCGGCGCATGGCTCCCACAGCGGCGAAAGGCCGACCGGAACCGTGCCGCGCGCCCTGACTCACCCACCCCCGATTAGCTCATGCGAGAGTGAAGCACCGAGGGCCATGGGAGGTGGCGTACACGGGGCTGGCCCGCGAGACAGAGCTCGACCACTCGGATTTGTCAACGCTGCAGGGTCGGACCCGAGCACAGACGCCGTGCCAACCCTTAAGCATGAGGCGGTCGAGGGCAGGATCATTAGGGCGCGGCGACATTCATGGCGGCGAAGCGCCGATCATGCAGGTTAGGATGTTTTAGAAGAAGGATCAAATGCATGAAAGGATCAGATACTTGCGAGAACGATATGGCTGGGATGCGCACTGATCGCCTGAGGATAATGCTGCCCAGTGGGCGCCCTCGAATTGAGCAAACCAAAAAGTTACCTGGTACGGGTCAAAGGATCACCTGGCGGCAATGCCGCTGAAGCGTGGATGTAGTCATAGGAACTTGGCCTTGCGCCTCCGCCAGCTCGGCCTTCACGAGCCTGTCGCCTCAGGAGGCTCGGGGCACCCGCCCAGGCCCGGCACCTCCTCCAACTCCGCACGGCGCCCGGCCCGGCATGGCGCGAGCATGGCCTGGGCAAGGCGTTGGAACGCGTCGCCCGCGTTCGCCTGCCCGAAGGGCATGCGGACGTAGTTGCACGGGTAGGCCCTGCCGTGACTGACACGTGTCGGCCAGAAGACGTCCTGCGATGCGGCCCTGTTGATGCCAGGTATGTTGACACAGACACGCGGCGCGCCGCCCGGGTCTATGACGGCGACTGTGCCGGGTGGTGCGGTGCCGCGCCCGCCTCGCACAGCTTGTGCTTCCTGAAGCTCCTCGATTGCTCTGGTGACGAACTCCCGCGAACATGGCGCCTCGCGCCTTGCTCCTTGCTTGGATGGGTGCACGCCTACGCACGCCCCCAAATTGTGCCCGAGCATCTCCCTCGTCTTACTGGTCAAGCCAGTGGCCTTCCGGGTGGAAGCCCCCAAGCCCGACCCAAGGGAGGCGCCGAGCGCGCCTTCCTATGCGAGGGAGGAAGGGGACTTGGCCCCAGGTGTGGAGCCCGAGGCGCCATCCTTTGAAGCCTCAGCCCCCTGGCGTCCTTTGGAAAGGAGCTGCTTCTTCTCCTTGGGGACGTCCTCGCGTGGCAGGGCGCCTCCTTCGTCGTCAAAGTTCTCGGCCGCCGCATAACGGTAGGCGCGTTCGAGGGAGCAAACGACGTCCTTCTCATCGCACGCGACAGTGATGACACCGCCACTCCCCGGCATCTTGAGGACGTTGTAGCCATGGTGGGTCACCGCCATGAACTTGGCAAGGGCTGGGTACCCAAGGATCGCGTTGTACGGGAGGCGGATGTGGGCGACGTCAAAGACGATGAGCTCAGTGTGGTAGTTGTTGCACCCGCCGAAGGTGACAGGTAGGTGCACCTGCCCGATGGGGACCGTGGAGCCGTCAGTGACTCCGGAGAAGGGCTTGGTTGGCATGAGCTGGTCGTAAGGCACTTGGAGTGTCTCAAACGTCTCAATGGAGAGGACATTGAGCCCGGCTCCGCCGTCGATGAGTGTCTTGGTGACGAGGACATTGCTGATGGTGGGCGTGCACAACATGGGGAGTGCGCCCGCCATGAATGAACACCTGAGTTGATCCTTGGAGTCGAAGGTGATGGTGCACTGGGACCACTTGAGGGGGCGCGCAGCCTCAAGCTTTGGAAGAGCCGCGTTCACCTCCCGCGAAAACTGCGTGAAGACGCGGTTCGATGCCGGGGCCTGGGCGCCGCCCAAGATGCAGGCTATTGCCCTGACCTCCTGGAAGCCCCCAGCCCCGTCGTTCTACCTATCTTCTTCTTTCCTTCTCGGTGGCCGCAGCAGCGGGGGAAGGCCGACCTCGCGAGGGCGGACCTCACGAGGCTGGCCCCGGCGGGACCCCTCCGGAGGTTCGTCGCGCCAGCGGTCCTCCTGAGCTTGATCGCGCCAGCGGTCCTCCTGAGGCCGGTCTTGCCACTCCTGACGCGGGTCTTGATTGTCCCAACGGCCTCCTCCGCGGCCTCCGCCACGCCCGTAGCCTCGGTCGCTACGCCCAGGGCGTCGACCGAAATGCTCGTCATGGACCACCCTGAGCTCCTGACAGTCAACGGTGTTGTGGCTGTTCGTGCCATGGAAGATGCAGAAGGGTCATCCTCCCGCGGGGGGTTCTTTGTCTTGGCGGTGCTCTGCCTCGGGTTCAGATGCCAGCACCATGGGGGCCTTTCGCTTCGGCTCCTTGGTCTTGGTCTTCTTGTCTTCGGGTTCCGCCTCCGGAAGCTCGCGGAGGGAGAGGCGGCTGTCACGCCCAAGATGCGGTCCTATCCCTATTAAGGCTTGCGGCCTCGACGGGGATAGAAGCGCATCTCGTCATTCGCAAGTACAGTAAAACATTGCATACATGTAGGAAGAGATGAGTATATGAGTTGGCTTACACTCGCCACAAGCTATCTTACAAGTCCACACAAAGTTATTCATACATCATTCAGAAGGCAGAGTCCGGCTATGGACGAAAACAAACGATAAAAGAAGCAATGATAAATTTTCTTGCTATCCCAGGATCACCACCACGAAGCTCCCTACTCGACTGGATACGTAACATACATCCGACCACGTTCTTCATCATACTCCCACTGGAGCTGCGACACGTTATCTGACACGTACTCGTCAACACCTGTACCTGTATTGTTGTAATCTATGAGCCACAGGGACTCAGCAATCTGATAACCCGGGTACCGAAACTATGTAAGCCATTGGGTGAGGAATTGGTTAAGTGGTGAGGCTGCAGCAAGCACTAAGCATGTATTTGGTGGCTAGCTTACGAGAACATGAATGTAAATATGGTGGCCTACGTAAGACGGTCGTGAACTAGCATGATCACTAAGTGATCCTGAACACCTACTTACGTCAATCATAGCCCCACCGTGTTCTCCCTCGGTTCATGTTCACGAGCAGAGACAGTCACGGTTACGCACATAGTTGGTGTATTTTATTTGAGTTTACTTAAAGTTTACTATTACCGGGTGTTAAACAAATCTCCAAGTTGCCACGTAACCGCGGGCACGGCTTTCCGAAAGATTTAACCCTCCAGGGGTGTTCCAACTCATCCATCACAAACTAACCACACGCCGCGGGAATAACCTCGACCATGAATCTCGTGATCTTCCTAGGCAATTCCACTGGAAAACCGCAACCTCGAGATAGCCCGAAGAAAACCGGAATTCCTCGTGCAAGACATTCGAGAAAGGTAAAACAAGCCCAGCAAGACCGCCCGACGTGTCGATGAACCCGATAGGAGTCGCGTATCTCGTTCTCAGGACACGACCGGATGAGCACTAAGTACAGTGGCCTGATAGACATCCCTTGAGTTGCCCCAAGGTGGCCCCGCAAGTGGCTCTGGGTTGGACCAACACTCATGAGGAGCACTGGCCCGGGTTGTTGATTAATTATCCACGGGGTAGCTTTGCCCTATGCATTTTATTAAGTTGATTAGCAAATGTAGTACCAAAGTTGGGGCTTGCCAGACAAGTTTTAATCTAAAACGAATGGTCAAGGGGGTCCCCATAACAACCCCGAGCATGTTAGGAGCGCAAAATATGGAATATAACACCGGTACTCGGAACTAGTGAGGCAAAAGCGGAACAAAACACTGAGCAAAAGGCCAAGCCTTCCACCGTTGCCAGATATATATGTACATTAATTTAAATAACAGTAAATAGAGTGATATAACCAAATATCCATGTTGACACATGGAAAGCTTGCACCTGCAACTAGCAACACTATAAGAAAAGGGGCTGAGCAGCGGTAACATAGCCAATCAATGTTTGCTAGGTAGTGGAGGGGTTAGAGGCTTTCATGGCAATTTAGGAGGCTGACAGGTTAAGTGGTAGGTAACGAAACATAGTGGTAAAAGCGAGACATCTAGCAAGGCAAAAATAGTGTCGGGATCCGGGTATGAGCACCTTGCCTGTTGGTTCTTCAGAGGGACAAAGAGCTGGGTCCTCATAGTTGTACTCTCCAGGATCCTTGTACTCAGGCTCAACACTCGCGTCTACCCAAAGAGAAACAGCACCAAATAAACATACAAACAAGGTGCAATGCACAAACAAGATGATGCATGACCAAGTTTAAGTATTTAACATGGCAACCTAAACTAGTCATGTTTCTCATGCATTTATTAAGTTCTTTAGCATTCTGGACAGAACCTCAAGTTTAGTTATTTGAACATGCATGATCATGGCAAATATGAATGCTTCATGCAAAATCGATGCAAATGGATATGTAGAACGTTGCAAACGGAGTAACGTAGCTCACGGTACACTCCCGGCAAGGTACGATCGTTAACGAAGACAAAACACAAGATGAGGAAGGCCATGGGCTATTCCTTGGTATTCCAAGGATGCCACTGGATTGAAAATGAAAATCTAGCAATATAGAGCTAAAGATTAAGCAAAACAATGGAGTATAGCTCCCACAAGTCACAAAACAATTCTACACACAATCTGTCCACAAACAGCAACATGTCAACTTGCCACACACATATCCAGAGCTATAGAAGGTTTTAAATCACAACCAAGGCATGGGCATGAAGTACAAAGCATGCTAAACAAATCACCTATCTACAGCACCATGAAAGGAAGCATGGGTCAAAGACAATGAAGCTCACAAGATAGCATGTTGAATCAGTTTTTAAGGACTTAGTGAAAATTCCAGTTTTATAGAATCTGAGTTAACATAACAGCAACTTGACAACAACTTTTATAAATGCTAGAGGGCATTTCAAGGCAGGAAAATTAACAGGGTGATAGAGGGCAACATCTAAAACAAAACACTAGCACTGAGCATGAGCTAAAACATCACAGATCACATGGCAGCATCCTCACAATATGGCATGCTGAAATAGCTTGTTTCTCAGACTTGGAAAAAATACTAGGGTGAAACATGCCAGTTTTTAGCAGGATGACATATTGAGCAACAAAATTATCTATGATGCAAAACCTCTTATCACAAACTATTTGCACAAGATGACAGAGGGTAACTTGCACCACAATTCATGTCATTAATACATACTCAAAGGACCAAAGGAATCATGGGAATCGTCAAGAAAATATGCTATCATGTTAACAGATTTCCAACACTTTGCAATATTTTTGGGCATGTGAAAACAGAATTTTAGTGGCATGTTTGCATCAAGAATCCCACACATAACATGATCTAACATGGCAAGAAAAAATACCAGGGACTATAGCACACCCAAATGAACATCTTTCATGTTGGCAAGATCATCAAATCATGCAAGAATTAATTCATACGAAAATAACAAAATGCCACCTCATCACAAATTAACATATTTACCAAGTTGCTCAAATGACAGAAACAATGCCACCATTGGATTCCTGGGACTTTTGTACCCCAAAATCATATATCACACTCCTATATAACTGTTGGTAAAACTCACAAATATGCAATCACAAAAAAACACAATCACTTAATACCACTTATATGCCAGATTTGGCATGTCCTAGGAACTTGACAGATTTGGTAATAAAACAAAAACTGGAATATTTCTTTAAAAGGAAATAACCACAAATGCCCAGAAACTAACAAAAAACAATATAAAACAAAAAGAATTAAAAAAAGGAGGGCCACCTGGCAGTGACACCAGGCCCTAGGGGATGACAAGTGGGCCATGGGCCCACTGTCAGCGGCTGAAACAAATAAGTGGGGAAAAAGGGAGCATGAGCTACATCTACAACAAAACACTAGCACTGAGCATGAGCTAAAACATCACAGATCACATGGCAGCATCCTCACAATATGGCATGCTGAAATAGCCTGTTTCTCAGACTTGGAAAAAATACTAGGGTGAAACATGCCAGTTTTTAGCAGGATGACATATTGAGCAACAAAATTATCTATGATGCAAAACCTCTTATCACAAACTATTTGCACAAGATGATAGAGGGTAACTTGCACCACAATTCATGTCATTAATCCATACTCAAAGTTACAAAGGAATCATGGGAATCATCAAGACAATATGCTATCATGTTAACAGATTTCCAACACTTTGCAATATTTTTGGGCATGTGAAAACAGAATTTTAGTGGCATGTTTGCATCAAGAATCCCACACATAACATGATCTAACATGGCAAGAAAAAATACCAGGGACTATAGCACACCCAAATGAACATCTTTCATGTTGGCAAGATCATCAAATCATGCAAGAATTAATTCATACGAAAATAACAAAATGCCACCTCATCACAAATTAACATATTTACCAAGTTGCTCAAATGACAGAAACAATGCCACCATTGGATTCCTGGGACTTTTGTACCCCAAAATCATATATCACACTCCTATATAACTGTTGGTAAAACTCACAAATATGCAATCACAAAAAAACACAATCACTTAATACCACTTATATGCCAGATTTGGCATGTCCTAGGAACTTGACAGATTTGGTAATAAAACAAAAACTGGAATATTTCTTTAAAAGGAAATAACCACAAATGCCCAGAAACTAACAAAAAACAATATAAAACAAAAAGAATTAAAAAAAGGAGGGCCACCTGGCAGTGACACCAGGCCCTAGGGGATGACAAGTGGGCCATGGGCCCACTGTCAGCGGCTGAAACAAATAAGTGGGGAAAAAGGGAGCATGAGCTACATCTACAACAAAACACTAGCACTGAGCATGAGCTAAAACATCACAGATCACATGGCAGCATCCTCACAATATGGCATGCTGAAATAGCCTGTTTCTCAGACTTGGAAAAAATACTAGGGTGAAACATGCCAGTTTTTAGCAGGATGACATATTGAGCAACAAAATTATCTATGATGCAAAACCTCTTATCACAAACTATTTGCACAAGATGACAGAGGGTAACTTGCACCACAATTCATGTCATTAATCCATACTCAAAGGAACAAAGGAATCATGGGAATCATCAAGACAATATGCTATCATGTTAACAGATTTCCAACACTTTGCAATATTTTTGGGCATGTGAAAACAGAATTTTAGTGGCATGTTTGCATCAAGAATCCCACACATAACATGATCTAACATGGCAAGAAAAAATACCAGGGACTATAGCACACCCAAATGAACATCTTTCATGTTGGCAAGATCATCAAATCATGCAAGAATTAATTCATACGAAAATAACAAAATGCCACCTCATCACAAATTAACATATTTACCAAGTTGCTCAAATGACAGAAACAATGCCACCATTGGATTCCTGGGACTTTTGTACCCCAAAATCATATATCACACTCCTATATAACTGTTGGTAAAACTCACAAATATGCAATCACAAAAAAACACAATCACTTAATACCACTTATATGCCAGATTTGGCATGTCCTAGGAACTTGACAGATTTGGTAATAAAACAAAAACTGGAATATTTCTTTAAAAGGAAATAACCACAAATGCCCAGAAACTAACAAAAAACAATATAAAACAAAAAGAATTAAAAAAAGGAGGGCCACCTGGCAGTGACACCAGGCCCTAGGGGATGACAAGTGGGCCATGGGCCCACTGTCAGCGGCTGAAACAAATAAGTGGGGAAAAAGGGAGCATGAGCTACATCTACAACAAAACACTAGCACTGAGCATGAGCTAAAACATCACAGATCACATGGCAGCATCCTCACAATATGGCATGCTGAAATAGCCTGTTTCTCAGACTTGGAAAAAATACTAGGGTGAAACATGCCAGTTTTTAGCAGGATGACATATTGAGCAACAAAATTATCTATGATGCAAAACCTCTTATCACAAACTATTTGCACAAGATGACAGAGGGTAACTTGCACCACAATTCATGTCATTAATCCATACTCAAAGGAACAAAGGAATCATGGGAATCATCAAGACAATATGCTATCATGTTAACAGATTTCCAACACTTAGCAATATTTTTGGGCATGTGAAAACAGAATTTTAGTGGCATGTTTGCATCAAGAATCCCACACATAACATGATCTAACATGGCAAGCAAAATTACCAGGGGCTAGAGCACACCCAAATGAACATCTTTCATGTTCGCAAGATCATCAAATCATGCAAGAATTAATTCATACAAAAATAACAAAATGCCACCTCATCACAAATTAACATATTTACCAAGTTGCTCAAATGACAGAAACAATGCCACCATTGGAATCCTGGGATTTTTCTACCACAAAATCATATATCACACTCCTATATAGCTGTTGGTAAAACTCACAAATATGCAATCACAAAAACACACAATCACTTAATACCACTTATATGCCAGATTTGGCATGTCCTAGGAACCTGACAGATTTGGTAATAAAACAACAACAGGAATATTTCCTTAAAATGAAATAACCACAAATGCCCAGAAACTAACAAAAAATAGAATAAAACAAAAAGAATAAAAAAAAGGAGGGCCACCTGGCAGTGACACCAGGCCCTAGGGGATGACAAGTGGGCCATGGGTCCACTGTCAGCGGCTGAAACAAATAAGTGGGGAAAAAGGGAGCATGAGCTACATCTACAACAAAACACTAGCACTGAGCATGAGCTAAAAAATCACAGATCACATGGCAGCATCTTCACAATATGGCATGCTGAAATAGCCTGTTTCTCAGACATGGAAAAAATACTAGGGTGAAACATGCCAGTTTTTAGCAGGATGACATATTGAGCAACAAAATTATCTATGATGCAAAACCTCTTATCACAAACTATTTGCACAAGATGATAGAGGGTAACTTGCACCACAATTCATGTCATTAATCCATACTCAAAGTTACAAAGGAATCATGGGAATCATCAAGACAATATGCTATCATGTTAACAGATTTCCAACACTTTGCAATATTTTTGGGCATGTGAAAACAGAATTTTAGTGGCATGTTTGCATCAAGAATCCCACACATAACATGATCTAACATGGCAAGAAAAAATACCAGGGACTATAGCACACCCAAATGAACATCTTTCATGTTGGCAAGATCATCAAATCATGCAAGAATTAATTCATACGAAAATAACAAAATGCCACCTCATCACAAATTAACATATTTACCAAGTTGCTCAAATGACAGAAACAATGCCACCATTGGATTCCTGGGACTTTTGTACCCCAAAATCATATATCACACTCCTATATAACTGTTGGTAAAACTCACAAATATGCAATCACAAAAAAACACAATCACTTAATACCACTTATATGCCAGATTTGGCATGTCCTAGGAACTTGACAGATTTGGTAATAAAACAAAAACTGGAATATTTCTTTAAAAGGAAATAACCACAAATGCCCAGAAACTAACAAAAAACAATATAAAACAAAAAGAATTAAAAAAAGGAGGGCCACCTGGCAGTGACACCAGGCCCTAGGGGATGACAAGTGGGCCATGGGCCCACTGTCAGCGGCTGAAACAAATAAGTGGGGAAAAAGGGAGCATGAGCTACATCTACAACAAAACACTAGCACTGAGCATGAGCTAAAACATCACAGATCACATGGCAGCATCCTCACAATATGGCATGCTGAAATAGCCTGTTTCTCAGACTTGGAAAAAATACTAGGGTGAAACATGCCAGTTTTTAGCAGGATGACATATTGAGCAACAAAATTATCTATGATGCAAAACCTCTTATCACAAACTATTTGCACAAGATGACAGAGGGTAACTTGCACCACAATTCATGTCATTAATCCATACTCAAAGGAACAAAGGAATCATGGGAATCATCAAGACAATATGCTATCATGTTAACAGATTTCCAACACTTAGCAATATTTTTGGGCATGTGAAAACAGAATTTTAGTGGCATGTTTGCATCAAGAATCCCACACATAACATGATCTAACATGGCAAGCAAAATTACCAGGGGCTAGAGCACACCCAAATGAACATCTTTCATGTTCGCAAGATCATCAAATCATGCAAGAATTAATTCATACAAAAATAACAAAATGCCACCTCATCACAAATTAACATATTTACCAAGTTGCTCAAATGACAGAAACAATGCCACCATTGGAATCCTGGGATTTTTCTACCACAAAATCATATATCACACTCCTATATAGCTGTTGGTAAAACTCACAAATATGCAATCACAAAAACACACAATCACTTAATACCACTTATATGCCAGATTTGGCATGTCCTAGGAACCTGACAGATTTGGTAATAAAACAACAACAGGAATATTTCCTTAAAATGAAATAACCACAAATGCCCAGAAACTAACAAAAAATAGAATAAAACAAAAAGAATAAAAAAAAGGAGGGCCACCTGGCAGTGACACCAGGCCCTAGGGGATGACAAGTGGGCCATGGGTCCACTGTCAGCGGCTGAAACAAATAAGTGGGGAAAAAGGGAGCATGAGCTACATCTACAACAAAACACTAGCACTGAGCATGAGCTAAAAAATCACAGATCACATGGCAGCATCTTCACAATATGGCATGCTGAAATAGCCTGTTTCTCAGACATGGAAAAAATACTAGGGTGAAACATGCCAGTTTTTAGCAGGATGACATATTGAGCAACAAAATTATCTATGATGCAAAACCTCTTATCACAAACTATTTGCACAAGATGATAGAGGGTAACTTGCACCACAATTCATGTCATTAATCCATACTCAAAGTTACAAAGGAATCATGGGAATCATCAAGACAATATGCTATCATGTTAACAGATTTCCAACACTTTGCAATATTTTTGGGCATGTGAAAACAGAATTTTAGTGGCATGTTTGCATCAAGAATCCCACACATAACATGATCTAACATGGCAAGAAAAAATACCAGGGACTATAGCACACCCAAATGAACATCTTTCATGTTGGCAAGATCATCAAATCATGCAAGAATTAATTCATACGAAAATAACAAAATGCCACCTCATCACAAATTAACATATTTACCAAGTTGCTCAAATGACAGAAACAATGCCACCATTGGATTCCTGGGACTTTTCTACCCCAAAATCATATATCACACTCCTATATAACTGTTGGTAAAACTCACAAATATGCAATCACAAAAAAACACAATCACTTAATAGCACTTATATGCCAGATTTGGCATGTCCTAGGAACTTGACAGATTTGGTAATAAAACAAAAACTGGAATATTTCTTTAAAAGGAAATAACCACAAATGCCCAGAAACTAACAAAAAACAATATAAAACAAAAAGAATTAAAAAAAGGAGGGCCACCTGGCAGTGACACCAGGCCCTAGGGGATGACAAGTGGGCCATGGGCCCACTGTCAGCGGCTGAAACAAATAAGTGGGGAAAAAGGGAGCATGAGCTACATCTACAACAAAACACTAGCACTGAGCATGAGCTAAAACATCACAGATCACATGGCAGCATCCTCACAATATGGCATGCTGAAATAGCCTGTTTCTCAGACTTGGAAAAAATACTAGGGTGAAACATGCCAGTTTTTAGCAGGATGACATATTGAGCAACAAAATTATCTATGATGCAAAACCTCTTATCACAAACTATTTGCACAAGATGACAGAGGGTAACTTGCACCACAATTCATGTCATTAATCCATACTCAAAGGAACAAAGGAATCATGGGAATCATCAAGACAATATGCTATCATGTTAACAGATTTCCAACACTTTGCAATATTTTTGGGCATGTGAAAACAGAATTTTAGTGGCATGTTTGCATCAAGAATCCCACACATAACATGATCTAACATGGCAAGCAAAATTACCAGGGGCTAGAGCACACCCAAATGAACATCTTTCATGTTCGCAAGATCATCAAATCATGCAAGAATTAATTCATACAAAAATAACAAAATGCCACCTCATCACAAATTAACATATTTACCAAGTTGCTCAAATGACAGAAACAATGCCACCATTGGAATCCTGGGATTTTTCTACCACAAAATCATATATCACACTCCTATATAGCTGTTGGTAAAACTCACAAATATGCAATCACAAAAACACACAATCACTTAATACCACTTATATGCCAGATTTGGCATGTCCCAGGAACCTGACAGATTTGGTAATAAAACAACAACAGGAATATTTCCTTAAAATGAAATAACCACAAATGCCCAGAAACTAACAAAAAATAGAATAAAACAAAAAGAATAAAAAAAAGGAGGGCCACCTGGCAGTGACACCAGGCCCTAGGGGATGACAAGTGGGCCATGGGCCCACTGTCAGCGGCTGAAACAAATAAGTGGGGAAAAAGGGAGCATGAGCTACATCTACAACAAAACACTAGCACTGAGCATGAGCTAAAACATCACAGATCACATGGCGGCATCCTCACAATATGGCATGCTGAAATAGCCTGTTTCTCAGACTTGGAAAAAATACTAGGGTGAAACATGCCAGTTTTTAGCAGGATGACATATTGAGCAACAAAATTATCTATGATGCAAAACCTCTTATCACAAACTATTTGCACAAGATGACAGAGGGTAACTTGCAACACAATTCATGTCATTAATCCATACTCAAAGGAACGAAGGAATCATGGGAATCATCAAGACAATATGCTATCATGTTAACAGATTTCCAACACTTTGCAATATTTTTGGGCATGTGAAAACAGAATTTTAGTGGCATGTTTGCATCAAGAATCCCACACATAACATGATCTAACATGGCAAGCAGAAATACCAGGGACTAGAGCACACCCAAATGAACATCTTTCTTGTTGGCAAGATCATCAAATCATGCAAGAATTCATTCATACAAAAATACCAAAATGCCACCTCATCACAAATTAACATATTTACCAAGTTGCTCAAATGACAGAAACAATGCCACAATTGGATTCCTGGGATTTTTCTACCCCAAAATCATATATCACACTCCTATATAACTGTTGGTAAAACTCACAAATATGCAATCACAAAAACACACAATCACTTAATACCACTTATATGCCAGATTTGGCATGTCCTAGGAACTTGACAGATTTGGTAATAAAACAAAAACTGGAATATTTCTTTAAAAGGAAATAACCACAAATGCCCAGAAACTAACAAAAAACAATATAAAACAAAAAGAATAAAAAAAAGGAGGGCCACCTGGCAGTGACACCAGGCCCTAGGGGATGACAAGTGGGCCATGGGCCCACTGTCAGCGGCTGAAACAAATAAGTGGGGGAAAAGGGAGCATGAGCTACATCTACAACAAAACACTAGCACTGAGCATGAGCTAAAACATCACAGATCACATGGCAGCATCCTCACAATATGGCATGCTGAAATAGCCTGTTTCTCAGACTTGGAAAAAATACTAGGGTGAAACATGCCAGTTTTTAGCAGGATGACATATTGAGCAACAAAATTATCTATGATGCAAAACCTCTTATCACAAACTATTTGCACAAGATGACAGAGGGTAACTTGCACCACAATTCATCACATTAATCCATACTCAAAGGAACAAAGGAATCATGGGAATCATCAACACAATATGCTATCATGTTAACAGATTTCCAACACTTAGCAATATTTTTGGGCATGTGAAAACAGAATTTTAGTGGCATGTTTGCATCAAGAATCCCACACATAACATGATCTAACATGGCAAGCAGAAATACCAGGGACTAGAGCACACCCAAATGAACATCTTTCTTGTTGGCAAGATCATCAAATCATGCAAGAATTCATTCATACAAAAATAACAAAATGCCACCTCATCACAAATTAACATATTTACCAAGTTGCTCAAATGACAGAAACAATGCCACAATTGGATTCCTGGGATTTTTCTACCCCAAAATCATATATCACACTCCTATATAGCTGTTGGTAAAACTCACAAATATGCAATCACAAAAACACACAATCACTTAATACCACTTATATGCCAGATTTGGCATGTCCTAGGAACTTGACAGATTTGGTAATAAAACAAAAACTGGAATATTTCTTTAAAAGGAAATAACCACAAATGCCCAGAAACTAACAAAAAACAATATAAAACAAAAAGAATAAAAAAAAGGAGGGCCACCTGGCAGTGACACCAGGCCCTAGGGGATGACAAGTGGGCCATGGGACCACTGTCAGCGGCTGAAACAAATAAGTGGGGAAAAAGGGAGCATGAGCTACATCTACAACAAAACACTAGCACTGAGCATGAGCTAAAACATCACAGATCACATGGCAGCATCCTCACAATATGGCATGCTGAAATAGCCTGTTTCTCAGACTTGGAAAAAATACTAGGGTGAAACATGCCAGTTTTTAGCAGGATGACATATTGAGCAACAAAATTATCTATGATGCAAAACCTCTTATCACAAACTATTTGCACAAGATGACAGAGGGTAACTTGCACCACAATTCATGTCATTAATCCATACTCAAAGGAACAAAGGAATCATGGGAATCATCAACACAATATGCTATCATGTTAACAGATTTCCAACACTTTGCAATATTTTTGGGCATGTGAAAACAGAATTTTAGTGGCATGTTTGCATCAAGAATCCCACACATAACATGATCTAACATGGCAAGCAGAAATACCAGGGACTAGAGCACACCCAAATGAACATCTTTCTTGTTGGCAAGATCATCAAATCATGCAAGAATTCATTCATACAAAAATAACAAAATGCCACCTTATCACAAATTAACATATTTACCAAGTTGCTCAAATGACAGAAACAATGCCACAATTGGATTCCTGGGATTTTTCTACCCCAAAATCATATATCACACTCCTATATAGCTGTTGGTAAAACTCACAAATATGCAATCACAAAAACACACAATCACTTAATATCACTTATATGCCAGATTTGGCATGTCCTAGGAACTTGACAGATTTGGTAATAAAACAAAAACTGGAATATTTCTTTAAAAGGAAATAACCACAAATGCCGAGAAACTAACAAAAAACAAAATAAAACAAAAAGAATAAAAAAAAGGAGGGCCACCTGGCAGTGACACCAGGCCCTAGGGGATGACAAGTGGGCCATGGGACCACTGTCAGCGGCTGAAACAAATAAGTGGGGAAAAAGGGAGCATGAGCTACATCTACAACAAAACACTAGCACTGAGCATGAGCTAAAACATCACAGATCACATGGCAGCATCTTCACAATATGGCATGCTGAAATAGCCTGTTTCTCAGACTTGGAAAAAATACTAGGGTGAAACATGCCAGTTTTTAGCAGGATGACATATTGAGCAACAAAATTATCTATGATGCAAACCATCTTATCACAAACTATTTGCACAAGATGACAGAGGGTAACTTGCACCACAATTCATGTCATTAATCCATACTCAAAGGAACAAAGGAATCATGGGAATCATCAACACAATATGCTATCATGTTAACAGATTTCCAACACTTTGCAATATTTTTGGGCATGTGAAAACAGAATTTTAGTGGCATGTTTGCATCAAGAATCCCACACATAACATAATTTAACATGGCAATAAAAAATACCAGGGACTATAGCACACCAAAATGAACATCTTTCATGTTGGCAAGATCATCAAATCATGCAAGAATTAATTCATACAAAAATAACAAAATGCCACCTCATCACAAATTAACATATTTACCAAGTTGCTCAAATGACAGAAACAATGCCACCATTGGATTCCTGGGATTTTTCTACCCCAAAATCATATATCACACTCCTATATAGCTGTTGGTAAAACTCACAAATATGCAATCACAAAAACACACAATCACTTAATACCACTTATATGCCACATTTGGCATGTCCTCGGAACTTGACAGATTTGGTAATAAAACAAAAACAGGAATATTTCCTTAAAATGAAATAACCACAAATGCCCTGAAACTAAATAAAAATAGAATAAAACAAAAAGAATAAAAAAAAGGAGGGCCACCTGGCAGTGACACCAGGCCCTAGGGGTTGACAAGTGGGCCATGGGCCCACTGTCAGCGGCTGAAACAAATAAGTGGGGAAAAAGGGAGCATGAGCTACATCTACAACAAAACACAAGCACTGAGCATGAGCTAAAACATCACAGATCACATGGCAGCATCTTCACAATATGGCATGCTGAAATAGCCTGTTTCTCAGACTTGGAAAAAATACTAGGGTGAAACATGCCAGTTTTTAGCAGGATGACATATTGAGCAACAAAATTATCTATGATGCAAAACCTCTTATCACAAACTATTTGCACAAGATGAAAGAGGGTAACTTGCACCACAATTCATGTCATTAATCCATACTCAAAGTAACAAAGGAATCATGGGAATCCTCTAGACAATATGCTATCATGTTAACAGATTTCCAACACTTAGCAATATTTTTGGGCATGTGAAAACAGAATTTTAGTGGCATATTTGCATCAAGAATCCCACACATAACATAATTTAACATGGCAATAAAAAATACCAGGGACTATAGCACACCCAAATGAACATCTTTCATGTTGGCAAGATCATCAAATCATGCAAGAATTCATTCATACAAAAATAACAAAATGCCACCTCATCACAAATTAACATATTTACCAAGTTGCTCAAATGACAGAAACAATGCCACAATTGGATTCCTGGGATTTTTCTACCCCAAAATCATATATCACACTCCTATATAATTGTTGGTAAAACTCACAAATATGCAATCACAAAAACACACAATCACTTAATACCACTTATATGCCAGATTTGGCATGTCCTAGGAACTTGACAGATTTGGTAATAAAACAAAAACAGGAATATTTCCTTAAAAGGAAATAACCACAAATGCCCAGAAACTAACAAAAAACAAAATAAAACAAAAAGAATAAAAAAAAGGAGGGCCACCTGGCAGTGACACCAGGCCCTAGGGGATGACAAGTGGGCCATGGGCCCACTGTCAGCGGCTGAAACAAATAAGTGGGGAAAAAGGGAGCATGAGCTACATCTACAACAAAACACTAGCACTGAGCATGAGCTAAAACATCACAGATCACATGGCAGCATCCTCACAATATGGCATGCTGAAATAGCCTGTTTCTCAGACTTGGAAAAAATACTAGGGTGAAACATGCCAGTTTTTAGCAGGATGACATATTGAGCAACAAAATTATCTATGATGCAAAACCTCTTATCACAAACTATTTGCACAAGATGACAGAGGGTAACTTGCACCACAATTCATGTCATTAATCCAAACTCAAAGGAACAAAGGAATCATTGGAATCATCAAGACAATATGCTATCATGTTAACAGATTTCCAACACTGCAATATTTTTGGGCATGTGAAAACAGAATTTTAGTGGCATGTTTGCATCAAGAATGCCACACATAACATGATCTAACATGGCAAGCAGAAATACCAGGGACTAGAGCACACCCAAATGAACATCTTTCATGTTGGCAAGATCATCAAATCATGCAAGAATTAATTCATACAAAAATAACAAAATGCCACCTCATCACAAATTAACATATTTACCAAGTTGCTCCAATGACAGAAACAATGCCACAATTGGATTCCTGGGATTTTTCTACCCCAAAATCATATATCACACTCCTATATAGCTGTTGGTAAAACTCACAAATATGCAATCACAAAAACACACAATCACTTAATATCACTTATATGCCAGATTTGGCATGTCCTAGGAACTTGGCAGATTTGGTAATAAAACAAAAACTGGAATATTTCTTTAAAAGGAAATAACCACAAATGCCGAGAAACTAACAAAAAAAAAACAAAAAGAATAAAAAAAAGGAGGGCCACCTGGCAGTGACACCAGGCCCTAGGGGATGACAAGTGGGCCATGGGACCACTGTCAGCGGCTGAAACAAATAAGTGGGGAAAAAGGGAGCATGAGCTACATCTACAACAAAACACTAGCACTGAGCATGAGCTAAAACATCACAGATCACATGGCAGCATCCTCACAATATGGCATGCTAAAATAGCCTGTTTCTCAGACTTGGAAAAAATACTAGGGTGAAACATGCCAGTTTTTAGCAGGATGACATATTGAGCAACAAAATTATCTATGATGCAAAACCTCTTATCACAAACTATTTGCACAAGATGACAGAGGGTAACTTGCACCACAATTCATGTCATTAATCCATACTCAAAGGAACAAAGGAATCATGGGAATCATCAACACAATATGCTATCATGTTAACAGATTTCCAACACTTTGCAATATTTTTGGGCATGTGAAAACAGAATTTTAGTGGCATGTTTGCATCAAGAATCCCACACATAACATAATTTAACATGGCAATAAAAAATACCAGGGACTATAGCACACCCAAATGAACATCTTTCATGTTGGCAAGATCATCAAATCATGCAAGAATTAATTCATACAAAAATAACAAAATGCCACCTCATCACAAATTAACATATTTACCAAGTTGCTCAAATGACAGAAACAATGCCACCATTGGATTCCTGGGATTTTTCTACCCCAAAATCATATATCACACTCCTATATAGCTGTTGGTAAAACTCACAAATATGCAATCACAAAAACACACAATCACTTAATACCACTTATATGCCACATTTGGCATGTCCTCGGAACTTGACAGATTTGGTAATAAAACAAAAACAGGAATATTTCCTTAAAATGAAATAACCACAAATGCCCTGAAACTAACAAAAAATAGAATAAAACAAAAAGAATAAAAAAAAGGAGGGCCACCTGGCAGTGACACCAGGCCCTAGGGGTTGACAAGTGGGCCATGGGCCCACTGTCAGCGGCTGAAACAAATAAGTGGGGAAAAAGGGAGCATGAGCTACATCTACAACAAAACACAAGCACTGAGCATGAGCTAAAACATCACAGATCACATGGCAGCATCTTCACAATATGGCATGCTGAAATAGCCTGTTTCTCAGACTTGGAAAAAATACTAGGGTGAAACATGCCAGTTTTTAGCAGGATGACATATTGAGCAACAAAATTATCTATGATGCAAAACCTCTTATCACAAACTATTTGCACAAGATGAAAGAGGGTAACTTGCACCACAATTCATGTCATTAATCCATACTCAGAGGAACAAAGGAATCATGGGAATCCTCTAGACAATATGCTATCATGTTAACAGATTTCCAACACTTAGCAATATTTTTGGGCATGTGAAAACAGAATTTTAGTGGCATGTTTGCATCAAGAATCCCACACATAACATAATTTAACATGGCAATAAAAAATACCAGGGACTATAGCACACCCAAATGAACATCTTTCATGTTGGCAAGATCATCAAATCATGCAAGAATTCATTCATACAAAAATAACAAAATGCCACCTCATCACAAATTAACATATTTACCAAGTTGCTCAAATGACAGAAACAATGCCACAATTGGATTCCTGGGATTTTTCTACCCCAAAATCATATATCACACTCCTATATAATTGTTGGTAAAACTCACAAATATGCAATCACAAAAACACACAATCACTTAATACCACTTATATGCCAGATTTGGCATGTCCTAGGAACTTGACAGATTTGGTAATAAAACAAAAACAGGAATATTTCCTTAAAAGGAAATAACCACAAATGCCCAGAAACTAACAAAAAACAAAATAAAACAAAAAGAATAAAAAAAAGGAGGGCCACCTGGCAGTGACACCAGGCCCTAGGGGATGACAAGTGGGCCATGGGCCCACTGTCAGCGGCTGAAACAAATAAGTGGGGGAAAAGGGAGCATGAGCTACATCTACAACAAAACACTAGCACTGAGCATGAGCTAAAACATCACAGATCACATGGCAGCATCCTCACAATATGGCATGCTGAAATAGCCTGTTTCTCAGACTTGGAAAAAATACTAGGGTGAAACATGCCAGTTTTTAGCAGGATGACATATTGAGCAACAAAATTATCTATGATGCAAAACCTCTTATCACAAACTATTTGCACAAGATGACAGAGGGTAACTTGCACCACAATTCATGTCATTAATCCAAACTCAAAGGAACAAAGGAATCATTGGAATCATCAAGACAATATGCTATCATGTTAACAGATTTCCAACACTGCAATATTTTTGGGCATGTGAAAACAGAATTTTAGTGGCATGTTTGCATCAAGAATCCCACACATAACATGATCTAACATGGCAAGCAGAAATACCAGGGACTAGAGCACACCCAAATGAACATCTTTCATGTTGGCAAGATCATCAAATCATGCAAGAATTAATTCATACAAAAATAACAAAATGCCACCTCATCACAAATTAACATATTTACCAAGTTGCTCCAATGACAGAAACAATGCCACAATTGGATTCCTGGGATTTTTCTACCCCAAAATCATATATCACACTCCTATATAGCTGTTGGTAAAACTCACAAATATGCAATCACAAAAACACACAATCACTTAATATCACTTATATGCCAGATTTGGCATGTCCTAGGAACTTGGCAGATTTGGTAATAAAACAAAAACTGGAATATTTCTTTAAAAGGAAATAACCACAAATGCCGAGAAACTAACAAAAAAAAAAACAAAAAGAATAAAAAAAAGAGGGCCACCTGGCAGTGACACCAGGCCCTAGGGGATGACAAGTGGGCCATGGGACCACTGTCAGCGGCTGAAACAAATAAGTGGGGAAAAAGGGAGCATGAGCTACATCTACAACAAAACACTAGCACTGAGCATGAGCTAAAACATCACAGATCACATGGCAGCATCCTCACAATATGGCATGCTGAAATAGCCTGTTTCTCAGACTTGGAAAAAATACTAGGGTGAAACATGCCAGTTTTTAGCAGGATGACATATTGAGCAACAAAATTATCTATGATGCAAAACCTCTTATCACAAACTATTTGCACAAGATGACAGAGGATAACTTGCACCACAATTCATGTCATTAATCCATACTCAAAGGAACAAAGGAATCATGGGAATCATCAAGACAATATACTATCATTTAAACAGATTTCCAACACTTTGCAATATTTTTGGGCATGTGAAAACAAAATTTTAGTGGCATGTTTGCATCAAGAATCCCACACATAACACGATCTAACATGGCAAGCAGAAATACCAGGGACTAGAGCACACCCAAATGAACATCTTTCATGTTGGCAAGATCATCAAATCATGCAAGAATTAATTCATACAAAAATAACAAAATGCCACCTCATCACAAATTAACATATTTACCAAGTTGATCAAATGACAGAAACAATGCCACCATTGGATTCCTGGGATTTTTCTACCCCAAAATCATATATCACACTCCTATATAGCTGTTGGTAAAACTCACAAATATGCAATCACAAAAACACACAATCACTTAATACCACTTATATGCCACATTTGGCATGTCCTCGGAACCTGACAGATTTGGTAATAAAACAAAACAGGAATATTTCCTTAAAATGAAATAACCACAAATGCCCAGAAACTAACAAAAAACAAAATAAAACAAAAAGAATAAAAAAAAAGGAGGGCCACCTGGCAGTGACACCAGGCCCTCGGGGATGACAAGTGGGCCATGGGCCCACTGTCAGCGGCTGAAACAAATAAGTGGGGAAAAAGGGAGCATGAACTACATCTACAACAAAACACTAGCACTGAGCATGAGCTAAAACATCACAGATCACATGGCAGCATCTTCACAATATGGCATGCTGAAATAGCCTGTTTCTCAGACTTGGAAAAAATACTAGGGTGAAACATGCCAGTTTTTAGCAGGATGACATATTGAGCAACAAAATTATCTATGATGCAAAACCTCTTATCACAAACTATTTGCACAAGATGAAAGAGGGTAACTTGCACCACAATTCATGTCATTAATCCATACTCAAAGGAACAAAGGAATCATGGGAATCATCAAGACAATATGCTATCATGTTAACAGAATTCCAACACTTTGCAATATTTTTGGGCATGTGAAAACAGAATTTTAGTGGCTTGTTTGCATCAAGAATCCCACACATAACATGATCTAACATGGCAAGCAGAAATACCAGGGACTAGAGCACACCCAAATGAACATCTTTCATGTTGGCAAGATCATCAAATCATGCAAGAATTAATTCATACAAAAATAACAAAATGCCACCTCATCACAAATTAACATATTTACCAAGTTGCTCAAATGACAGAAACAATGCCACAATTGGATTCCTGGGATTTTTCTACCCCAAAATCATATATCACACTCCTATATAGCTGTTGGTAAAACTCACAAATATGCAATCACAAAAACACACAATCACTTAATATCACTTATATGCCAGATTTGGCATGTCCTAGGAACTTGACAGATTTGGTAATAAAACAAAAACTGGAATATTTCTTTAAAAGGAAATAACCACAAATGCCGAGAAACTAACAAAAAACAAAATAAAACAAAAAGAATAAAAAAAAAGGAGGGCCACCTGGCAGTGACACCACGCCCTAGGGGATGACAAGTGGCCCATGGGACCACTGTCAGCGGCTGAAACAAATAAGGGGGGAAAAAGGGAGCATGAGCTACATCTACAACCAAACACTAGCGCTGAGCATGAGCTAAAGCATCACAGATCACATGGCAGCATCCTCACAATATGGCATGCTGAAATAGCCTGTTTCTCAGACTTGGAAAAAATACTAGGGTGAAACATGCCAGTTTTTAGCAGGATGACATATTGAGCAACAAAATTATCTATGATGCAAAACCTCTTATCACAAACTATTTGCACAAGATGACAGAGGGTAACTTGCACCACAATTCATGTCATTAATCCATACTCAAAGGAACAAAGGAATCATGGGAATCATCAAGACAATATGCTATCATGTTAACAGATTTCCAACACTTTGCAATATTTTTGGGCATGTGAAAACAGAATTTTAGTGGCTTGTTTGCATCAAGAATCCCACACATAACATGATCTGACATGGCAAGCAGAAATACCAGGGACTAGAGCACACCCAAATGAACATCTTTCATGTTGGCAAGATCATCAAATCATGCAAGAATTAATTCATACAAAAATAACAAAATGCCACCTCATCACAAATTAACATATTTACCAAGTTGCTCAAATGACAGAAACAATGCCACAATTGGATTCCTGGGATTTTTCTACCCCAAAATCATATATCACACTCCTATATAGCTGTTGGTAAAACTCACAAATATGCAATCACAAAAACAGATAATCACTTAATATCACTTATATGCCAGATTTGGCATGTCCTAGGAACTTGACAGATTTGGTAATAAAACAAAACCTGGAATATTTCTTTAAAAGGAAATAACCACAAATGCCCAGAAACTAACAAAAAACAAAATAAAACAAAAAGAATAAAAAAAAAGGAGGGCCACCTGGCAGTGACACCACGCCCTAGGGGATGACAAGTGGGCCATGGGACCACTGTCAGCGGCTGAAACAAATAAGGGGGGAAAAAGGGAGCATGAGCTACATCTACAACAAAACACTAGCGCTGAGCATGAGCTAAAGCATCACAGATCACATGGCAGCATCCTCACAATATGGCATGCTGAAATAGCCTGTTTCTCAGACTTGGAAAAAATACTAGGGTGAAACATGCCAGTTTTTAGCAGGATGACATATTGAGCAACAAAATTATCTATGATGCAAAACCTCTTATCACAAACTATTTGCACAAGATGACAGAGGGTAACTTGCACCACAATTCATGTCATTAATCCATACTCAAAGGAACAAAGGAATCATGGGAATCATCAAGACAATATGCTATCATGTTAACAGATTTCCAACACTGCAATATTTTTGGGTATGTGAAAACAGAATTTTAGTGGCTTGTTTGCATCAAGAATCCCACACATAACATGATCTAACATGGCAAGCAGAAATACCAGGGACTAGAGCACACCCAAATGAACATCTTTCATGTTGGCAAGATCATCAAATCATGCAAGAATTAATTCATACAAAAATAACAAAATGCCACCTCATCACAAATTAACATATTTACCAAGTTGCTCAAATGACAGAAACAATGCCACAATTGGATTCCTGGGATTTTTCTACCCCAAAATCATATATCACACTCCTATATAGCTGTTGGTAAAACTCACAAATATGCAATCACAAAAACAGATAATCACTTAATATCACTTATATGCCAGATTTGGCATGTCCTAGGAACTTGACAGATTTGGTAATAAAACAAAACCTGGAATATTTCTTTAAAAGGAAATTACCACAAATGCCCAGAAACTAACAAAAAACAAAATAAAACAAAAAGAATAAAAAAAAAGGAGGGCCACCTGGCAGTGACACCAGGCCCTAGGGGATGACAAGTGGGCCATGGGACCACTGTCAGCGGCTGAAACAAATAAGTGGGGAAAAAGGGAGCATGAGCTACATCTACAACAAAACACTAGCACTGAGCATGAGCTAAAACATCACAGATCACATGGCAGCATCCTCACAATATGGCATGCTGAAATAGCCTGTTTCTCAGACTTGGAAAAAATACTAGGGTGAAACATGCCAGTTTTTAGCAGGATGACATATTGAGCAACAAAATTATCTATGATGCAAAACCTCTTATCACAAACTATTTGCACAAGATGACAGAGGGTAACTTGCACCACAATTCATATCATTAATCCATACTCAAAGGAACAAAGGAATCATGGGAATCATCAAGACAATATGCTATCATGTTAACAGATTTCCAACACTTTGCAATATTTTTGGGCATGTGAAAACAGAATTTTAGTGGCATGTTTGCATCAAGAATCCCACACATAACATGATCTAACATGGCAAGCAGAAATACCAGGGACTAGAGCACACCCAAATGAACATCTTTCATGTTGGCAAGATCATCAAATCATGCAAGAATTAATTCATATAAAAATAACAAAATGCCACCTCATCACAAATTAACATATTTACCAAGTTGCTCAAATGATAGAAACAATGCCACCATGGGATTCCTGGGATTTTTCTACCCCAAAATCATATATCACACTCCTATATAGCTGTTGGTAAAACTCACAAATATGCAATCACAAAAACACACAATCACTTAATACCACTTATATGCCACATTTGGCATGTCCTCGGAACTTGACAGATTTGGTAATAAAACAAAAACAGGAATATTTCCTTAAAATGATATAACCACAAATGCCCAGAAACTAACAAAAAATAGAATAAAAAAAAATAATAAAAAAAAAGGAGGGCCACCTGGCAGTGACACTAGGCCCTCGGGGATGACAAGTGGGCCATGGGCCCACTGTCAGCGGCTGAAACAAATAAGTGGGGAAAAAGGGAGCATGAGCTACATCTACAACAAAACACTAGCACTGAGCATGAGCTAAAACATCACAGATCACATGGCAGCATCTTTACAATATGGCATGCTGAAATAGCCTGTTTCTCAGACTTGGAAAAAATACTAGGGTGAAACATGCCAGTTTTTAGCAGGATGACTTATTGAGCAACAAAATTATCTATGATGCAAAACCTCTTATCACAAACTATTTGCACAAGATGATAGAGGGTAACTTGCACCACAATTCATATCATTAATCCATACTCAAAGGAACAAAGGAATCATGGGAATCATTAAGACAATATGCTATCATGTTAACAGATTTCCAACACTTGGCAATATTTTTGGGCATGTGAAAACAGAATTTTAGTGGCATGTTTGCATCAAGAATCCCACACATAACATAATCTAACATGGCAATAAAAAATACCAGGGACTATAGCACACCCAAATGAACATCTTTCATGTTGGCAAGATCATCAAATCATACAAGAATTCATTCATACAAAAATAACAAAATGCCACCTCATCACAAATTAACATATTTACCAAGTTGCTCAAATGACAGAAACAATGCCACAATTGGATTCCTGGGATTTTTCTACCCCAAAATCATATTTCACACTCCTATATAACTGTTGGTAAAACTCACAAATATGCAATCACAAAAACACATAATCACTTAATACCACTTATATGCCAGATTTGGCATGTACTAGGAACTTGACAGATTTGGTAATAAAACAAAAACAGGAATATTTCCTTAAAAGGAAATAACCACAAATGCCCAGAAACTAACAAAAAACAAAATAAAACAAAAATAATAAAAAAAGGAGGGCCACCTGGCAGTGACACCAGGCCCTAGGGGATGACAAGTGGGCCATGGGCCCACTGTCAGTGGCTGAAACAAATAAGTGGGGAAAAAGGGAGCATGAGCTACATCTACAACAAAACACTAGCACTGAGCATGAGCTAAAACATCACAGATCACATGGCAGCATCCTCACAATATGGCATGCTGAAATAGCCTGTTTCTCAGACTTGGAAAAAATACTAGGGTGAAACATGCCAGTTTTTAGCAGGATGACATATTGAGCAACAAAATTATCTATGATGCAAAACCTCTTATCACAAACTATTTGCACAAGATGACAGAGGGTAACATGCACCACAATTCATGTCATTAATCCATACTCAAAGGAACAAAGGAATCATGGGAATCATCAAGACAATATGCTATCATGTTAACAGATTTCCAACACTTTGCAATATTTTTGGGCATGTGAAAACAGAATTTTAGTAGCATGTTTGCATCAAGAATCCCACACATAACATGATCTAACATGGCAAGCAGAAATACCAGGGACTAGAGCACACCCAAATGAACATCTTTCATGTTGGCAAGATCATCAAATCATGCAAGAATTAATTCATACAAAAATAACAAAATGCCACCTCATCACAAATTAACATATTTACCAAGTTGCTCAAATGACAGAAACAATGCCACAATTGGATTCCTGGGATTTTTCTACCCCAAAATCATATATCACACTCCTATATAGCTGTTGGTAAAACTCACAAATATGCAATCACAAAAACACACAATCAGTTAATATCACTTATATGCCAGATTTGGCATGTCCTAGGAACTTGACAGATTTGGTAATAAAACAAAAACTGGAATATTTCTTTAAAAGGAAATAACCACAAATGCCGAGAAACTAACAAAAAACAAAATAAAACAAAAAGAATAAAAAAAAGGAGGGCCACCTGGCAGTGACACCAGGCCCTAGGGGATGACAAGTGGGCCATGGGACCACTGTCAGCGGCTGAAACAAATAAGTGGGGAAAAAGGGAGCATGAGCTACATCTACAACAAAACACTAGCGCTGAGCATGAGCTAAAACATCACAGATCACATGGCAGCATCTTCACAATATGGCATGCTGAAATAGCCTGTTTCTCAGACTTGGAAAAAATACTAGGGTGAAACATGCCAGTTTTTAGCAGGATGACATATTGAGCAACAAAATTATCTATGATGCAAAACCTCTTATCACAAACTATTTGCACAAGATGACAGAGGGTAACTTGCACCACAATTCATGTCATTAATCCATACTCAAAGGAACAAAGGAATCATGGGAATCATCAAGACAATATGCTATCATGTTAAAAGATTTCCAACACTTTGCAATATTTTTGGGCATGTGAAAACAAAATTTTAGTGGCATGTTTGCATCAAGAATCCCACACATAACATGATCTAACATGGCAAGCAGAAATACCAGGGACTAGAGCACGCCCAAATGAACATCTTTCATGTTGGCAAGATCATCAAATCATGCAAGAATTAATTCATACAAAAATAACAAAATGCCACCTCATCACAAATTAACATATTTACCAAGTTGCTCAAATGACAGAAACAATGCCACAATTGGATTCCTGGGATTTTTCTACCCCAAAATCATATATCACACTCCTATATAGCTGTTGGTAAAACTCACAAATATGCAATCACAAAAACACACAATCAGTTAATATCACTTATATGCCAGATTTGGCATGTCCTAGGAACTTGACAGATTTGGTTATAAAACAAAAACTGGAATATTT
This sequence comes from Elymus sibiricus, assembly GCA_039707655.1. Taxonomy (NCBI): domain Eukaryota; kingdom Viridiplantae; phylum Streptophyta; class Magnoliopsida; order Poales; family Poaceae; genus Elymus; species Elymus sibiricus. Next base: position 411,457,702 of record CM077671.1, read on the forward strand.
CTTTAAAAGGAAATAACCACAAATGCCCAGAAACTAACAAAAAACAAAATAAAACAAAAAGAATAAAAAAAAGGAGGGCCACCTGGCAGTGACACCAGGCCCTAGGGGATGACAAGTGGGCCATGGGACCACTGTCAGCGGCTGAAACAAATAAGTGGGGAAAAAGGGAGCATGAGCTACATCTACAACAAAACACTAGCGCTGAGCATGAGCTAAAACATCACAGATCACATGGCAGCATCCTCACAATATGGCATGCTGAAATAGCCTGTTTCTCAGACTTGGAAAAAATACTAGGGTGAAACATGCCAGTTTTTAGCAGGATGACATATTGAGCAACAAAATTATCTATGATGCAAAACCTCTTATCACAAACTATTTGCACAAGATGACAGAGGGTAACTTGCACCACAATTCATGTCATTAATCCATACTCAAAGGAACAAAGGAATCATGGGAATCATCAAGACAATATGCTATCATGTTAACAGATTTCCAACACTTTGCAATATTTTTGGGCATGTGAAAACAGAATTTTAGTGGCATGTTTGCATCAAGAATCCCACACATAACATGATCTAACATGGCAAGCATAAATACCAGGGACTAGAGCACACCCAAATGAACATCTTTCATGTTGGCAAGATCATCAAATCATGCAAGAATTAATTCATACAAAAATAACAAAATGCCACCTCATCACAAATTAACATATTTACCAAGTTCCTCAAATGACAGAAACAATGCCACAATTGGATTCCTGGGATTTTTATACCCCAAAATCATATATCACACTCCTATATAGCTGTTGGTAAAACTCACAAATATGCAATCACAAAAACACACAATCACTTAATATCACTTATATGCCAGATTTGGCATGTCCTAGGAACTTGACAGATTTGGTAATTAAACAAAAACTGGAATATTTCTTTAAAAGAAATAACCACAAATGCCCAGAAACTAACAAAAAACAAAATAAAACAAAAAGAATAAAAAAAGGAGGGCCACCTGGCAGTGACACCAGGCCCTAGGGGATGACAAGTGGACCATGGGACCACTGTCAGCGGCTGAAACAAATAAGTGGGGAAAAAGGGAGCATGAGCTACATCTGCAACAAAACACTAGCACTGAGCATGAGCTAAAACATCACAGATCACATGGAAGCATCCTCACAATATGGCATGCTGAAATAGCCTGTTTCTCAGACTTGGAAAAAATACTGGGGTGAAACATGCCAGTTTTTAGCAGGATGACATATTGAGCAACAAAATTATCTATGATGCAAAACCTCTTATCACAAACTATTTGCACAAGATGACAGAGGGTAACTTGCACCACAATTCATGTCGTTAATCCATACTCAAAGGAACAAAGGAATCATGGGAATCATCAAGACAATATGCTATCATGTTAACAGATTTCCAACACTTTGCAATATTTTTGGGCATGTGAAAACAGAATTTTAGTGGCATGTTTGCATCAAGAATCCCACACATAACATGATCTAACATGGCAAGCAGAAATACCAGGGACTAGAGCACACCCAAATGAACATCTTTCATGTTGGCAAGATCATCAAATCATGCAAGAATTAATTCATACAAAAATAACAAAATGCCACCTCATCACATATTAACATATTTACCAAGTTGCTCAAATGACAGAAACAATGCCACAATTGGATTCCTGGGATTTTTATACCCCAAAATCATATATCACACTCCTATATAGCTGTTGGTAAAACTCACAAATATGCAATCACAAAAACACACAATCACTTAATATCACTTATATGCCAGATTTGGCATGTCCTAGGAACTTGACAGATTTGGTAATTAAACAAAAACTGGAATATTTCTTTAAAAGGAAATAACCACAAATGCCCAGAAACTAACAAAAAACAATATAAAACAAAAAGAATAAAAAAAAGGAGGGCCACTTGGCAGTGACACCAGGCCCTAGGGGATGACAAGTGGGCCATGGGCCCACTGTCAGCGGCTGAAACAAATAAGTGGGGAAAAAGGGAGCATGAGCTACATCTACAACAAAACACTAGCCTTAAGCATGAGCTAAAACATCACAGATCACATGGCAGCATCCTCACAATATGGCATGCTGAAATAGCCTGTTTCTCAGACTTGGAAAAAATACTAGGGTGAAACATGCCAGTTTTTAGCAGGATGACATATTGAGCAACAAAATTATCTATGATGCAAAACCTCTTATCACAAACTATTTGCACAAGATGACAGAGGGTAACTTGCACCACAATTCATGTCATTAATCCATACTCAAAGGAACAAAGGAATCATGGGAATCATCAAGACAATATGCTATCATGTTAACAGATTTCCAACACTTTGCAATATTTTTGGGCATGTGAAAACAGAATTTTAGTGGCATGTTTGCATCAAGAATCCCACACATAACATGATCTAACATGGCAAGCAGAAATACCAGGGACTAGAGCACACCCAAATGAACATCTTTCATGTTGGCAAGATCATCAAATCATGCAAGAATTAATTCATACAAAAATAACAAAATGCCACCTCATCACATATTAACATATTTACCAAGTTGCTCAAATGACAGAAACAATGCCACAATTGGATTCCTGGGATTTTTATACCCCAAAATCATATATCACACTCCTATATAGCTGTTGGTAAAACTCACAAATATGCAATCACAAAAACACACAATCACTTAGTATCACTTATATGCCAGATTTGGCATGTCCTAGGAACTTGACAGATTTGGTAATTAAACAAAAACTGGAATATTTCTTTAAAAGGAAATAACCACAAATGCCCAGAAACTAACAAAAAACAATATAAAACAAAAAGAATAAAAAAAAGGAGGGCCACCTGGCAGTGACACCAGGCCCTAGGGGATGACAAGTGGGCCATGGGCCCACTGTCAGCGGCTGAAACAAATAAGTGGGGAAAAAGGGAGCATGAGCTACATCTACAACAAAACACTAGCCTTAAGCATGAGCTAAAACATCACAGATCACATGGCAGCATCCTCACAATATGGCATGCTGAAATAGCCTGTTTCTCAGACTTGGAAAAAATACTAGGGTGAAACATGCCAGTTTTTAGCAGGATGACATATTGAGCAACAAAATTATCTATGATGCAAAACCTCTTATCACAAACTATTTGCACAAGATGACAGAGGGTAACTTGCAACACAATTCATGTCATTAATCCATACTCAAAGGAACGAAGGAATCATGGGAATCATCAAGACAATATGCTATCATGTTAACAGATTTCCAACACTTTGCAATATTTTTGGGCATGTGAAAACAGAATTTTAGTGGCATGTCTGCATCAAGAATCCCACACATAACATGATCTAACATGGCAAGCAGAAATACCAGGGACTAGAGCACACCCAAATGAACATCTTTCATGTTGGCAAGATCATCAAATCATGCAAGAATTAATTCATACAAAAATAACAAAATGCCACCTCATCACAAATTAACATATTTACCAAGTTGCTCAAATGACAGAAACAATGCCACAATTGGATTCCTGGGATTTTTCTACCCCAAATCATATATCACACTCCTATATAGCTGTTGGTAAAACTCACAAATATGCAATCACAAAAACACACAATCACTTAATATCACTTATATGCCAGATTTGGCATGTCCTAGGAACTTGACTGATTTGGTAATAAAACAAAAACTGGAATATTTCTTTAAAAGGAAATAACCACAAATGCCGAGAAACTAACAAAAAACAAAATAAAACAAAAAGAATAAAAAAAAGGAGGGCCACCTGGCAGTGACACCAGGCCCTAGGGGATGACATGTGGGCCATGGGACCACTGTCAGCGGCTGAAACAAATAAGTGGGGAAAAAGGGAGCATGAGCTACATCTACAACAAAACACTAGCACTGAGCATTAGCTAAAACATCACAGATCACATGGCAGCATGCTCACAATATGGCATGCTGAAATAGCCTGTTTCTCAGACTTGGAAAAAATACTAGGGTGAAACATGCCAGTTTTTAGCAAAATAACATATTGAGCAACAAAATTATCTATGATGCAAAACCTCTTATCACAAACTATTTGCACAAGATGACAGAGGGTAACTTGCACCACAATTCATGTCATTAATCCATACTCGAAGGAACAAAGGAATCATGGGAATCATCAAGACAATATGCTATCATGTTAACAGATTTCCAACACTTTGCAATATTTTTGGGCATGTGAAAACAGAATTTTAGTGGCATGTCTGCATCAAGAATCCCACACATAACATGATCTAACATGGCAAGCAGAAATACCAGGGACTAGAGCACACCCAAATGAACATCTTTCATGTTGGCAAGATCATCAAATCATGCAAGAATTAATTCATACAAAAATAACAAAATGCCACCTCATCACAAATTAACATATTTACCAAGTTGCTCAAATGACAGAAACAATGCCACAATTGGATTCCTGGGATTTTTCTACCCCAAAATCATATATCACACTCCTATATAGCTGTTGGTAAAACTCACAAATATGCAATCACAAAAACACACAATCACTTAATATCACTTATATGCCAGATTTGGCATGTCCTAGGAACTTGACAGATTTGGTAATAAAACAAAAACTGGAATATTTCTTTAAAAGGAAATAACCACAAATGCCCAGAAACTAACAAAAAACAAAATAAAACAAAAAGAATAAAAAAAAGGAGGGCCACCTGGCAGTGACACCAGGCCCTAGGGGATGACATGTGGGCCATGGGACCACTGTCAGCGGCTGAAACAAATAAGTGGGGAAAAAGGGAGCATGAGCTACATCTACAACAAAACACTAGCACTGAGCATGAGCTAAAACATCACAGATCACATGGCAGCATCCTCACAATATGGCATGCTGAAATAGCCTGTTTCTCAGACTTGGAAAAAATACTAGGGTGAAGCATGCCTGTTTTTAGCAAAATGACATATTGAGCAACAAAATTATCTATGATGCAAAACCTCTTATCACAAACTATTTGCACAAGATGACAGAGGGTAACTTGCAACACAATTCATGTCATTAATCCATACTCAAAGGAACAAAGGAATCATGGGAATCATCAAGACAATATGCTATCATGTTAACAGGTTTCCAACACTTTGCAATATTTTTGGGCATGTGAAAACAGAATTTTAGTGGCATGTCTGCATCAAGAATCCCACACATAACATGATCTAACATGGCAAGCAGAAATACCAGGGACTAGAGCACACCCAAATGAACATCTTTCATGTTGGCAAGATCATCAAATCATGCAAGAATTAATTCATACAAAAATAACAAAATGCCACCTCATCACAAATTAACATATTTACCAAGTTGCTCAAATGACAGAAACAATGCCACAATTGGATTCCTGGGATTTTTCTACCCCAAAATCATATATCACACTCCTATATAGCTGTTGGTAAAACTCACAAATATGCAATCACAAAAACACACAATCACTTAATATCACTTATATGCCAGATTTGGCATGTCCTAGGAACTTGACAGATTTGGTAATAAAACAAAAACTGGAATATTTCTTTAAAAGGAAATAACCACAAATGCCCAGAAACTAACAAAAAACAAAATAAAACAAAAAGAATAAAAAAAAGGAGGGCCACCTGGCAGTGACACCAGGCCCTAGGGGATGACAAGTGGGCCATGGGCCCACTGTCAGTGGCTGAAACAAATAAGTGGGGAAAAAGGGAGCATGAGCTACATCTACAACAAAACACTAGCACTGAGCATGAGCTAAAACATCACAGATCACATGGCAGCATCCTCACAATATGGCATGCTGAAATAGCCTGTTTCTCAGACTTGGAAAAAATACTAGGGTGAAGCATGCCAGTTTTTAGCAGGATGACATATTGAGCTACAAAATTATCTATGATGCAAAACCTCTTATCACAAACTATTTGCACAAGATGACAGAGGGTAACTTGCAACACAATTCATGTCATTAATCCATACTCAAAGGAACAAAGGAATCATGGGAATCATCAAGACAATATGCTATCATGTTAACAGATTTCCAACACTGCAATATTTTTGGGTATGTGAAAACAGAATTTTAGTGGCTTGTTTGCATCAAGAATCCCACACATAACATGATCTAACATGGCAAGAAAAAATACCAGGGACTATAGCACACCCAAATGAACATCTTTCATGTTGGCAAGATCATCAAATCATGCAAGAATTCATTCATACAAAAATAACAAAATGCCACCTCATCACAAATTAACATATTTACGAAGTTGCTCAAATGACAGAAACAATGCCACAATTGGATTCCTGGGATTTTTCTACCCCAAAATCATATATCACACTCCTATATAACTGTTGGTAAAACTCACAAATATGCAATCACAAAATCACACAATCACTTAATACCACTTATATGCCAGATTTGGCATGTCCTAGGAACTTGACAGATTTGGTAATAAAACAAAAACAGGAATATTTCCTTAAAAGGAAATAACCACAAATGCCCAGAAACTAACAAAAAACAAAATAAAACAAAAAGAATAAAAAAAAGGAGGGCCACCTGGTAGTGACACCAGGCCCTAGGGGATGACAAGTGGGCCATGGGACCACTGTCAGCGGCTGAAACAAATAAGTGGGGAAAAAGGGAGCAAGAGCTACATCTACAACAAAACACTAGCACTGAGCATGAGCTAAAACATCACAGATCACATGGCAGCATCCTCACAATATGGCATGCTGAAATAGCCTGTTTCTCAGACTTGGAAAAAATACTAGGGTGAAACATGCCAGTTTTTAGCAGGATGACATATTGAGCAACAAAATTATCTATGATGCAAAACCTCTTATCACAAACTATTTGCACAAGATGACAGAGGGTAACTTGCACCACAATTCATGTCATTAATCCATACTCAAAGGAACAAAGGAATCATGGGAATCATCAAGACAATATGCTATCATGTTAACAGATTTCCAACACTTTGCAATATTTTTGGGCATGTGAAAACAGAATTTTAGTGGCATGTCTGCATCAAGAATCCCACACATAACATGATCTAACATGGCAAGCAGAAATACCAGGGACTAGAGCACACCCAAATGAACATCTTTCATGTTGGCAAGATCATCAAATCATGCAAGAATTAATTCATACAAAAATAACAAAATGCCACCTCATCACAAATTAACATATTTACCAAGTTGCTCAAATGACAGAAACAATGCCACAATTGGATTCCTGGGATTTTTCTACCCCAAAATCATATATCACACTCCTATATAGCTGTTGGTAAAACTCACAAATATGCAATCACAAAAACACACAATCACTTAATATCACTTATATGCCAGATTTGGCATGTCCTAGGAACTTGACAGATTTGGTAATAAAACAAAAACTGGAATATTTCTTTAAAAGGAAATAACCACAAATGCCCAGAAACTAACAAAAAACAAAATAAAACAAAAAGAATAAAAAAAAGGAGGGCCACCTGGCAGTGACACCAGGCCCTAGGGGATGACAAGTGGGCCATGGGCCCACTGTCAGTGGCTGAAACAAATAAGTGGGGAAAAAGGGAGCATGAGCTACATCTACAACAAAACACTAGCACTGAGCATGAGCTAAAACATCACAGATCACATGGCAGCATCCTCACAATATGGCATGCTGAAATAGCCTGTTTCTCAGACTTGGAAAAAATACTAGGGTGAAGCATGCCAGTTTTTAGCAGGATGACATATTGAGCAACAAAATTATCTATGATGCAAAACCTCTTATCACAAACTATTTGCACAAGATGACAGAGGGTAACTTGCACCACAATTCATGTCATTAATCCATACTCAAAGGAACTAAGGAATCATGGGAATCATCAAGACAATATGCTATCATGTTAACAGATTTCCAACACATTGCAATATATTTGGGCATGTGAAAACAGAATTTTAGTGGCATGTTTGCATCAAGAATCCCACACATAACATGATCTAACATGGCAAGCAAAATTACCAAGGGCTAGAGCACACCCAAATGAACATCTTTCATGTTGGCAAGATCATCAAATCATGCAAGAGTTAATTCATACAAAAATAACAAAATGCCACCTCATCACAAATTAACATATTTACCAAGTTGCTCAAATGACAGAAACAATGCCACAATTGGATTCCTGGGATTTTTCTACCCCAAAATCATATATCACACTCCTATATAGCTGTTGGTAAAACTCACAAATATGCAATCACAAAAACACACAATCACTTAATATCACTTATATGCCAGATTTGGCATGTCCTAGGAACTTGACTGATTTGGTAATAAAACAAAAACTGGAATATTTCTTTAAAAGGAAATAACCACAAATGCCGAGAAACTAACAAAAAACAAAATAAAACAAAAAGAATAAAAAAAAGGAGGGCCACCTGGCAGTGACACCAGGCCCTAGGGGATGACATGTGGGCCATGGGACCACTGTCAGCGGCTGAAACAAATAAGTGGGGAAAAAGGGAGCATGAGCTACATCTACAACAAAACACTAGCACTGAGCATGAGCTAAAACATCACAGATCACATGGCAGCATGCTCACAATATGGCATGCTGAAATAGCCTGTTTCTCAGACTTGGAAAAAATACTAGGGTGAAACATGCCAGTTTTTAGCAAAATGACATATTGAGCAACAAAATTATCTATGATGCAAAACCTCTTATCACAAACTATTTGCACAAGATGACAGAGGGTAACTTGCACCACAATTCATGTCATTAATCCATACTCGAAGGAACAAAGGAATCATGGGAATCATCAAGACAATATGCTATCATGTTAACAGATTTCCAACACTTTGCAATATTTTTGGGCATGTGAAAACAAAATTTTAGTGGCATGTTTGCATCAAGAATCCCACACATAACATGATCTAACATGGCAAGCAGAAATACCAGGGACTAGAGCACACCCAAATGAACATCTTTCATGTTGGCAAGATCATCAAATCATGCAAGAATTAATTCATACAAAAATAACAAAATGCCACCTCATCACAAATTAACATATTTACCAAGTTGCTCAAATGACAGAAACAATGCCACAATTGGATTCCTGGGATTTTTCTACCCCAAAATCATATATCACACTCCTATATAACTGTTGGTAAAACTCACAAATATGCAATCACAAAAACACACAATCACTTAATACCACTTATATGCCAGATTTGGCATGTCCTAGGAACTTGACAGATTTGGTAATAAAACAAAAACAGGAATATTTGTTTGAAAGGAAATAACCACAAATGCCCAGAAACTAACAAAAAACAAAATAAAAGAAAAAGAATAAAAAAAAGGAGGGCCACCTAGCAGTGACACCAGGCCCTAGGGGATGACAAGTGGGCCATGGGCCCACTGTCAGCGGCTGAAACAAATAAGTGGGGAAAAAGGGAGCATGAGCTACATCTACAACAAAACACTAGCACTGAGAATGAGCTAAAACATCACAGATCACATGGCAGCATCCTCACAATATGGCATGCTGAAATAGACTGTTTCTCAGACTTGGAAAAAATACTAGGGTGAAACATGCCAGTTTTTAGCAAAATGACATATTGAGCAACAAAATTATCTATGATGCAAAACCTCTTATCACAAACTATTTGCACAAGATGACAGAGGGTAACTTGCACCACAATTCATGTCATTAATCCATACTCAAAGGAACAAAGGAATCATGGGAACCATCAAGTCAATATGCTATCATGTTAACAGATTTCCAACACTTAGCAATATTTTTGGGCATGTGAAAACAGAATTTTAGTGGCATGTTTGCATCAAGAATCCCACACATAACATGATCTAACATGGCAAGCAAAATTACTAGGGGCTAGAGCACACCCAAATGAACATCTTTCATGTTGGCAAGATCATCAAATCATGCAAGAATTAATTCATACAAAAATAACAAAATGCCACCTCATCACAAATTAACATATTTACCAAGTTGCTCAAATGACAGAAACAATGCCACAATTGGATTCCTGGGATTTTTCTACCCCAAAATCATATATCACACTCCTATATAGCTGTTGGTAAAACTCACAAATATGCAATCACAAAAACACACAATCACTTAATATCACTTATATGCCAGATTTGGCATGTCCTAGGAACTTGACAGATTTGGTAATAAAACAAAAACTGGAATATTTCTTTAAAAGGAAATAACCACAAATGCCGAGAAACTAACAAAAAACAAAATAAAACAAAAAGAATAAAAAAAAGGAGGGCCACCTGGCAGTGACACCAGGCCCTAGGGGATGACAAGTGGGCCATGGGACCTGACGGGGATATTACCCCGCGATATGACCCGGCATGCATGCTGACCCGGCAAACAGTACTGACCCGGCAGGCAATTGTAACCCGGTGCTATAGTGCCAGGATGGTAACCCGGCTGCTACAGTACCAGGATGGTAACCCGGCAGCTACAGTGTCAGGATGCTAACCCGGCTAACAGTGTCAGGAGGCTAACCCGGCTGCTAAAGTGCCAGGAGGTGAACAGTGTTATCAGACAGTCCTGGAGACGAGTCTCTGAAGATAAGCCCTGGTTGTAACCCGCCCGGTGTAAGCCGCCCGGGATTGGAAGAAGCCCAGGACTCGGAAGCCCATGAAGAGAAGCCCGCGATGGGAAGTCATCAATCCGACTTAGACTCTATATGTAAACCGCCCCTTCAGCCTTTATAAGGAGGGGCGGGTCACCCCAAGAGGGTCAGGTTAGACGTCTCATAGACAGGTCTTAGAGACAGGTCAGAAAAGATAGTCAGATTAGAGGCAAGAGATCATCCTTGTAACCAAGAGGTCTTCCTCATCATTAATGCCAGATAAGCAGGACGTAGGCTTTTACCTCCATCGGAGGGGCCGAACCTGGGTAAACTCCCGCGTCTCTCGTCCCGCTCAACCCCTCTCAAGCTACCAGTTAGATGCGATGACCCCACACCTTAAGTCCGTTAACCCGGACATCTGCCGTGACAAATCCACGACAGTTGGCGCCCACCGTGGGGCCCGCGCACCATGGTGTTGAGTTCTTGGAGGGATCTCTCCCAGGGACTGAGAAATTCGTAATTTTTCGGTTGAAGGAAAGAATCAGCATGGAAGGAATTACATCAACTGCAAGTTCTTTAGTCAAGAGAAATTAGGGTTACACCGCCATGCTATGGCTTATTCGGTGGATTTCGAGTCGCCGAGATCAAGGGAGTTTCCTAAAAAGGATGTGTCCGAGTTAACCTCGCCGGCACCACCTGCCTCCGGTTATAACCCGGACCCCGCCTAGGCCGAATCATCGCCGTTGAAAAATTCACGTCTGCCTCTGTCGGCTGCCGTTCAGCCATCCACCTCCGGCTCTAACCCGGTCACGTTTTCCGTGTCCGAGCTGCCGTTTCTACCACGATGGACAAACGACCGTCGCCGCCTTTACATGCAAGCCGGCCTACGTAGTCTCTATGGGCGATCTCCAGAATTTCGAGCTACTGGATTAAGTCTGGAGGCCTGAAAGCAAATTAGCACTGGTTGTTTAATTCATCTGAGGTCAATTACGTAAGGGTGATTTAAACTACAGTACTACACCAACTAGTACTCTTACTCATCACGTGGAAGCTCTGGGGCTACTTTCCTTCTTGGATTGTTACATCTATATTAAAGCTACCAGATTTAATTGTCCAAAAGCGCCATTGTGGATATGACCCGATTCATGTGCTTGGACGTGGTACTCTCAAACGTCGTGTCATCAGAAAATACAACAATGCTGAAGATCGCATCCGCCCCTCTCCGCTGCTGGGCGTTTTTTCCTCTGGATTGAGCCGGCGCCATCTTGCCTGCTCGTTGGACCACGCTGGTCTCCGTCTCCGTGGGCTCTTCCGCGTCCGCCGCGGCCTCACCAACCTCGCGCCGAGCCGCCGCACCCCGCCGGGTCAACAACCACCACCACCACATGCTAACCCCATGACCGCGCATCCGCCTCTTTTTGCGCCGGTGCCGCCTTGCGTGAGCCGCCTCCACGCCGCGAGCCGCCGCCTGGCACTTGCTGGCTCACCACCTGAAACTCACCTCCGCCGTCAGAACTGCGAGCCGCCTTTTTGCTCCCGCGCGGCCTCGTCTCCAACTCACAGGCACGCCCCCGCTCGCTTTTTCATCCGAGTCGCCACCTTGGCCTCGACCCGCCGGCGCCTTTGCATCGCCACGTCCGCGCGCCGTTCGAGTCGCCGGCGCCTCTCCATCGCCGTCTCCGCCTTTAACCCGCCGTCGCCGGAGCGCCTTCGAGCCGCCCGTCTCCGAACCGTCGCCGGCCGCACTCCGGCTCTACCAGGGTCTGCCTCGGGCTGCCTCCGCTCGAGCCGCCGAGCCTCTCCGAGCCGCCGCCGCGGCCTTGTGCCAAAACACTCGCCTCCGCGGAGCTCGCCATCCGCCTGATGCCTCCGCCTCTGCAGCGAGCCGGCCCCGTCCGCCGCCTCCCTACCAGCACCGGCTGACCCGCCTCCACTACCACGCCTCCGTCAGCGTCGCTCGCCCCGCCTTTCCGAACGACGTGGCCTCGGGCTGCAACCGCCTCCACGGCTCTTCCCGCCGGTCTCAGCCACCGTTGCCTCTTGCCTCTGCCGTTGTGCTGCTAATACCTCACATCTCCACCGACCACGTCGCCGGCTCATGGTCGTCTTGTCACCGTGGACTCCGACCTGCCGCCAATGTCTGAGCCGCCGCCGGCTCTCCCGCGCCTCCGAGCCGGCCGGCGCCCGCCTCCTCAAGCCGCCCAATCGCCGGCTCTGCCCCGCCAAACTTCGCCGCCTCGGCCGGCCTCTGCGGATGAGGATCCGTCTCCACGCGGCCGCGTCGCGCCGTTCCCGCCTTCAAATCGCCGGGGTGTATCTTCCCCGCCTCTGAGCCGCCCGTCGCCGGTTCGTCTCTGCTCCGCCTCCGCTGCCGCCTTGCGTCAGCCGCCGCCTCCGCCAAGCCGGCGCGCCGCCGCTTGGCGCCGGCAGCCGACTCGTCTCCACTATCCAGGGCCGCCGCCGCCTTGCGTCAGCCGCCGCCTCCGCCAACTGCTGCTATTTCCCTGCCGCTCTGGCCTGGCCTTGCTTCGGCAAATGCCTCCCCAAGCCCCGACGCCGGCTGCCGCTCCGGGCGGCTCCAGCTGCTTTTCCTTGGCCGCTTCCTCAAAGCTGAGCTACAACAGGGTACCCAGGTAGCAGTGATAAAAAAAAAGTGGAAGTGGAGGCCGGCTGGATCGGAGAGGAGGGGAGTTTTTTGTGTTTAAAAAAAAAAAAGGGGATGTGGAAGACATGGTGTCAAGAAGATAAGAGGCATCACCAGGTGTGCAAATTCATCCGACGGAAAATTCAGGTGGTATTCATCTTATGTATTTTTCCATACATATTAACTCTTTTGAGAGAAATTATTCCGTCCTGCAATATTTTTTATGCGCAGGAGAATTGTTCATTGCAACATGGCGTTATGTGGCGGGGATGGAGTACGCACGGCATCATTATACACTGGGCGTTGTTCATTGGGCGGCGCATTACTCCATAGTTGCGTGCAAGCCGCCGCCGTCGCGGTCCAGTTTACATCAACACACCGGTACCGCGTGCGTATACCCGCCAGTATACGGCCGCCCAATGGACATCCGCAAGCCGCCATCTCTGCGGTCAGGTCTACATCGACAATGTTGCGGCCGTCTCTCATGACCTCACCGGCTTACAGCGCCACGGTGACGCATCGGCTTACGACGACACGGGCGGTTCACAGTCTGCGTCGGCTTAACAACACCACGGTGACTCGCCGTTCGTATTGGCTTACAACGCCTCAACCGTCTCTCGCGACCACGTCCGCTTACAACGCCTCGGCCGTCTCGCAACCACGCCGTCTTCAAACGCGCGACTGACTCCTACGTCTACATCAGCATATCGGGCAGTGTTTCTCTATATGAGCCGCCCAAACGGACAGGCGCACAAGTCACCGCCACTGCAGTTTGGTTAACTTCAACAACCAGCCCGGACAAATCATCGACCGGATCATCGAAACAATTCATACGGGATCATCTATAACCCGCCACGGTCAACCTCTACCTTCAGTGGAGACTCTCAAGCCGCCTCTTAGAAGTCGACTTAAGACTCGGGGGCTACAGACATGGCTCGACACACTTGGTCGTTTTCAACGAGAACCCCGGGTCATTACAAGGAAATTAACCCAATCCCTGGGGCTACTACATTATTGGTGGAAGGATTAAAAGTTACCCAAGAAGACGAGCCGCCATTATGCGCCGTTCAGCTTGGGGGCTTCTACTATTTCTTCATACAAGATGGCGGCTTACAAGATGCTGCAACAATGTTGATACTTCAACAAGGTCATTTGGGGGCTTCCAACCCGCCGGGTTTAGCTCACTCACCCTCTTGATCGGCTCTTCAGCCACAATAGTAAACAATACGGCGGCTTACAAGTTAAGCTGTCCACATGACGCCGGCTTACAAGACGGTGCGCAAGTTGATATCATCGACAAGGTCGTTTGGGTGCTTTCAACCCACCGGGTTAAGCTTCAACCCTCTCGATCAGGCTCTTCAGCCACTGTAAGGCGGGTCGTGGACCCAAGCGTTGACTACGTCATCAAAGATCATTAGGGGTGCAGCGAGTTATGAACTTACCCTCTTTTCGATCTGCAATTCCGGGTTATACCTGCCTGTAAGTAGATGCGCTTTGTCAGGGGTGCAGCGAGTTCTAAAACTCACCCTCTGCAAAGGCCTCTTACAGCGGCGAGGCAACCCCTTACGTCTACAAATCCGGGTTATACCTGCCTGTAAGTAGATGCGCTTTGTCAGGGGTGCAGCGAGTTCTAAAACTCACCCTCTGCAAAGGCCTCTTACAGCGGCGAGGCAAACCCTTACATCCGCAATTCCGAGTTATACCTGCCTGTAAGTTGCTGCCGCTTTGTCAGGGGTGCAGCGAGTTCTAAAACTTATCCCCTGCAAGGGCCTCTTACAGCGGCGAGGCAAACTCTCCCATCTACTGCGTACTCTCCGCCAAGTGGCCCGTCATACCCTGGAGGTTCAAACGACGGATTTACGTCACGTGAGAAGTAGTTTATGGGTTCTAAGGGTACTCACCCCCTGCTGTGTCTCTCTCTGGTTCATTGCGCTCTTATCAGCTACACTGGTATGAGTTCAAGCATCGAGTCCACCCAGAAGAACCATCATATGAATTTTTTGGAAGGCAAAGCAAGAAACATCATACATTGCATCATACATTGCATTGCATCATACATTACATCATGCATTGCATCATATTTACATATCATGCCGGTTTGCCAAACCGGGTCAGAGCAAGATTGTGAAAGAGGAAGCAAGGCTATACGAGATTTTAACATCTCCGGGTTGTGCTTTTTCAAGCCGCCCTTACAACAATGCAGAATATACTCTGTTTTTGTTTATTTTTGCAGGTCTTGTCTTCTAAGATAAGCCGCCAGAACAAATAGATCTCTAATAGCCAACATGGCTGGATCTTCATCATGGATTTCTCACACATATTCGCCGGGTTGCACCGCAACTACGGGCAGGGATTTCATGTCAAAAGACAGGAAATTATTCCAGGATATTCATTCCGGGTTATATTACAACCACGGTCCAGGATTCATTCAACAAATTATGATGTCATATTATTCTTACATAGTCCCGAGTCGCCGCAGGCAGACGACCCGGCACTTGGGGGCTACATTATTCAAGTCCAGTTTATAACAAGTATGCAAGTCCCATGTTGCTGCAAGCATGCATCACGGCACTTGGGGGCTAATGCAAGCTAGTTTTCAAAGCATTACATTGTCAACAAGACCCTGTTATCTCAAGGAGATGAGCAAGCCTTTCAATATTTTTCTAAGTCCCAGCCCAGTACTTCTTACTGACCTGGCACTTGGGGGCTACACCGCTCAGATCAAATTTTCTAAAGTCCCAAGTCGCCGCAGGCGTGCGACCCGGCACTTGGGGGCTACAGTATTCAGTTGTTCAAAACAGATTATAAGGTACAAATTGAAGACCCGGCGCATCACATTGATGAGCCGGCCCTTGGGGGCTACACCAGCTGAAGCTTTATAAGGTATAAGACAGTTATAAGTCCCAGGCTGCTGCAGGCAAGACAACCTGGTACTTGGGGGCTACACAATCAAAGATATTGTTGCAAAGCGCCAAGTCATCATGGATCAACTTGGAGCTTGGGGGCTACAGGTAATATGAATATATCAAGAAATTAAAGAGAGTTTTCAAGATGTCAATTTCAACTGGAGTCCAGTTATTTGACCCAGCGTCACCAACAATCATAACCCGGCACCATCAATGATTATAACCCGGCGAAGGAGACCCGCCAAAGAGCATTGAAGGCCGACTCAACGGCATATGGGTGTTATATTCCCAATATCTTGTTTCAAAGGACATATACCTGCAAGACGATGGTGAAGACGGAGCTTACCATGAATAAATTCAAGCTAACCTGGGGGCTAATGACGGGGATATTACCCCGCGATATGACCCGGCATGCATGCTGACCCGGCAAACAGTACTGACCCGGAGAACAGTACTGACCCGGCAGACAATTGTAACCCGGTGCTACAGTGCCAGGATGGAAACCCGGCTGCTACAGTACCAGGATGGTAACCCGGCAGCTACAGTGTCAGGATGCTAACCCGGCTAACAGTGTCAGGAGGCTAACCCGGCTGCTACAGTGCCAGGAGGTGAACAGTGTTATCAGACAGTCCTGGAGACGAGTCTCTGAAGATAAGCCCTGGTTGTAACCCGCCCGGTGTAAGCCGCCCGGGATTGGAAGAAGCCCAGGACTCGGAAGCCCGTGAAGAGAAGCCCGCGATGGGAAGTCAACAATCCGACTTAGACTCTATATGTAAACCGCCCCTTTAGCCTTTATAAGGAGGGGCGGGTCACCCCAAGAGGGTCAGGTTAGACGTCTCATAGACAGGTCTTAGAGACAGGTCAGAAAAGATAGTCAGATTAGAGGCAAGAGATCATCCTTGTAACCAAGAGGTCTTCCTCATCATTAATGCCAGATAAGCAGGACGTAGGCTTTTACCTCCATCGGAGGGGCCGAACCTGGGTAAACTCCCGCGTCTCTCGTCCCGCTCAACCCCTCTCAAGCTACCAGTTAGATGCGATGACCCCACACCTTAAGTCCGTTAACCCGGACATCTGCCGTGACAAATCCACGACAGGACCACTGTCAGCGGCTGAAACAAATAAGTGGGGAAAAAGGGAGCATGAGCTACATCTACAACAAAACACTAGCACTGACATGAGCTAAAACATCACAGATCACATGGCAGCATCCTCACAATATGGCATGCTAAAATAGCCTGTTTCTCAGACTTGGAAAAAATACTAGGGTGAAACATGCCAGTTTTTAGCAGGATGACATATTGAGCAACAAAATTATCTATGATGCAAAACCTCTTATCACAAACTATTTGCACAAGATGACAGAGGGTAACTTGCACCACAATTCATGTCATTAATCCATACTCAAAGGAACAAAGGAATCATGGGAATCATCAAGACAATATGCTATCATGTTAACAGATTTCCAACACTTAGCAATATTTTTGGGCATGTGAAAACAGAATTTTAGTGGCATGTTTGCATCAAGAATCCCACACATAACATGATCTAACATGGCAAGAAAAAATACCAGGGACTATAGCACACCCAAATGAACATCTTTCATGTTGGCAAGATCATCAAATCATGCAAGAATTCATTCATACAAAAATAACAAAATGCCACATCATCACAAATTAACATATTTACGAAGTTGCTCAAATGACAGAAACAATGCCACAATTGGATTCCTGGGATTTTTCTTCCCCAAAATCATATATCACACTCCTATATAACTATTTGTAAAACTCACAAATATGCAATCACAAAAACACACAATCACTTAATACCACTTATATGCCAGATTTGGCATGTCCTCGGAACTTGACAGATTTGGTAATAAAACAAAAACAGGAATATTTCCTTAAAAGGAAATAACCACAAATGCCCAGAAACTAACAAAAAACAAAATAAAACAAAAAGAATAAAAAAAAGGAGGGCCACCTGGCAGTGACACCAGGCCCTAGGGGATGACATGTGGGCCATGGGCCCACTGTCAGCGGCTGAAACAAATAAGTGGGGAAAAAGGGAGCATGAGCTACATCTACAACAAAACACTAGCACTGAGCATGAGCTAAAACATCACAGATCACATGGCAGCATCCTCACAATATGGCATGCTGAAATAGCCTGTTTCTCAGACTTGGAAAAAATACTAGCGTGAAACATGCCAGTTTTTAGCAGGATGACATATTGAGCAACAAAATTATCTATGATGCAAAACCTCTTATCACAAACTATTTGCACAAGATGACAGAGGGTAACTTGCACCACAATTCATGTCATTAATCCATACTCAAAGGAACAAAGGAATCATGGGAATCATCAAGACAATATGCTATCATGTTAACAGATTTCCAACACTTTGCAATATTTTTGGGCATGTGAAAACAGAATTTTAGTGGCATGTTTGCATCAAGAATCCCACACATAACATGATCTAACATGGCAAGCAGAAATACCAGGGACTAGAGCACACCCAAATGAACATCTTTCATGTTGGCAAGATCATCAAATCATGCAAGAATTAATTCATACAAAAATAACAAAATGCCACCTCATCACAAATTAACATATTTACCAAGTTGCTCAAATGACAGAAACAATGCCATCATTGGATTCCTGGGATTTTTCTACCCCAAAATCATATATCACACTCCTATATAGCTGTTGGTAAAACTCACAAATATGCAATCACAAAAACACACAATCACTTAATACCACTTATATGCCAGATTTGGCATGTCCTCGGAACTTGACAGATTTGGTAATAAAACAAAAACAGGAATATTTCCTTAAAAGCAAATAACCACAAATGCCCAGAAACTAACAAAAAACAAAATAAAACAAAAAGAATAAAAAAAAAGGAGGGCCACCTGGCAGTGACACCAGGCCCTAGGGGATGACAAGTGGGCCATGGGCCCACTGTCAGCGGCTGAAACAAATAAGTGGGGAAAAAGGGAGCATGAGCTACATCTACAACAAAACACTAGCACTGAGCATGAGCTAAAACATCACAGATCACATGGCAGCATCCTCACAATATGGCATGCTGAAATAGCCTGTTTCTCAGACTTGGAAAAAATACTAGGGTGAAACATGCCAGTTTTTAGCAGGATGACATATTGAGCAACAAAATTATCTATGATGCAAAACTTCTTATCACAAACTATTTGCACAAGATGACAGAGGGTAACTTGCACCACAATTCATGTCATTAATCCATACTCGAAGGAACAAAGGAATCATGGGAATCATCAAGACAATATGCTATCATGTTAACAGATTTCCAACACTTAGCAATATTTTTGGGCATGTAAAATCAGAATTTTAGTGGCATGTTTGCATCAAGAATCCCACACATAACATGATCTAACATGGCAAGCAAAATTACCAGGGGCTAGAGCACACCCAAATGAACATATTTCATGTTGGCAAGATCATCAAATCATGCAAGAATTAATTCATACAAAAATAACAAAATGCCACCTCATCACAAATAAACATATTTACCAAGTTGCTCAAATGACAGAAAGAATGCCACAATTGGATTCATGGGATTTTTCTACCCCAAAATCATATATCACACTCCTATATAGCTGTTGGTAAAACTCACAAATATGCAATCACAAAAACACACAATCACTTAATATCACTTATATGCCAGATTTGGCATGTCCTAGGAACTTGACAGATTTGGTAATAAAACAAAAACTGGAATATTTCTTTAAAAGGAAATAACCACAAATGCCCAGAAACTAACAAAAAACAATATAAAACAAAAAGAATAAAAAAAAGGAGGGCCACCTGGCAGTGACACCAGGCCCTAGGGGATGACTAGTGGGCCATGGGCCCACTCTCAGCGGCTGAAACAAATAAGTGGGGAAAAAGGGAGCATGAGCTACATCTACAACAAAACACTAGCACTGAGCACGAGCTAAAACATAACAGATCACATGGCAGCATCCTCACAATATGGCATGCTGAAATAGCCTGTTTCTCAGACTTGGAAAAAAATACTAGGGTGAAACATGCCAGTTTTTAGCAGGATGACATATTGAGCAACAAAATTATCTATGATGCAAAACCTCTTATCACAAACTATTTGCACAAGATGACAGAGGGTAACTTGCACCACAATTCATGTCATTAATCCATACTCGAAGGAACAAAGGAATCATGGGAATCATCAAGACAATATGCTATCATGTTAACAGATTTCCAACACTTAGCAATATTTTTGGGCATGTGAAAACAGAATTTTAGTGGCATGTTTGCATCAAGAATCCCACACATAACATGATCTAACATGGCAAGCAAAATTACCAGGGGCTAGAGAACACCCAAATGAACATCTTTCATGTTGGCAAGATCATCAAATCATGCAAGAATTAATTCATACAAAAATAACAAAATGCCACCTCATCACAAATTAACATATTTACCAAGTTGCTCAAATGACAGAAACAATGCCACCGTTGGATTCCTGGGATTTTTCTACCACAAAATCATATATCACACTCCTATATAGCTGTTGGTAAAACTCACAAATATGCAATCACAAAAACACACAATCACTTAATACCACTTATATGCCAGATTTGGCATGTCCTCGGAACTTGACATATTTGGTAATAAAACAAAAACAGGAATATTTCCTTAAAATGAAATAACCACAAATGCCCAGAAACTAAGAAAAAATAGAATAAAACAAGAAGAATAAAAAAAAGGAGGGCCACCTGGCAGTGACACCAGGCCCTAGGGGATGACAAGTGGGCCATGGGCCCACTATCAGCGGCTGAAACAAATAAGTGGGGAAAAAGGGAGCATGAGCTACATCTACAACAAAACACTAGCACTGAGCATGAGCTAAAACATCACAGATCACATGGCAGCATCTTCACAATATGGCATGCTGAAATAGCCTGTTTCTCAGACTTGGAAAAAATACTAGGGTGAAACATGCCAGTTTTTAGCAGGATGACTTATTGAGCAACAAAATTATCTATGATGCAAAACCTCTTATCACAAACTATTTGCACAAGATGATAGAGGGTAACTTGCACCACAATTCATGTCATTAATCCATACTCAAAGGAACAAAGGAATCATGGGAATCATCAAGACAATATGCTATCATGTTAACAGATTTCCAACACTTAGCAATATTTTTGGGCATGTGAAAACAGAATTTTAGTGGCATGTTTGCATCAAGAATCCCACACATAACATGATCTAACATGGCAAGCAAAAATACCAGGGACTAGAGCACACCCAAATGAACATCTTTCATGTTGGCAAGATCATCAAATCATGCAAGAATTAATTCATACAAAAATAACAAAATGCCACCTCATCACAAATTAACATATTTACCAAGTTGCTCAAATGACAGAAACAATGCCACCATTGGATTCCTGGGATTTTTCTACCACAAAATCATATATCACACTCCTATATAGCTGTTGGTAAAACTCACAAATATGCAATCACAAAAACACACAATCACTTAATACCACTTATATGCCAGATTTGGCATGTCCTCGGAACTTGACATATTTGGTAATAAAACAAAAACAGGAATATTTCCTTAAAATGAAATAACCACAAATGCCCAGAAACTAACAAATAATAGAATAAAACAAAAAGAATAAAAAAAAGGAGGGCCACCTGGCAGTGACACCAGGCCCTAGGGGGT
The DNA here is from genome assembly GCA_039707655.1 of Elymus sibiricus. Classification (NCBI taxonomy): domain Eukaryota; kingdom Viridiplantae; phylum Streptophyta; class Magnoliopsida; order Poales; family Poaceae; genus Elymus; species Elymus sibiricus. The sequence goes on from CM077671.1 coordinate 411,479,615, forward strand.
GACAAGTGGGCCATGGGCCCACTGTCAGCGGCTGAAACAAATAAGTGGGGAAAAAGGGAGCATGAGCTACATCTACAACAAAACACTAGCACTGAGCATGAGCTAAAACATCACAGATCACATGGCAGCATCTTCACAATATGGCATGCTGAAATAGCCTGTTTCTCAGACTTGGAAAAAATACTAGGGTGAAACATGCCAGTTTTTAGCAGAATGACTTATTGAGCAACAAAATTATCTATGATGCAAAACCTCTTATCACAAACTATTTGCACAAGATGATAGAGGGTAACTTGCACCACAATTCATGTCATTAATCCATACTCAAAGGAACAAAGGAATCATGGGAATCATCAAGACAATATGCTATCATGTTAACAGATTTCCAACACTTAGCAATATTTTTGGGCATGTGAAAACAGAATTTTAGTGGCATGTTTGCATCAAGAATCCCACACATAACATGATCTAACATGGCAAGCAAAATTACCAGGGGCTAAAGCACACCCAAATGAACATCTTTCATGTTGGCAAGATCATCAAATCATGCAAGAATTAATTCATACAAAAATAACAAAATGCCACCTCATCACAAATTAACATATTTACCAAGTTGCTCAAATGACAGAAACAATGCCACCATTGGATTCCTGGGATTTTTCTACCACAAAATCATATATCACACTCCTATATAGCTGTTGGTAAAACTCACAAATATGCAATCACAAAAACACACAATCACTTAATATCACTTATATGCCAGATTTGGCATGTCCTAGGAACTTGACAGATTTGGTAATAAAACAAAAACTGGAATATTTCTTTAAAAGGAAATAACCACAAATGCCCAGAAACTAACAAAAAACCATATAAAACAAAAAGAATAAAAAAAAAGGAGGGCCACCTGGCAGTCACACCAGGCCCTAGGGGATGACAAGTGGGCCATGGGCCCACTGTCAGCGGCTGAAACAAATAAGTGGGGAAAAAGGGAGCATGAGCTACATCTACAACAAAACACTAGCACTGAGCATGAGCTAAAACATCACAGATCACATGGCAGCATCCTCACAATATGGCATGCTGAAATAGCCTGTTTCTCAGACTTGGAAAAAATACTAGGGTGAAACATGCCAGTTTTTAGCAGGATGACATATTGAGCAACAAAATTGTCTATGATGCAAAACCTCTTATCACAAACTATTTGCACAAGATGACAGAGGGTAACTTGCACCACAATTCATGTCATTAATCCATACTCAAAGGAACAAAGGAATCATGGGAATCATCAAGACAATATGCTATCATGTTACAGATTTCCAACACTTAGCAATATTTTTGGGCATGTGAAAACAGAATTTTAGTGGCATGTTTGCATCAAGAATCCCACACATAACATGATCTAACATGGCAAGAAAAAATACCAGGGACTATAGCACACCCAAATGAACATCTTTCATGTTGGCAAGATCATCAAATCATGCAAGAATTAATTCATACAAAAATAACAAAATGCCACGTCATCGCAAATTAACATATTTACCAAGTTGCTCAAATGACAGAAACAATGCAACCATTGGATTCCTGGGATTTTTCTACCCCAAAATCATATATCACACTCCTATATAACTGTTGGTAAAACTCACAAATATGCAATCACAAAAACACACAATCACTTAATACCACTTATATGCGAGATTTGGCATGTCCTAGGAACTTGACAGATTTGTTAATAAAACAAAAACAGGAATATTTCCTTAAAAGGAAATAACCACAAATGCCCAGAAACTAACAAAACACAAAATAAAACAAAAAGAATAAAAAAAGGAGGGCCACCTGGCAGTGACACCAGGCCCTAGGGGATGACAAGTGGGCCATGGGCCCACTGTCAGCGGCTGAAACAAATAAGTGGGGAAAAAGGGAGCATGAGCTACATCTACAACAAAACACTAGCACTGAGCATGAGCTAAAACATCACAGATCACATGGCAGCATCCTAACAATATGGCATGCTGAAAAAGCCTGTTTGTCAGACTTGGAAAAAATACTAGGGTGAAACATGCCAGTTTTTAGCAGGATGACATATTGAGCAACAAAATTATCTATGATGCAAAACCTCTTATCAGAAACTATTTGCACAAGATGACAGAGGGTAACTTGCACCACAATTCATGTCATTAATCCATACTCAAAGGATCAAAGGAATCATGGGAATCATCAAGACAATATGCTATCATGTTAACAGATTTCCAACACTTAGCAATATTTTTGGGCATGTGAAAACAGAATTTTAGTGGCATGTTTGCATCAAGAATCCCACACATAACATGATCTAACATGGCAAGCAAAATTACCAGGGGCTAGAGCACACGCAAATGAACATCTTTCATGTTGGCAAGATCATCAAATCATGCAAGAATTAATTCATACAAAAATAACAAAATGCCACCTCATCACAAATTAACATATTTACCAAGTTGCTCAAATGACAGAAACAATGCCACAATTGGATTCCTGGGATTTTTCTACCCCAAAATCATATATCACACTCCTATATAGCTGTTGGTAAAACTCACAAATATGCAATCACAAAAACACACAATCACTTAATATCACCTATATGCCAGATTTGGCATGTCCTAGGAACTTGACAGATTTGGTAATAAAACAAAAACTGGAATATTTCTTTAAAAGGAAATAACCACAAATGCCCAAAAACTAACAAAAAACAATATAAAACAAAAAGAATAAAAAAAAGGAGGGCCACCTGGCAGTGACACCAGGCCCTACGGGATGACAAGTGGGCCATGGGCCCACTGTGAGCGGCTGAAACAAATAAGTGGGGAAAAAGGGAGCATGAGCAACATCTACAACAAAACACTAGCACTGAGCATGAGCTAAAACATCACAGATCACATGGCAGCATCCTCACAATATGGCATGCTGAAATAGCCTGTTTCTCAGACTTGGAAAAAATACTAGGGTGAAACATGCCAGTTTTTAGCAGGATGACATATTGAGTAACAAAATTATCTATGATGCAAAACCTCTTATCACAAACTATTTGCACAAGATGACAGAGGGTAACTTGCACCACAATTCATGTCATTAATCCATACTCAAAGGAACAAAGGAATCATGGGAATCATCAAGACAATATGCTATCATGTTAACAGATTTCCAACACTTAGCAATATTTTTGGGCATGTGAAAAAAGAATTTTAGTGGCATGTTTGCATCAAGAATCCCACACATAACATGATCTAACATGGCAAGCAAAATTACCAGCGGCTAGAGCACACCCAAATGAACATCTTTCATGTTGGCAAGATCATCAAATCATGCAAGAATTAATTCATACAAAAATAACAAAATGCCACCTCATCACAAATTAACATATTTACCAAGTTGCTCAAATGACAGAAACAATGCCACCATTGGATTCCTGGGATTTTTCTACCACAAAATCATATATCACACTCCTATATAGCTGTTGGTAAAACTCACAAATATGCAATCACAAAAACACACAATCACTTAATAGCACTTATATGCCAGATTTGGCATGTCCTCGGAACTTGACATATTTGGTAATAAAACAAAAACAGGAATATTTCCTTAAAATGAAATAACCACAAATGCCCAGAAACTAACAAAAAATAGAATAAAACAAAAAGAATAAAAAAAAGGAGGGCCACCTGGCAGTGACACCAGGCCCTAGGGGATGACAAGTGGGCCATGGGCCCACTGTCAGCGGCTGAAACAAATAAGTGGGGGAAAAAGGGAGCATGAGCTACATCTACAACAAAACACTAGCACTGAGCATGAGCTAAAACATCACAGATCACATGGCAGGATCTTCACAATATGGCATGCTGAAATAGCCTGTTTCTCAGAGTTGGAAAAAATACTAGGGTGAAACATGCCAGTTTTTAGCAGGATGACTTATTGAGCAACAAAATTATCTATGATGCAAAACCTCTTATCACAAACTATTTGCACAAGATAATAGAGGGTAACTTGCACCACAATTCATGTCATTAATCCATACTCAAAGGAACAAAGGAATCAGGGGAATCATCAAGACAATATGCTATCATGTTAACAGATTTCCAACACTTAGCAATATTTTTGGGCATGTGAAAACAGAATTTTAGTGGCATGTTTGCATCAAGAATCCCACACATAACATGATCTAACATGGCAAGCAAAAATACCAGGGACTAGAGCACACCCAAATGAACATCTTTCATGTTGGCAAGATCATCAAATCATGCAAGAATTAATTCATACAAAAATAACAAAATGCCACCTCATCACAAATTAACATATTTACCAAGTTGCTCAAATGACAGAAACAATGCCACAATTGGATTCCTGGGATTTTTCTACCCCAAAATCAATTATCACACTCCTATATAGCTGTTGGTAAAACTCACAAATATGCAATCACAAAAACACACAATCACTTAATATCACTTATATGCCAGATTTGGCATGTCCTAGGAACTTGACAGATTTGGTAATAAAACAAAAACTGGAATATTTCTTTAAAAGGAAATAACCACAAATGCCCAGAAACTAACAAAAAACCATATAAAACAAAAAGAATAAAAAAAAAGGAGGGCCACCTGGCAGTCACACCAGGCCCTAGGGGATGACAAGTGGGCCATGGGCCCACTGTCAGCGGCTGAAACAAATAAGTGGGGGAAAAGGGAGCATGAGCTACATCTACAACAAAACACTAGCACTGAGCATGAGCTAAAACATCACAGATCACATGGCAGCATCCTCACAATATGGCATGCTGAAATAGCCTGTTTCTCAGACTTGGAAAAAATACTCGGGTGAAACATGCCAGTTTTTAGCAGGATGACATATTGAGCAACAAAATTGTCTATGATGCAAAACCTCTTATCACAAACTATTTGCACAAGATGACAGAGGGTAACTTGCACCACAATTCATGTCATTAATCCATACTCAAAGGAACAAAGGAATCATGGGAATCATCAAGACAATATGCTATCATGTTACAGATTTCCAACACTTAGCAATATTTTTGGGCATGTGAAAACAGAATTTTAGTGGCATGTTTGCATCAAGAATCCCACACATAACATGATCTAACATGGCAAGAAAAAATACCAGGGACTATAGCACACCCAAATGAACATCTTTCATGTTGGCAAGATCATCAAATCATGCAAGAATTAATTCATACAAAAATAACAAAATGCCACGTCATCGCAAATTAACATATTTACCAAGTTGCTCAAATGACAGAAACAATGCAACCATTGGATTCCTGGGATTTTTCTACCCCAAAATCATATATCACACTCCTATATAACTGTTGGTAAAACTCACAAATATGCAATCACAAAAACACACAATCACTTAATACCACTTATATGCGAGATTTGGCATGTCCTAGGAACTTGACAGATTTGTTAATAAAACAAAAACAGGAATATTTCCTTAAAAGGAAATAACCACAAATGCCCAGAAACTAACAAAACACAAAATAAAACAAAAAGAATAAAAAAAGGAGGGCCACCTGGCAGTGACACCAGGCCCTAGGGGATGACAAGTGGGCCATGGGCCCACTGTCAGCGGCTGAAACAAATAAGTGGGGAAAAAGGGAGCATGAGCTACATCTACAACAAAACACTAGCACTGAGCATGAGCTAAAACATCACAGATCACATGGCAGCATCCTAACAATATGGCATGCTGAAAAAGCCTGTTTGTCAGACTTGGAAAAAATACTAGGGTGAAACATGCCAGTTTTTAGCAGGATGACATATTGAGCAACAAAATTATCTATGATGCAAAACCTCTTATCAGAAACTATTTGCACAAGATGACAGAGGGTAACTTGCACCACAATTCATGTCATTAATCCATACTCAAAGGATCAAAGGAATCATGGGAATCATCAAGACAATATGCTATCATGTTAACAGATTTCCAACACTTAGCAATATTTTTGGGCATGTGAAAACAGAATTTTAGTGGCATGTTTGCATCAAGAATCCCACACATAACATGATCTAACATGGCAAGCAAAATTACCAGGGGCTAGAGCACACGCAAATGAACATCTTTCATGTTGGCAAGATCATCAAATCATGCAAGAATTAATTCATACAAAAATAACAAAATGCCACCTCATCACAAATTAACATATTTACCAAGTTGCTCAAATGACAGAAACAATGCCACAATTGGATTCCTGGGATTTTTCTACCCCAAAATCATATATCACACTCCTATATAGCTGTTGGTAAAACTCACAAATATGCAATCACAAAAACACACAATCACTTAATATCACCTATATGCCAGATTTGGCATGTCCTAGGAACTTGACAGATTTGGTAATAAAACAAAAACTGGAATATTTCTTTAAAAGGAAATAACCACAAATGCCCAAAAACTAACAAAAAACAATATAAAACAAAAAGAATAAAAAAAAGGAGGGCCACCTGGCAGTGACACCAGGCCCTACGGGATGACAAGTGGGCCATGGGCCCACTGTGAGCGGCTGAAACAAATAAGTGGGGAAAAAGGGAGCATGAGCAACATCTACAACAAAACACTAGCACTGAGCATGAGCTAAAACATCACAGATCACATGGCAGCATCCTCACAATATGGCATGCTGAAATAGCCTGTTTCTCAGACTTGGAAAAAATACTAGGGTGAAACATGCCAGTTTTTAGCAGGATGACATATTGAGTAACAAAATTATCTATGATGCAAAACCTCTTATCACAAACTATTTGCACAAGATGACAGAGGGTAACTTGCACCACAATTCATGTCATTAATCCATACTCAAAGGAACAAAGGAATCATGGGAATCATCAAGACAATATGCTATCATGTTAACAGATTTCCAACACTTAGCAATATTTTTGGGCATGTGAAAAAAGAATTTTAGTGGCATGTTTGCATCAAGAATCCCACACATAACATGATCTAACATGGCAAGCAAAATTACCAGCGGCTAGAGCACACCCAAATGAACATCTTTCATGTTGGCAAGATCATCAAATCATGCAAGAATTAATTCATACAAAAATAACAAAATGCCACCTCATCACAAATTAACATATTTACCAAGTTGCTCAAATGACAGAAACAATGCCACCATTGGATTCCTGGGATTTTTCTACCACAAAATCATATATCACACTCCTATATAGCTGTTGGTAAAACTCACAAATATGCAATCACAAAAACACACAATCACTTAATAGCACTTATATGCCAGATTTGGCATGTCCTCGGAACTTGACATATTTGGTAATAAAACAAAAACAGGAATATTTCCTTAAAATGAAATAACCACAAATGCCCAGAAACTAACAAAAAATAGAATAAAACAAAAAGAATAAAAAAAAGGAGGGCCACCTGGCAGTGACACCAGGCCCTAGGGGATGACAAGTGGGCCATGGGCCCACTGTCAGCGGCTGAAACAAATAAGTGGGGGAAAAAGGGAGCATGAGCTACATCTACAACAAAACACTAGCACTGAGCATGAGCTAAAACATCACAGATCACATGGCAGGATCTTCACAATATGGCATGCTGAAATAGCCTGTTTCTCAGAGTTGGAAAAAATACTAGGGTGAAACATGCCAGTTTTTAGCAGGATGACTTATTGAGCAACAAAATTATCTATGATGCAAAACCTCTTATCACAAACTATTTGCACAAGATAATAGAGGGTAACTTGCACCACAATTCATGTCATTAATCCATACTCAAAGGAACAAAGGAATCAGGGGAATCATCAAGACAATATGCTATCATGTTAACAGATTTCCAACACTTAGCAATATTTTTGGGCATGTGAAAACAGAATTTTAGTGGCATGTTTGCATCAAGAATCCCACACATAACATGATCTAACATGGCAAGCAAAAATACCAGGGACTAGAGCACACCCAAATGAACATCTTTCATGTTGGCAAGATCATCAAATCATGCAAGAATTAATTCATACAAAAATAACAAAATGCCACCTCATCACAAATTAAAATATTTACCAAGTTGCTCAAATGACAGAAACAATGCCACAATTGGATTCCTGGGATTTTTCTACCCCAAAATCAATTATCACACTCCTATATAGCTGTTGGTAAAACTCACAAATATGCAATCACAAAAACACACAATCACTTAATATCACTTATATGCCAGATTTGGCATGTCCTAGGAACTTGACAGATTTGGTAATAAAACAAAAACTGGAATATTTCTTTAAAAGGAAATAACCACAAATGCCCAGAAACTAACAAAAAACCATATAAAACAAAAAGAATAAAAAAAAAGGAGGGCCACCTGGCAGTCACACCAGGCCCTAGGGGATGACAAGTGGGCCATGGGCCCACTGTCAGCGGCTGAAACAAATAAGTGGGGGAAAAGGGAGCATGAGCTACATCTACAACAAAACACTAGCACTGAGCATGAGCTAAAACATCACAGATCACATGGCAGCATCCTCACAATATGGCATGCTGAAATAGCCTGTTTCTCAGACTTGGAAAAAATACTAGGGTGAAACATGCCAGTTTTTAGCAGGATGACATATTGAGCAACAAAATTGTCTATGATGCAAAACCTCTTATCACAAACTATTTGCACAAGATGACAGAGGGTAACTTGCACCACAATTCATGTCATTAATCCATACTCAAAGGAACAAAGGAATCATGGGAATCATCAAGACAATATGCTATCATGTTAGCAGATTTCCAACACTTAGCAATATTTTTGGGCATGTGAAAACAGAATTTTAGTGGCATGTTTGCATCAAGAATCCCACACATAACATGATCTAACATGGCAAGAAAAAATACCAGGGACTATAGCACACCCAAATGAACATCTTTCATGTTGGCAAGATCATCAAATCATGCAAGAATTATTTCATACAAAAATAACAAAATGCCACGTCATCGCAAATTAACATATTTACCAAGTTGCTCAAATGACAGAAACAATGCAACCATTGGATTCCTGGGATTTTTCTACCCCAAAATCATATATCACACTCCTATATAACTGTTGGTAAAACTCACAAATATGCAATCACAAAAACACACAATCACTTAATACCACTTATATGCGAGATTTGGCATGTCCTAGGAACTTGACAGATTTGGTAATAAAACAAAAACAGGAATATTTCCTTAAAAGGAAATAACCACAAATGCCCAGAAACTAACAAAACACAAAATAAAACAAAAAGAATAAAAAAAAGGAGGGCCACCTGGCAGTGACACCAGGCCCTAGGGGATGACAAGTGGGCCATGGGCCCACTGTCAGCGGCTGAAACAAATAAGTGGGGAAAAAGGGAGCATGAGCTACATCTACAACAAAACACTAGCACTGAGCATGAGCTAAAACATCACAGATCACATGGCAGCATCCTAACAATATGGCATGCTGAAAAAGCCTGTTTGTCAGACTTGGAAAAAATACTAGGGTGAAACATGCCAGTTTTTAGCAGGATGACATATTGAGCAACAAAATTATCTATGATGCAAAACCTCTTATCAGAAACTATTTGCACAAGATGACAGAGGGTAACTTGCACCACAATTCATGTCATTAATCCATACTCGAAGGATCAAAGGAATCATGGGAATCATCAAGACAATATGCTATCATGTTAACAGATTTCCAACACTTAGCAATATTTTTGGGCATGTGAAAACAGAATTTTAGTGGCATGTTTGCATCAAGAATCCCACACATAACATGATCTAACATGGCAAGCAAAATTACCAGGGGCTAGAGCACACGCAAATGAACATCTTTCATGTTGGCAAGATCATCAAATCATGCAAGAATTAATTCATACAAAAATAACAAAATGCCACCTCATCACAAATTAACATATTTACCAAGTTACTCAAATGACAGAAACAATGCCACAATTGGATTCCTGGGATTTTTCTACCCCAAAATCATATATCACACTCCTATATAGCTGTTGGTAAAACTCACAAATATGCAATCACAAAAACACACAATCACTTAATATCACTTATATGCCAGATTTGGCATGTCCTAGGAACTTGACAGATTTGGTAATAAAACAAAAACTGGAATATTTCTTTAAAAGGAAATAACCACAAATGCCCAAAAACTAACAAAAAACAATATAAAACAAAAAGAATAAAAAAAAGGAGGGCCACCTGGCAGTGACACCAGGCCCTACGGGATGACAAGTGGGCCATGGGCCCACTGTGAGCGGCTGAAACAAATAAGTGGGGAAAAAGGGAGCATGAGCAACATCTACAACAAAACACTAGCACTGAGCATGAGCTAAAACATCACAGATCACATGGCAGCATCCTCACAATATGGCATGCTGAAATAGCCTGTTTCTCAGACTTGGAAAAAATACTAGGGTGAAACATGCCAGTTTTTAGCAGGATGACATATTGAGTAACAAAATTATCTATGATGCAAAACCTCTTATCACAAACTATTTGCACAAGATGACAGAGGGTAACTTGCACCACAATTCATGTCATTAATCCATACTCAAAGGAACAAAGGAATCATGGGAATCATCAAGACAATATGCTATCATGTTAACAGATTTCCAACACTTAGCAATATTTTTGGGCATGTGAAAACAGAATTTTAGTGGCATGTTTCCATCAAGAATCCCACACATAACATGATCTAACATGGCAAGCAAAATTACCAGGGGCTAGAGCACACGCAAATGAACATCTTTCATGTTGGCAAGATCATCAAATCATGCAAGAATTAATTCATACAAAAATAACAAAATGCCACCTCATCACAAATTAACATATTTACCAAGTTGCTCAAATGACAGAAACAATGCCACAATTGGATTCCTGGGATTTTTCTACCCCAAAATCATATATCACACTCCTATATAGCTGTTGGTAAAACTCACAAATATGCAATCACAAAAACACACAATCACTTAATATCACCTATATGCCAGATTTGGCATGTCCTAGGAACTTGACAGATTTGGTAATAAAACAAAAACTGGAATATTTCTTTAAAAGGAAATAACCACAAATGCCCAAAAACTAACAAAAAACAATATAAAACAAAAAGAATAAAAAAAAGGAGGGCCACCTGGCAGTCACACCAGGCCCTAGGGGATGACAAGTGGGCCATGGGCCCACTGTCAGCGGCTGAAACAAATAAGTGGGGGAAAAGGGAGCATGAGCTACATCTACAACAAAACACTAGCACTGAGCATGAGCTAAAACATCACAGATCACATGGCAGCATCCTCACAATATGGCATGCTGAAATAGCCTGTTTCTCAGACTTGGAAAAAATACTAGGGTGAAACATGCCAGTTTTTAGCAGGATGACATATTGAGCAACAAAATTGTCTATGATGCAAAACCTCTTATCACAAACTATTTGCACAAGATGACAGAGGGTAACTTGCACCACAATTCATGTCATTAATCCATACTCAAAGGAACAAAGGAATCATGGGAATCATCAAGACAATATGCTATCATGTTAGCAGATTTCCAACACTTAGCAATATTTTTGGGCATGTGAAAACAGAATTTTAGTGGCATGTTTGCATCAAGAATCCCACACATAACATGATCTAACATGGCAAGAAAAAATACCAGGGACTATAGCACACCCAAATGAACATCTTTCATGTTGGCAAGATCATCAAATCATGCAAGAATTATTTCATACAAAAATAACAAAATGCCACGTCATCGCAAATTAACATATTTACCAAGTTGCTCAAATGACAGAAACAATGCAACCATTGGATTCCTGGGATTTTTCTACCCCAAAATCATATATCACACTCCTATATAACTGTTGGTAAAACTCACAAATATGCAATCACAAAAACACACAATCACTTAATACCACTTATATGCGAGATTTGGCATGTCCTAGGAACTTGACAGATTTGGTAATAAAACAAAAACAGGAATATTTCCTTAAAAGGAAATAACCACAAATGCCCAGAAACTAACAAAACACAAAATAAAACAAAAAGAATAAAAAAAAGGAGGGCCACCTGGCAGTGACACCAGGCCCTAGGGGATGACAAGTGGGCCATGGGCCCACTGTCAGCGGCTGAAACAAATAAGTGGGGAAAAAGGGAGCATGAGCTACATCTACAACAAAACACTAGCACTGAGCATGAGCTAAAACATCACAGATCACATGGCAGCATCCTAACAATATGGCATGCTGAAAAAGCCTGTTTGTCAGACTTGGAAAAAATACTAGGGTGAAACATGCCAGTTTTTAGCAGGATGACATATTGAGCAACAAAATTATCTATGATGCAAAACCTCTTATCAGAAACTATTTGCACAAGATGACAGAGGGTAACTTGCACCACAATTCATGTCATTAATCCATACTCGAAGGATCAAAGGAATCATGGGAATCATCAAGACAATATGCTATCATGTTAACAGATTTCCAACACTTAGCAATATTTTTGGGCATGTGAAAACAGAATTTTAGTGGCATGTTTGCATCAAGAATCCCACACATAACATGATCTAACATGGCAAGCAAAATTACCAGGGGCTAGAGCACACGCAAATGAACATCTTTCATGTTGGCAAGATCATCAAATCATGCAAGAATTAATTCATACAAAAATAACAAAATGCCACCTCATCACAAATTAACATATTTACCAAGTTACTCAAATGACAGAAACAATGCCACAATTGGATTCCTGGGATTTTTCTACCCCAAAATCATATATCACACTCCTATATAGCTGTTGGTAAAACTCACAAATATGCAATCACAAAAACACACAATCACTTAATATCACTTATATGCCAGATTTGGCATGTCCTAGGAACTTGACAGATTTGGTAATAAAACAAAAACTGGAATATTTCTTTAAAAGGAAATAACCACAAATGCCCAAAAACTAACAAAAAACAATATAAAACAAAAAGAATAAAAAAAAGGAGGGCCACCTGGCAGTGACACCAGGCCCTACGGGATGACAAGTGGGCCATGGGCCCACTGTGAGCGGCTGAAACAAATAAGTGGGGAAAAAGGGAGCATGAGCAACATCTACAACAAAACACTAGCACTGAGCATGAGCTAAAACATCACAGATCACATGGCAGCATCCTCACAATATGGCATGCTGAAATAGCCTGTTTCTCAGACTTGGAAAAAATACTAGGGTGAAACATGCCAGTTTTTAGCAGGATGACATATTGAGTAACAAAATTATCTATGATGCAAAACCTCTTATCACAAACTATTTGCACAAGATGACAGAGGGTAACTTGCACCACAATTCATGTCATTAATCCATACTCAAAGGAACAAAGGAATCATGGGAATCATCAAGACAATATGCTATCATGTTAACAGATTTCCAACACTTAGCAATATTTTTGGGCATGTGAAAACAGAATTTTAGTGGCATGTTTCCATCAAGAATCCCACACATAACATGATCTAACATGGCAAGCAAAATTACCAGGGGCTAGAGCACACGCAAATGAACATCTTTCATGTTGGCAAGATCATCAAATCATGCAAGAATTAATTCATACAAAAATAACAAAATGCCACCTCATCACAAATTAACATATTTACCAAGTTGCTCAAATGACAGAAACAATGCCACAATTGGATTCCTGGGATTTTTCTACCCCAAAATCATATATCACACTCCTATATAGCTGTTGGTAAAACTCACAAATATGCAATCACAAAAACACACAATCACTTAATATCACCTATATGCCAGATTTGGCATGTCCTAGGAACTTGACAGATTTGGTAATAAAACAAAAACTGGAATATTTCTTTAAAAGGAAATAACCACAAATGCCCAAAAACTAACAAAAAACAATATAAAACAAAAAGAATAAAAAAAAGGAGGGCCACCTGGCAGTGACACCAGGCCCTACGGGATGACAAGTGGGCCATGGGCCCACTGTGAGCGGCTGAAACAAATAAGTGGGGAAAAAGGGAGCATGAGCAACATCTACAACAAAACACTAGCACTGAGCATGAGCTAAAACATCACAGATCACATGGCAGCATGCTCACAATATGGCATGCTGAAATAGCCTGTTTCTCAGACTTGGAAAAAATACTAGGGTGAAACATGCCAGTTTTTAGCAGGATGACATATTGAGTAACAAAATTATCTATGATGCAAAACCTCTTATCACAAACTATTTGCACAAGATGACAGAGGGTAACTTGCACCACAATTCATGTCATTAATCCATACTCAAAGGAACAAAGGAATCATGGGAATCATCAAGACAATATGCTATCATGTTAACAGATTTCCAACACTTAGCAATATTTTTGGGCATGTGAAAAAAGAATTTTAGTGGCATGTTTGCATCAAGAATCCCACACATAACATGATCTAACATGGCAAGCAAAATTACCAGCGGCTAGAGCACACCCAAATGAACATCTTTCATGTTGGCAAGATCATCAAATCATGCAAGAATTAATTCATACAAAAATAACAAAATGCCACCTCATCACAAATTAACATATTTACCAAGTTGCTCAAATGACAGAAACAATGCCACCATTGGATTCCTGGGATTTTTCTACCACAAAATCATATATCACACTCCTATATAGCTGTTGGTAAAACTCACAAATATGCAATCACAAAAACACACAATCACTTAATAGCACTTATATGCCAGATTTGGCATGTCCTCGGAACTTGCCATATTTGGTAATAAAACAAAAACAGGAATATTTCCTTAAAATGAAATAACCACAAATGCCCAGAAACTAACAAAAAATAGAATAAAACAAAAAGAATAAAAAAAAGGAGGGCCACCTGGCAGTGACACCATGCCCTAGGGGATGACAAGTGGGCCATGGGCCCACTGTCAGCGGCTGAAACAAATAAGTGGGGGAAAAAGGGAGCATGAGCTACATCTACAACAAAACACTAGCACTGAGCATGAGCTAAAACATCACAGATCACATGGCAGGATCTTCACAATATGGCATGCTGAAATAGCCTGTTTCTCAGACTTGGAAAAAATACTAGGGTGAAACATGCCAGTTTTTAGCAGGATGACTTATTGAGCAACAAAATTATCTATGATGCAAAACCACTTATCACAAACTATTTGCACAAGATGATAGAGGGTAACTTGCACCACAATTCATGTCATCAATCCATACTCAAAGGAACAAAGGAATCATGGGAATAATCAAGACAATATGCTATCATGTTAACAGATTTCCAACACTTAGCAATATTTTTGGGCATGTGAAAACAGAATTTTAGTGGCATGTTTGCATCAAGAATCCCACACATAACATGATCAAACATGGCAAGCAAAAATACCAGGGACTAGAGCACACCCAAATGAACATCTTTCATGTTGGCAAGATCATCAAATCATGCAAGAATTAATTCATACAAAAATAACAAAATGCCACCTCCTCACAAATTAACATATTTACCAAGTTGCTCAAATGACAGAAACAATGCCACAATTGGATTCCTGGGATTTTTCTACCCCAAAATCATATATCACACTCCTATATAGCTGTTGGTAAAACTCACAAATATGCAATCACAAAAATACACAATCACTTAATATCACCTATATGCCAGATTTGGCATGTCCTAGGAACTTGACAGATTTGGTAATAAAACAAAAACTGGAATATTTCTTTAAAAGGAAATAACCACAAATGCCCAGAAACTAACAAAAAACAATATAAAACAAAAAGAATAAAAAAAAGGAGGGCCACCTGGCAATGACACCAGGCCCTAGGGGATGACAAGTGGGCCATGGGCCCACTCTCAGCGGCTGAAACAAATAAGTGGGGAAAAAGGGAGCATGAGCTACATCTACAACAAAACACTAGCACTGAGCATGAGCTAAAACATCACAGATCACATGGCAGCATCCTCACAATATGGCATGCTGAAATAGCCTGTTTCTCAGACTTGGAAAAAATACTAGGGTGAAACATGCCAGTTTTTAGCAGGATGACATATTGAGCAACAAAATTATCTATGATGCAAAACCTCTTATCACAAACTATTTGCACAAGATGACAGAGGGTAACTTGCACCACAATTCATGTCATTAATCCATACACAAAGGAACAAAGGAATCATGGGAATCATCAAGACAATATGCTATCATGTTAACAGGTTTCCAACACTTAGTAATATTTTTGGGCATGTGAAAATAGAATTTTAGTGGCATGTTTGCATCAAGAATGCCACACATAACATGATCTAACATGGCAAGCAAAATTACCATGGGCTAGAGCACACCTAAATGAACATCTTTCATGTTGGCAAGATCATCAAATCATGCAAGAATTAATTCATACAAAAATAACAAAATGCCACCTCATCACAAATTAACTTATTTACGAAGTTGCTCAAATGACAGAAACAATGCCACAATTGGATTCCTGGGATTTTTCTACCCCAAAATCATATATCACACTCCTATATAGCTGTTGGTAAAACTCACAAATATGCAATCACAAAAACACATAATCACTTAATATCACTTATATGCCAGATTTCGCATGTCCTCGGAACTTGACATATTTGGTAATAAAACAAAAACAGGAATATTTCCTTAAAATGAAATAACCACAAATGCCCAGAAACTAACAAAAAATAGAATAAAACAAAAAGAATAAAAAAAAGGAGGGCCACCTGGCTGTGACACCAGGCCCTAGGGGATGACAAGTGGGCCATGGGCCCACTGTCAGCGGCTGAAACAAATAAGTGGGGAAAAAGGGAGCATGAGCTACATCTACAACAAAACACTAGCACTGAGCATGAGCTAAAACATCACAGATCACATGGCAGCATCCTCACAATATGGCATGCTGAAATAGCCTGTTTCTCAGACTTGGAAAAAATACTAGGGTGAAACATGCCAGTTTTTAGCAGGATGACATATTGAGCAACAAAATTATCTATGATGCAAAACCTCTTATCACAAACTATTTGCACAAGATGACAGAGGGTAACTTGCACCACAATTCATGTCATTAATCCATACTCAAAGGAACAAAGGAATCATGGGAATCATCAAGCCAATATGCTATCATGTTAACAGATTTCCAACACTTTGCAATATTTTTGGGCATGTGAAAACAGAATTTTAGTGGCATGTTTGCATCAAGAATCCCACACATAACATGATCTAACATGGCAAGCAAAAATACCAGGGACTAGAGCACACCCAAATGAACATCTTTCATGTTGGCAAGATCATCAAATCATGCAAGAATTAATTCATACAAAAATAACAAAATGCCACCTCATCACAAATTAACTTATTTACGAAGTTGCTCAAATGACAGAAACAATGCCACAATTGGATTCCTGGGATTTTTCTACCCCAAAATCATATATCACACTCCTATATAGCTGTTGGTAAAACTCACAAATATGCAATCACAAAAACACATAATCACTTAATATCACTTATATGCCAGATTTCGCATGTCCTCGGAACTTGACATATTTGGTAATAAAACAAAAACAGGAATATTTCCTTAAAATGAAATAACCACAAATGCCCAGAAACTAACAAAAAATAGAATAAAACAAAAAGAATAAAAAAAAGGAGGGCCACCTGGCTGTGACACCAGGCCCTAGGGGATGACAAGTGGGCCATGGGCCCACTGTCAGCGGCTGAAACAAATAAGTGGGGAAAAAGGGAGCATGAGCTACATCTACAACAAAACACTAGCACTGAGCATGAGCTAAAACATCACAGATCACATGGCAGCATCCTCACAATATGGCATGCTGAAATAGCCTGTTTCTCAGACTTGGAAAAAATACTAGGGTGAAACATGCCAGTTTTTAGCAGGATGACATATTGAGCAACAAAATTATCTATGATGCAAAACCTCTTATCACAAACTATTTGCACAAGATGACAGAGGGTAACTTGCACCACAATTCATGTCATTAATCCATACTCAAAGGAACAAAGGAATCATGGGAATCATCAAGCCAATATGCTATCATGTTAACAGATTTCCAACACTTTGCAATATTTTTGGGCATGTGAAAACAGAATTTTAGTGGCATGTTTGCATCAAGAATCCCACACATAACATGATCTAACATGGCAAGCAAAAATACCAGGGACTAGAGCACACCCAAATGAACATCTTTCATGTTGGCAAGATCATCAAATCATGCAAGAATTAATTCATACAAAAATAACAAAATGCCACCTCATCACAAATTAACATATTTACCAAGTTGCTCAAATGACAGAAACAATGCCACCATTGGATTCCTGGGATTTTTCTACCACAAAATCATATATCACACTCCTATATAGCTGTTGGTAAAACTCACAAATATGCAATCACAAAAACACACAATCACTTAATATCACTTATATGCCAGATTTCGCATGTCCTCGGAACTTGACATATTTGGTAATAAAACAAAAACAGGAATATTTCCTTAAAATGAAATAACCACAAATGCCCAGAAACTAACAAAAAATAGAATAAAACAAAAAGAATAAAAAAAAGGAGGGCCACCTGGCTGTGACACCAGGCCCTAGGGGATGACAAGTAGCCCATGGGCCCACTGTCAGCGGCTGAAACAAATAAGTGGGGAAAAAGGGAGCATGAGCTACATCTACAACAAAACACTAGCACTGAGCATGAGCTAAAACATCACAGATCACATGGCAGCATCCTCACAATATGGCATGCTGAAATAGCCTGTTTCTCTGACTTCGAAAAAATACTAGGGTGAAACATGCCCGTATTTAGCACGATGACATATTGAGCAACAAAATTGTCTATGATGCAAAACCTCTTATCACAAACTATTTGCACAAGATGACAGAGGGTAACTTGCACCACAATTCATGTCATTAATACATACTCAAAGGAACAAAGGAATCATGGGAATCATCAAGACAATATGCTATCATGTTAACAGATTTCCAACACTTTGCAATATTTTTGGGCATGTGAAAACAGAATTTTAGTGGCATGTTTGCATCAAGAATCCCACACATAACATGATCTAACATGGCAAGAAAAAATACCAGGGACTAGAGCACACCCAAATGAACATCTTTCATGTTGGCAAGATCATCAAATCATGCAAGAATTAATTCATACAAAAATAACAAAATGCCACGTCATCACAAATTAAAATATTTACCAAGTTGCTCAAATGACAGAAACAATGCCACCATTGGATTCCTGGGATTTTTCTACCCCAAAATCATATATCACACTCCTATATAACTATTGGTAAAACTCACAAATATGCAATCACAAAAACACACAATCACTTAATACCACTTATATGCCAGATTTGGCATGTCCTAGGAACTTGACAGATTTGGTAATAAAACAAAAACAGGAATATTTCCTTAAAAGGAAATAACCACAAATGCCCAGAAACTAACAAAACACAAAATAAAACAAAAAGAATAAAAAAAAGGAGGGCCACCTGGCAGTGACACCAGGCCCTAGGGGATGACAAGTGGGCCATGGGCCCACTGTCAACGGCTGAAACAAATAAGTGGGGAAAAAGGGAGCATGAGCTACATCTACAACAAAACACTTGCACTGAGCATGAGCTAAAACATCACAGATCACATGGCAGCATCCTCACAATATGGCATGCTGAAATAGCCTGTTTGTCAGACTTGGAAAAAATACTAGGGTGAAACATGCCAGTTTTTAGCAGGATGACATATTGAGCAACAAAATTATCTATGATGCAAAACCTCTTATCACAAACTATTTGCACAAGATGACAGAGGGTAACTTGCACCACAATTCATGTCATTAATCCATACTCAAAGGAACAAAGGAATCATGGGAATCATCAAGACAATATGCTATCATGTTAACAGATTTCCAACACTTAGCAATATTTTTGGGCATGTGAAAACAGAATTTTAGTGGCATGTTTGCATCAAGAATCCCACACATAACATGATCTAACATGGCAAGCAAAAATACCAGGGACTAGAGCACACCCAAATGAACATCTTTCATGTTGGCAAGATCATCAAATCATGCAAGAATTAATTCATACAAAAATAACAAAATGCCACCTCATCACAAATTAACATATTTACCAAGTTGCTCAAATGACAGAAACAATGCCACAACTGGATTCCTGGGATTTTTCTACCCCAAAATCATATATCACACTCCTATATAGCTGTTGGTAAAACTCACAAATATGCAATCACAAAAACACACAATCACTTAATATCACTTATATGCCAGATTTGGCATGTCCTAGGAACTTGACAGATTTGGTAATAAAACAAAAACTGGAATATTTCTTTAAAAGGAAATAACCACAAATGCCCAGAAACTAACAAAAAACAATATAAAACAAAAAGAATAAAAAAAAGGAGGGCCACCTGGCAGTGACACCAGGCCCTAGGGGATGACAAGTGGGCCATGGGCCCACTGTCAGCGGCTGAAACAAATAAGTGGGGAAAAAGGGAGCATGAGCTACATCTACAACAAAACACTAGCACTGAGCATGAGCTAAAACATCACAGATCACATGGCAGCATCCTCACAATATGGCATGCTGAAATAGCCTGTTTCTCAGACTTGGAAAAAATACTAGGGTGAAACTTGCCAGTTTTTAGCAGGATGACATATTGAGCAACAAAATTATCTATGATGCAAAACCTCTTATCACAAACTATTTGCACAAGATGATAGAGGGTAACTTGCACCACAATTCATGTCATTAATCCATACTCAAAGGAACAAAGGAATCATGGGAATCATCAAGACAATATGCTATCATGTTAACAGATTTCCAACACTTAGCAATATTTTTGGGCATGTGAAAACAGAATTTTAGTGGCATGTTTGCATCAAGAATCCCACACATAACATGATCTAACATGGCAAGCAAAAATACCAGGGACTAGAGCACACCCAAATGAACATCTTTCATGTTGGCAAGATCATCAAATCATGCAAGAATTAATTCATACAAAAATAACAAAATGCCACCTCATCACAAATTAACATATTTACCAAGTTGCTCAAATGACAGAAACAATGCCACAACTGGATTCCTGGGATTTTTCTACCCCAAAATCATATATCACACTCCTATATAGCTGTTGGTAAAACTCACAAATATGCAATCACAAAAACACACAATCACTTAATATCACTTATATGCCAGATTTGGCATGTCCTAGGAACTTGACAGATTTGGTAATAAAACAAAAACTGGAATATTTCTTTAAAAGGAAATAACCACAAATGCCCAGAAACTAACAAAAAACAATATAAAACAAAAAGAATAAAAAAAGGAGGGCCACCTGGCAGTGACACCAGGCCCTAGGGGATGACAAGTGGGCCATGGGCCCACTGTCAGCGGCTGAAACAAATAAGTGGGGAAAAAGGGAGCATGAGCTACATCTACAACAAAACACTAGCACTGAGCATGAGCTAAAACATCACAGATCACATGGCAGCATCCTCACAATATGGCATGCTGAAATAGCCTGTTTCTCAGACTTGGAAAAAATACTAGGGTGAAACATGCCAGTATTTAGCAGGATGACATATTGAGCAACAAAATTGTCTATGATGCAAAACCTCTTATCACAAACTATTTGCACAAGATGACAGAGGGTAACTTGCACCACAATTCACGTCATTAATCCATACTCAAAGGAACAAAGGAATCATGGGAATCATCAAGACAATATGCTATCATGTTAACAGATTTCCAACACTTAGCAATATTTTTGGGCATGTGAAAACAGAATTTTAGTGGCATGTTTGCATCAAGAATCCCACACATAACATGATCTAACATGGCAAGAAAAAATACCAGGGACTAGAGCACACCCAAATGAACATCTTTCATGTTGGCAAGATCATCAAATCATGCAAGAATGAATTCATACAAAAATAACAAAATGCCACCTCATCACAAATTAACATATTTACCAAGTAGATCAAATGACAGAAACAATGCCACAATTGGATTCCTGGGATTTTTCTACCCCAAAATCATATATCACACTCCTATATAGCTGTTGGTAAAACTCACAAATATGCAATCACAAAAACACACAATCACTTAATATCACTTATATGCCAGATTTGGCATGTCCTAGGAACTTGACAGATTTGGTAATAAAACAAAAACTGGAATATTTCTTTAAAAGGAAATAACCACAAATGCCCAGAAACTAACAAAAAACAATATAAAACAAAAAGAATAAAAAAAAGGAGGGCCACCTGGCTGTGACACCAGGCCCTAGGGGATGACAAGTGGGCCATGGGCCCACTGTCAGCGGCTGAAACAAATAAGTGGGGAAAAAGGGAGCATGAGCTACATCTACAACAAAACACTAGCACTGAGCATGAGCTAAAACATCACAGATCACATGGCAGCATCCTCACAATATGGCATGCTGAAATAGCCTGTTTCTCAGACTTGGAAAAAATACTAGGGTGAAACATGCCAGTATTTAGCAGGATGACATATTGAGCAACAAAATTGTCTATGATGCAAAACCTCTTATCACAAACTATTTGCACAAGATGACAGAGGGTAACTTGCACCACAATTCACGTCATTAATCCATACTCAAAGGAACAAAGGAATCATGGGAATCATCAAGACAATATGCTATCATGTTAACAGATTTCCAACACTTAGCAATATTTTTGGGCATGTGAAAACAGAATTTGAGTGGCATGTTTGCATCAAGAATCCCACACATAACATGATCTAACATGGCAAGCAAAATTACTAGGGGCTAGAGCACACCCAAATGAACATCTTTCATGTTGGCAAGATCATCAAATCATGCAAGAATTAATTCATACAAAAATAACAAAATGCCACCTCATCACAAATTAACATATTTACCAAGTTGCTCAAATGACAGAAACAATGCCATCATTGGATTCCTGGGATTTTTCTAGCCCAAAATCATATATCACACTCCTATATAGCTGTTGGTAAAACTCACAAATATGCAATCACAAAAACACACAATCACTTAATACCACTTATATGCCAGATTTGGCATGTCCTCGGAACTTGACAGATTTGGTAATAAAACAAAAACAGGAATATTTCCTTAAAAGCAAATAACCACAAATGCCCAGAAACTAACAAAAAACAAAATAAAACAAAAAGAATAAAAAAAAGGAGGGCCACCTAGCAGTGACACCAGACCCTAGGGGATGACAAGTGGGCCATGGGCCCACTGTCAGCGGCTGAAACAAATAAGTGGGGAAAAAGGGAGCATGAGCTACATCTACAACAAAGAACTAGCACTGAGCATGAGCTAAAACATCACAGATCACATTGCAGCATCCTCACAATATGGCATGCTGAAATAGCCTGTTTCTCAGACTTGGAAAAAATACTAGGGTGAAACATGCCAGTTTTTAGCAGGATGACATATTGAGCAACAAAATTATCTATGATGCAAAACCTCTTATCACAAACTATTTGCACAAGATGACAGAGGGTAACTTGCACCACAATTCATGTCATTAATCCATACTCAAAGGAACAAAGGAATCATGGGAATCATCAAGACAATATGCTATCATGTTAACAGATTTCCAACACTTTGCAATATTTTTGGGCATGTGAAAACAGAATTTTAGTGGCATGTTTGCATCAAGAATCCCACACATAACATGATCTAACATGGCAAGAAAAAATACCAGGGACTAGAGCACACCCAAATGAACATCTTTCATGTTGGCAAGATCATCAAATCATGCAAGAATTAATTCATACAAAAATAACAAAATGCCACCTCATCACAAATTAACATATTTACCAAGTTGATCAAATGACAGAAACAATGCCACAATTGGATTCCTGGGATTTTTCTACCCCAAAATCATATATCACACTCCTATATAGCTGTTGGTAAAACTCACAAATATGCAATCACAAAAACACACAATCACTTAATATCACTTATATGCCAGATTTGGCATGTCCTAGGAACTTGACAGATTTGGTAATAAAACAAAAACTGGAATATTTCTTTAGAAGGAAATAACCACAAATGCCCAGAAACTAACAAAAAACAATATAAAACAAAAAGAATAAAAAAAAGGAGGGCCACCTGGCTGTGACACCAGGCCCTAGGGGATGACAAGTGGGCCATGGGCCCACTGTCAGCGGCTGAAACAAATAAGTGGGGAAAAAGGGAGCATGAGCTACATCTACAACAAAACACTAGCACTGAGCATGAGCTAAAACATCACAGATCACATGGCAGCATCCTCACAATATGGCATGCTGAAATAGCCTGTTTCTCAGACTTGGAAAAAATACTAGGGTGAAACATGCCAGTATTTAGCAGGATGACATATTGAGCAACAAAATTGTCTATGATGCAAAACCTCTTATCACAAACTATTTGCACAAGATGACATAGGGTAACTTGCACCACAATTCATGTCATTAATCCAGACTCAAAGGAACAAAGGAATCATGGGAATCATCAAGACAATATGCTATCATGTTAACAGATTTCCAACACTTTGCAATATTTTTGGGCATGTGAAAACAGAATTTTAGTGGCATGTTTGCATCAAGAATCCCACACATAACATGATCTAACATGGCAAGCAAAAATACCAGGGACTAGAGCACACCCAAATGAACATCTTTCATGTTGGCAAGATCATCAAATCATGCAAGAATTAATTCATACAAAAATAACAAAATGCCACCTCATCACAAATTAACATATTTACCAAGTTGCTCAAATGACAGAAACAATGCCACAACTGGATTCCTGGGATTTTTCTACCCCAAAATCATATATCACACTCCTATATAGCTGTTGGTAAAACTCACAAATATGCAATCACAAAAACACACAATCACTTAATATCACTTATATGCCAGATTTGGCATGTCCTAGGAACTTGACAGATTTGGTAATAAAACAAAAACTGGAATATTTCTTTAAAAGGAAATAACCACAAATGCCCAGAAACTAACAAAAAACAATATAAAACAAAAAGAATAAAAAAAGGAGGGCCACCTGGCTGTGATACCAGGCCCTAGGGGATGACAAGTGGGCCATGGGCCCACTGTCAGCGGCTGAAACAAATAAGTGGGGAAAAAGGGAGCATGAGCTACATCTACAACAAAACACTAGCACTGAGCATGAGCTAAAACATCACAGATCACATGGCAGCATCCTCACAATATGGCATGCTGAAATAGCCTGTTTCTCAGACTTGGAAAAAATACTAGGGTGAAACATGCCAGTATTTAGCAGGATGACATATTGAGCAACAAAATTGTCTATGATGCAAAACCTCTTATCACAAACTATTTGCACAAGATGACATAGGGTAACTTGCACCACAATTCATGTCATTAATCCAGACTCAAAGGAACAAAGGAATCATGGGAATCATCAAGACAATATGCTATCATGTTAACAGATTTCCAACACTTTGCAATATTTTTGGGCATGTGAAAACAGAATTTTAGTGGCATGTTTGCATCAAGAATCCCACACATAACATGATCTAACATGGCAAGCAAAAATACCAGGGACTAGAGCACACCCAAATGAACATCTTTCATGTTGGCAAGATCATCAAATCATGCAAGAATTAATTCATACAAAAATAACAAAATGCCACCTCATCACAAATTAACATATTTACCAAGTTGCTCAAATGACAGAAACAATGCCACAACTGGATTCCTGGGATTTTTCTACCCCAAAATCATATATCACACTCCTATATAGCTGTTGGTAAAACTCACAAATATGCAATCACAAAAACACACAATCACTTAATATCACTTATATGCCAGATTTGGCATGTCCTAGGAACTTGACAGATTTGGTAATAAAACAAAAACTGGAATATTTCTTTAAAAGGAAATAACCACAAATGCCCAGAAACTAACAAAAAACAATATAAAACAAAAAGAATAAAAAAAGGAGGGCCACCTGGCTGTGATACCAGGCCCTAGGGGATGACAAGTGGGCCATGGGCCCACTGTCAGCGGCTGAAACAAATAAGTGGGGAAAAAGGGAGCATGAGCTACATCTACAACAAAACACTAGCACTGAGCATGAGCTAAAACATCACAGATCACATGGCAGCATCCTCACAATATGGCATGCTGAAATAGCCTGTTTCTCAGACTTGGAAAAAATACTATGGTGAAACATGCCAGTATTTAGCAGGATGACATATTGAGCAACAAAATTGTCTATGATGCAAAACATCTTATCACAAACTATTTGCACAAGATGACAGAGGGTAACTTGCACCACAATTCACGTCATTAATCCATACTCAAAGGAACAAAGGAATCATGGGAATCATCAAGACAATATGCTATCATGTTAACAGATTTCCAACACTTAGCAATATTTTTGGGCATGTGAAAACAGAATTTTAGTGGCATGTTTGCATCAAGAATCCCACACATAACATGATCTAACATGGCAAGAAAAAATACCAGGGACTAGAGCACACCCAAATGAACATCTTTCATGTTGGCAAGATCATCAAATCATGCAAGAATTAATTCATACAAAAATAACAAAATGCCACCTCATCACAAATTAACATATTTACCAAGTTGCTCAAATGACAGAAACAATGCCACAATTGGATTCCTGGGATTTTTCTACCCCAAAATCATATATCACACTCCTATATAGCTGTTGGTAAAACTCACAAATATGCAATCACAAAAACACACAATCACTTAATATCACTTATATGCCAGATTTGGCATGTCCTAGGAACTTGACAGATTTGGTAATAAAACAAAAACTGGAATATTTTATTAAAAGGAAATAACCACAAATGCCCAGAAACTAACAAAAAACAATATAAAACAAAAAGAATAAAAAAAAGGAGGGCCACCTGGCTGTGATACCAGGCCCTAGGGGATCACAAGTGGGCCATGGGCCCACTGTCAGCGGCTGAAACAAATAAGTGGGGAAAAAGGGAGCATGAGCTACATCTACAACAAAACACTAGCACTGAGCATGAGCTAAAACATCACAGATCACATGGCAGCATCCTCACAATATGGCATGCTGAAATAGCCTGTTTCTCAGACTTGGAAAAAATACTAGGGTGAAACATGCCAGTATTTAGCAGGATGACATATTGAGCAACAAAATTGTCTATGATGCAAAACCTCTTATCACAAACTATTTGCACAAGATGACAGAGGGTAACTTGCACCACAATTCACGTCATTAATCTATACTCAAAGGAACAAAGGAATCATGGGAATCATCAAGACAATATGCTATCATGTTAACAGATTTCCAACACTTAGCAATATTTTTGGGCATGTGAAAACAGAATTTTAGTGGCATGTTTGCATCAAGAATCCCACACATAACATGATCTAACATGGCAAGAAAAAATACCAGGGACTAGAGCACACCCAAATGAACATCTTTCATGTTGGCAAGATCATCAAATCATGCAAGAATTAATTCATACAAAAATAACAAAATGCCACCTCATCACAAATTAACATATTTACCAAGTTGATCAAATGACAGAAACAATGCCACAATTGGATTCCTGGGATTTTTCTACCCCAAAATCATATATCACACTCCTATATAGCTGTTGGTAAAACTCACAAATATGCAATCACAAAAACACACAATCACTTAATATCACTTATATGCCAGATTTGGCATGTCCTAGGAACTTGACAGATTTGGTAATAAAACAAAAACTGGAATATTTCTTTAAAAGGAAATAACCACAAATGCCCAGAAACTAACAAAAAACAATATAAAACAAAAAGAATAAAAAAAAGGAGGGCCACCTGGCTGTGACACCAGGCCCTAGGGGATGACAAGTGGGCCATGGGCCCACTGTCAGCGGCTGAAACAAATAAGTGGGGAAAAAGGGAGCATGAGCTACATCTACAACAAAACACTAGCACTGAGCATGAGCTAAAACATCACAGATCACATGGCAGCATCCTCACAATATGGCATGCTGAAATAGCCTGTTTCTCAGACTTGGAAAAAATACTAGGGTGAAACATGCCAGTATTTAGCAGGATGACATATTGAGCAACAAAATTGTCTATGATGCAAAACCTCTTATCACAAACTATTTGCACAAGATGACAGAGGGTAACTTGCACCACAATTCACGTCATTAATCCATACTCAAAGGAACAAAGGAATCATGGGAATCATCAAGACAATATGCTATCATGTTAACAGATTTCCAACACTTAGCAATATTTTTGGGCATGTGAAAACAGAATTTTAGTGGCATGTTTGCATCAAGAATCCCACACATAACATGATCTAACATGGCAAGAAAAAATACCAGGGACTAGAGCACACCCAAATGAACATCTTTCATGTTGGCAAGATCATCAAATCATGCAAGAATTAATTCATACAAAAATAACAAAATGCCACCTCATCACAAATTAACATATTTACCAAGTTGCTCAAATGACAGAAACAATGCCACAATTGGATTCCTGGGATTTTTCTACCCCAAAATCATATATCACACTCCTATATAGCTGTTGGTAAAACTCACAAATATGCAATCACAAAAACACACAATCACTTAATATCACTTATATGCCAGATTTGGCATGTCCTAGGAACTTGACAGATTTGGTAATAAAACAAAAACTGGAATATTTCTTTAAAAGGAAATAACCACAAATGCCCAGAAACTAACAAAAAACAATATAAAACAAAAAGAATAAAAAAAAGGAGGGCCACCTGGCTGTGATACCAGGCCCTAGGGGATGACAAGTGGGCCATGGGCCCACTGTCAGCGGCTGAAACAAATAAGTGGGGAAAAAGGGAGCATGAGCTACATCTACAACAAAACACTAGCACTGAGCATGAGCTAAAACATCACAGATCACATGGCAGCATCCTCACAATATGGCATGCTGAAATAGCCTGTTTCTCAGACTTGGAAAAAATACTAGGGTGAAACATGCCAGTATTTAGCAGGATGACATATTGAGCAACAAAATTGTCTATGATGCAAAACCTCTTATCACAAACTATTTGCACAAGATGACAGAGGGTAACTTGCACCACAATTCACGTCATTAATCCATACTCAAAGGAACAAAGGAATCATGGGAATCATCAAGACAATATGCTATCATGTTAACAGATTTCCAACACTTAGCAATATTTTTGGGCATGTGAAAACAGAATTTTAGTGGCATGTTTGCATCAAGAATCCCACACATAACATGATCTAACATGGCAATAAAAAATACCAGGGACTAGAGCACACCCAAATGAACATCTTTCATGTTGGCAAGATCATCAAATCATGCAAGAATTAATTCATACAAAAATAACAAAATGCCACCTCATCACAAATTAACATATTTACCAAGTTGATCAAATGACAGAAACAATGCCACAATTGGATTCCTGGGATTTTTCTACCCCAAAATCATATATCACACTCCTATATAGCTGTTGGTAAAACTCACAAATATGCAATCACAAAAACACACAATCACTTAATATCACTTATATGCCAGATTTGGCATGTCCTAGGAACTTGACAGATTTGGTAATAAAACAAAAACTGGAATATTTCTTTAAAAGGAAATAACCACAAATGCCCAGAAACTAACAAAAAATAATATAAAACAAAAAGAATAAAAAAAAGGAGGGCCACCTGGCTGTGACACCAGGCCCTAGGGGATGACAAGTGGGCCATGGGCCCACTGTCAGCGGCTGAAACAAATAAGTGGGGAAAAAGGGAGCATGAGCTATATCTACAACAAAACACTAGCACTGAGCATGAGCTAAAACATCACAGATCACATGGCAGCATCCTCACAATATGGCATGCTGAAATAGCCTGTTTCTCAGACTTGGAAAAAATACTAGGGTGAAACATGCCAGTATTTAGCAGGATGACATATTGAGCAACAAAATTGTCTATGATGCAAAACCTCTTATCACAAACTATTTGCACAAGATGACAGAGGGTAACTTGCACCACAATTCATGTCATTAATCCATACTCAAAGGAACAAAGGAATCATGGGAATCATCAAGACAATATGCTATCATGTTAACAGATTTCCAGCACTTAGCAATATTTTTGGGCATGTGAAAACAGAATTTTAGTGGCATGTT
This sequence comes from Elymus sibiricus, assembly GCA_039707655.1. NCBI lineage: Eukaryota > Viridiplantae > Streptophyta > Magnoliopsida > Poales > Poaceae > Elymus > Elymus sibiricus. The sequence continues at coordinate 411,509,845 of CM077671.1, forward strand.
TGCATCAAGAATCCCACACATAACATGATCTAACATGGCAAGAAAAAATACCAGGGACTAGAGCACACCCAAATGAACATCTTTCATGTTGGCAAGATCATCAAATCATGCAAGAATTAATTCATACAAAAATAACAAAATGCCACCTCATCACAAATTAACATATTTACCAAGTTGCTCAAATGACAGAAACAATGCCACAATTGGATTCCTGGGATTTTTCTACCCCAAAATCATATATCACACTCCTATATAGCTGTTGGTAAAACTCACAAATATGCAATCACAAAAACACACAATCACTTAATATCACTTATATGCCAGATTTGGCATGACCTAGGAACTTGACAGATTTGGTAATAAAACAAAAACTGGAATATTTCTTTAAAAGGAAATAACCACAAATGCCCAGAAACTAACAAAAAACAATATAAAACAAAAAGAATAAAAAAAAGGAGGGCCACCTGGCTGTGACACCAGGCCCTAGGGGATGACAAGTGGGCCATGGGCCCACTATCAGCGGCTGAAACAAATAAGTGGGGAAAAAGGGAGCATGAGCTACATCTACAACAAAACACTAGCACTGAGCATGAGCTAAAACATCACAGATCACATGGCAGCATCCTCACAATATGGCATGCTGAAATAGCCTGTTTCTCAGACTTGGAAAAAATACTAGGGTGAAACATGCCAGTATTTAGCAGGATGACATATTGAGCAACAAAATTGTCTATGATGCAAAACCTCTTATCACAAACTATTTGCACAAGATGACAGAGGGTAACTTGCACCACAATTCACTTCATTAATCCATACTCAAAGGAACAAAGGAATCATGGGAATCATCAAGACAATATGCTATCATGTTAACAGATTTCCAACACTTGGCAATATTTTTGGGCATGTGAAAACAGAATTTTAGTGGCATGTTTGCATCAAGAATCCCACACATAACATGATCTAACTTGGCAAGAAAAAATACCAGGGACTATAGCACACCCAAATGAACATCTTTCATGTTGGCAAGATCATCAAATCATGCAAGAATTAATTCATACAAAAATAACAAAATGCCATGTCATCACAAATTAACATATTTACCGAGTTGCTCAAATAACAGAAACAATGCCACCATTGGATTCCGGGGATTTTTCTACCCCAAAATCATATATCACACTCCTATATAACTGTTGGTAAAACTCACAAAAACACACAATCACTTAATACCACTTATATGCCAGATTTGGCATGTCCTAGGAACTTGACAGATTTGGTAATAAAACAAAAACAGGAATATTTCCTTAAAAGGAAATAACCACAAATACCCAGAAACTAACAAAACACAAAATAAAACAAAAAGAATAAAAAAAAGGAGGGCCACCTGGCAGTGACACCAGGCCCTAGGGGATGACAAGTGGGCCATGGGCCCACTGTCAGCGGCTGAAACAAATAAGTGGGGAAAAAGGGAGCATGAGCTACATCTACAACAAAACACTAGCACTGAGCATGAGCTAAAACATCACAGATCACATGGCAGCATCCTCACAATATGGCATGCTGAAATAGCCTGTTTCTCAGACTTGGAAAAAATACTAGGGTGAAACATACCAGTTTTTAGCAGGATGACATATTGAGCAACAAAATTAACTATGATGCAAAACCTCTTATCACAAACTATTTGCACAAGATGACAGAGGGTAACTTGCACCACAATTCATGTCATGAATCCATACTCAAAGGAACAAAGGAATCATGGGAATCATCAAGACAATATGCTATCATGTTAACAGATTTCCAACACTTAGCAATATTTTTGGGCATGTGAAAACAGAATTTTAGTGGCATGTTTCCATCAAGAATCCCACACATAACATGATCTAACATGGCAAGCAAAAATACCAGGGACTAGAGCACACCCAAATGAACATCTTTCATGTTGGCAAGATCATCAAATCATGCAAGAATTAATTCATACAAAAATAACAAAATGCCACCTCATCACAAATTAACATATTTACCAAGTTGCTCAAATGACAGAAACAATGCCACAACTGGATTCCTGGGATTTTTCTACCCCAAAATCATATATCACACTCCTATATAGCTGTTGGTAAAACTCACAAATATGCAATCACAAAAACACACAATCACTTAATATCACTTATATGCCAGATTTGGCATGTCCTAGGAACTTGACAGATTTGGTAATAAAACAAAAACTGGAATATTTCTTTAAAAGGAAATAACCACAAATGCCCGGAAACTAACAAAAAACAATATAAAACAAAAATAATAAAAAAAAGGAGGGCCACCTGGCAGTGACACCAGGCCCTAGGGGATGACAAGTGGGCCATGGGCCCACTGTCAGCGGCTGAAACAAATAAGTGGGGAAAAAGGGAGCATGAGCTACATCTACAACAAAACACTAGCACTGAGCATGAGCTAAAACATCACAGATGACATGGCAGCATCCTCACAATATGGCATGCTGAAATAACCTGTTTCTCAGACTTGGAAAAAATACTAGGGTGAAACATGCCAGTTTTTAGCAGGATGACATATTGAGCAACAAAATTATCTATGATGCAAAACCTCTTATCACAAACTATTAACACAAGATGACAGAGGGTAACTTGCACCACAATTCATGTCATTAATCCATACTCAAAGGAACAAAGGAATCATGGGAATCATCAAGACAATATGCTATCATGTTAACAGATTTCCAACACTTAGCAATATTTTTGGGCATGTGAAAACAGAATTTTAGTGGCATGTTTGCATCAAGAATCCCACACATAACATGATCTAACATGGCAAGCAAAATTACCAGGGGCTAGAGCACACCCAAATGAACATCTTTCATGTTGGCAAGATCATCAAATCATGCAAGAATTAATTCATACAAAAATAACAAAATGCCACCTCATCACAAATTAACATATTTACCAAGTTGCTCAAATGACAGAAACAATGCCACCATTGGATTCCTGGGATTTTTCTACCACAAAATCATATATCACACTCCTATATAGCTGTTGGTAAAACTCACAAATATGCAATCACAAAAACACACAATCACTTAATACCACTTATATGCCAGATTTGGCTTGTCCTCGGAACTTGACATATTTGGTAATAAAACAAAAACAGGAATATTTCCTTAAAATGAAATAACCACAAATGCCCAGAAACTAACAAAAAATAGAATAAAACAAAAAGAATAAAAAAAGGAGGGCCACCTGGCAGTGACACCAGGCCCTAGGGGATGACAAGTGGGCCATGGGCCCACTGTCAGTGGCTGAAACAAATAAGTGGGGAAAAAGGGAGCATGAGCTACATCTACAACAAAACACTAGCACTGAGCATGAGCTAAAACATCACAGATCACATGGCAGCATCTTCACAATATGGCATGCTGAAATAGCCTGTTTCTCAGACTTGGAAAAAATACTAGGGTGAAACATGCCAGTTTTTAGCAGGATGACTTATTGAGCAACAAAATTATCTATGATGCAAAACCTCTTATCACAAACTATTTGCACAAGATGATAGAGGGTAACTTGCACCACAATTCATGTCATGAATCCATACTCAAAGGAACAAAGGAATCATGGGAATCATCAAGACAATATGCTATCATGTTAACAGATTTCCAACACTTAGCAATATTTTTGGGCATGTGAAAACAGAATTTTAGTGGCATGTTTGCATCAAGAATCCCACACATAACATGATCTAACATGGCAAGCAAAATTACCAGGGGCTAGATCACACCCAAATGAACATCTTTCATGTTGGCAAGATCATCAAATCATGCAAGAATTAATTCATACAAAAATAACAAAATGCCACCTCATCACAAATTAACATATTTACCAAGTTGCTCAAATGACAGAAACAATGCCACAATTGGATTCCTGGGATTTTTCTACCCCAAAATCATATATCACACTCCTATATAACTGTTGGTAAAACTCACAAATATGCAATCACAAAAACACACAATCACTTAATACCACTTATATGCCAGATTTGGCATGTCCTAGGAACTTGACAGATTTGGTAATAAAACAAAAACAGGAATATTTCCTTAAAAGGAAATAACCACAAATGCCCAGAAACTAACAAAAAACAAAATAAAACAAAAAGAATAAAAAAAAGGAGGGCCACCTAGCAGTGACACCAGGCCCTAGGGGATGACAAGTGGGCCATGGGCCCACTGTCAGCGGCTGAAACAAATAAGTGGGGGAAAAGGGAGCATGAGCTACATCTACAACAAAACACTAGCACTGAGCATGAGCTAAAACATCACAGATCATATGGCAGCATCCTCACAATATGGCATGCTGAAATAGCCTGTTTCTCAGACTTGGAAAAAATACTAGGGTGAAACATGCGAGTTTTTAGCAGGATGACATATTGAGCAACAAAATTATCTATGATGCAAAACCTCTTATCCCAAACTATTTGCACAAGATGACAGAGGGTAACTTGCACCACAATTCATGTCATTAATCCATACTCAAAGGAACAAAGGAATCAGGGAATCATCAAGACAATATGCTATCATGTTAACAGATTTCCAACACTTTGCAATATTTTTGGGCATGTGAAAACAGAATTTTAGTGGCATGTTTGCATCTAGAATCCCACACATAACATGATCTAAAATGGCAAGAAAAAATACCAGGGACTATAGCACACCCAAATGAACATCTTTCATGTTGGCAAGATCATCAAATCATGCAAGAATTCATTCATACAAAAATAACAAAATGCCACCTCATCACAAATTAACATATTTACCAAGTTGCTCAAATGACAGAAACAATGCCACAATTGGATTCCTTGGATTTTTCTACCCCAAAATCATATATCACACTCCTATATAACTGTTGGTAAAACTCACAAATATGCAATCACAAAAACACACAATCACTTAATACCACTTATATGCCAGATTTGGCATGTCCTAGGAACTTGACAGATTTGGTAATAAAACAAAAACAGGAATATTTCCTTAAAAGGAAATAACCACAAATGCCCAGAAACTAACAAAAAACAAAATAAAACAAAAAGAATAAAAAAAAGGAGGGCCACCTGGCAGTGACACCAGGCCCTAGGGGATGACAAGTGGGCCATGGGCCCACTGTCAGCGGCTGAAACAAATAAGTGGGGGAAAAGGGAGCATGAGCTACATCTACAACAAAACACTAGCACTGAGCATGAGCTAAAACATCACAAATCACATGGCAGCATCCTCACAATATGGCATGCTGAAATAGCCTGTTTCTCAGACTTGGAAAAAATACTAGGGTGAAACATGCCAGTTTTTAGCAGGATGACATATTGAGCAACAAAATTATCTATGATGCAAAACCTCTTATCACAAACTATTTGCACAAGATGACAGAGGGTAACTTGCACCACAATTCATGTCATTAATCCATACTCAAAGGAACAAAGGAATCATGGGAATCATCAAGACAATATGCTATCATGTTAACAGATTTCCAACACTTTGCAATATTTTTGGGCATGTGAAAACAGAATTTTAGTGGCATGTTTGCATTAAGAATCCCACACATAACATGATCTAACATGGCGAGCAGAAATACCAGGGACTAGAGCACACCCAAATGAACATCTTTCATGTTGGCAAGATCATCAAATCATGCAAGAATTAATTCATACAAAAATAACAAAATGCCACCTCATCACAAATTAACATATTTACCAAGTTGCTCAAATGACAGAAACAATGCCACAATTGGATTCCTGGGATTTTTCTACCCCAAAATCATATATCACACTCCTATATAGCTGTTGGTAAAACTCACAAATATGCAATCACAAAAACACACAATCACTTAATATCACTTATATGCCAGATTTGGCATGTCCTAGGAACTTGACAGATTTGGTAATAAAACAAAAACTGGAATATTTCTTTAAAAGGAAATAACCACAAATGCCGAGAAACTAACAAAAAACAAAATAAAACAAAAAGAATAAAAAAAAGGAGGGCCACCTGGCAGTGACACCAGGCCCTAGGGGATGACAAGTGGGCCATGGGACCACTGTCAGCGGCTGAAACAAATAAGTGGGGAAAAAGGGAGCATGAGCTACATCTACAACAAAACACTAGCACTGAGCATGAGCTAAAACATCACAGATCACATGGCAGCATCCTCACAATATGGCATGCTGAAATAGCCTGTTTCTCAGACTTGGAAAAAATATTAGGGTGAAACATGCCAGTTTTTAGCAGGATGACATATTGAGCAACAAAATTATCTATGATGCAAAACCTCTTATCACAAACTATTTGCACAAGATGACAGAGGGTAACTTGCATCACAATTCATGTCATTAATCCATACTCAAAGGAACAAAGGAATCATGGGAATCATCAAGACAATATGCTATCATGTTAACAGATTTCCAACACTTAGCAATATTTTTGGGCATGTGAAAACAGAATTTTAGTGGCATGTTTGCATCAAGAATCCCACACATAACATGATCTAACATGGCAAGCAAAATTACCAGGGGCTAGATCACACCCAAATGAACATCTTTCATGTTGGCAAGATCATCAAATCATGCAAGAATTAATTCATACAAAAATAACAAAATGCCACCTCATCACAAATTAACATATTTACCAAGTTGCTCAAATGACAGAAACAATGCCACAATTGGATTCCTGGGATTTTTCTACCCCAAAATCATATATCACACTCCTATATAACTGTTGGTAAAACTCACAAATATGCAATCACAAAAACACACAATCACTTAATACCACTTATATGCCAGATTTGGCATGTCCTAGGAACTTGACAGATTTGGTAATAAAACAAAAACAGGAATATTTCCTTAAAAGGAAATAACCACAAATGCCCAGAAACTAACAAAAAACAAAATAAAACAAAAAGAATAAAAAAAAGGAGGGCCACCTGGCCGTGACACCAGGCCCTAGGGGATGACAAGTGGGCCATGGGCCCACTGTCAGCGGCTGAAACAAATAAGTGGGGGAAAAGGGAGCATGAGCTACATCTACAACAAAACACTAGCACTGAGCATGAGCTAAAACATCACAGATCATATGGCAGCATCCTCACAATATGGCATGCTGAAATAGCCTGTTTCTCAGACTTGGAAAAAATACTAGGGTGAAACATGCCAGTTTTTAGCAGGATGACATATTGAGCAACAAAATTATCTATGATGCAAAACCTCTTATCACAAACTATTTGCACAAGATGACAGAGGGTAACTTGCACCACAATTCATGTCATTAATCCATACTCAAAGGAACAAAGGAATCATGGAATCATCAAGACAATATGCTATCATGTTAACAAATTTCCAACACTTTGCAATATTTTTGGGCATGTGAAAACAGAATTTTAGTGGCATGTTTGCATCAAGAATCCCACACATAACATGATCTAACATGGCAAGCAGAAATACCAGGGACTAGAGCACACCCAAATGAACATCTTTCATGTTGGCAAGATCATCAAATCATGCAAGAATTAATTCATACAAAAATAACAAAATGCCACCTCATCACAAATTAACATATTTACCAAGTTGTTCAAATGACAGAAACAATGCCACAATTGGATTCCTGGGATTTTTCTACCCCAAAATCATATATCACACTCCTATATAGCTGTTGGTAAAACTCACAAATATGCAATCACAAAAACACACAATCACTTAATATCACTTATATGCCAGATTTGGCATGTCCTAGGAACTTGACAGATTTGGTAATAAAACAAAAACTGGAATATTTCTTTAAAAGGAAATAACCACAAATGCCCGGAAACTAACAAAAAACAATATAAAACAAAAAGAATAAAAAAAAGGAGGGCCACCTGGCAGTGACACCAGGCCCTAGGGGATGACAAGTGGGCCATGGGCCCACTGTCAGCGGCTGAAACAAATAAGTGGGGAAAAAGGGAGCATGAGCTACATCTACAACAAAACACTAGCACTGAGCATGAGCTAAAACATCACAGATGACATGGCAGCATCCTCACAATATGGCATGCTGAAATAACCTGTTTCTCAGACTTGGAAAAAATACTAGGGTGAAACATGCCAGTTTTTAGCAGGATGACATATTGAGCAACAAAATTATCTATGATGCAAAACCTCTTATCACAAACTATTTGCACAAGATGACAGAGGGTAACTTGCACCACAATTCATGTCATTAAGCCATACTCAAAGGAACAAAGGAATCACTGGAATCATCAAGACAATATGCTATCATGTTAACAGATTTCCAACACTTAGCAATATTTTTGGGCATGTGAAAACAGAATTTTAGTGGCATGTTTGCATCAAGAATCCCACACATAACATGATCTAACATGGCAAGCAAAATTACCAGGGGCTAGAGCACACCCAAATGAACATCTTTCATGTTGGCAAGATCATCAAATCATGCAAGAATTAATTCATACAAAAATAACAAAATGCCACCTCATCACAAATTAACATATTTACCAAGTTGCTCAAATGACAGAAACAATGCCACAATTGGATTCCTGGGATTTTTCTACCCTAAAATCATATATCACACTCCTATATAACTGTTGGTAAAACTCACAAATATGCAATCACAAAAACACACAATCACTTAATACCACTTATATGCCAGATTTGGCATGTCCTAGGAACTTGACAGATTTGGTAATAAAACAAAAACAGGAATATTTCCTTAAAAGGAAATAACCACAAATGCCCAGAAACTAACAAAAAACAAAATAAAACAAAAAGAATAAAAAAAAGGAGGGCCACCTGGCAGTGACACCAGGCCCTAGGGGATGACAAGTGGGCCATGGGCCCACTGTCAGCGGCTGAAACAAATAAGTGGGGGAAAAGGGAGCATGAGCTACATCTACAACAAAACACTAGCACTGAGCATGAGCTAAAACATCACAGATCACATGGCAGCATCCTCACAATATGGCATGCTGAAATAGCCTGTTTCTCAGACTTGGAAAAAATACTAGGGTGAAACATGCCAGTTTTTAGCAGGATGACATATTGAGCAACAAAATTATCTATGATGCAAAACCTCTTATCACAAACTATTTGCACAAGATGACAGAGGGTAACTTGCACCACAATTCATGTCATTAATCCATACTCAAAGGAACAAAGGAATCATGGGAATCATCAAGACAATATGCTATCATGTTAACAGATTTCCAACACTTTGCAATATTTTTGGGCATGTGAAAACAGAATTTTAGTGGCATGTTTGCATCAAGAATCCCACACATAACATGATCTAACATGGCAAGCAAAATTACCAGGGGCTAGATCACACCCAAATGAACATCTTTCATGTTGGCAAGATCATCAAATCATGCAAGAATTAATTCATACAAAAATAACAAAATGCCACCTCATCACAAATTAACATATTTACCAAGTTGCTCAAATGACAGAAACAATGCCACAATTGGATTCCTGGGATTTTTCTACCCCAAAATCATATATCACACTCCTATATAACTGTTGGTAAAACTCACAAATATGCAATCACAAAAACACACAATCACTTAATACCACTTATATGCCAGATTTGGCATGTCCTAGGAACTTGACAGATTTGGTAATAAAACAAAAACAGGAATATTTCCTTAAAAGGAAATAACCACAAATGCCCAGAAACTAACAAAAAACAAAATAAAACAAAAAGAATAAAAAAAAGGAGGGCCACCTGGCAGTGACACCAGGCCCTAGGGGATGACAAGTGGGCCATGGGCCCACTGTCAGCGGCTGAAACAAATAAGTGGGGGAAAAGGGAGCATGAGCTACATCTACAACAAAACACTAGCACTGAGCATGAGCTAAAACATCACAGATCATATGGCAGCATCCTCACAATATGGCATGCTGAAATAGCCTGTTTCTCAGACTTGGAAAAAATACTAGGGTGAAACATGCCAGTTTTTAGCAGGATGACATATTGAGCAACAAAATTATCTATGATGCAAAACCTCTTATCACAAACTATTTGCACAAGATGACAGAGGGTAACTTGCACCACAATTCATGTCATTAATCCATACTCAAAGGAACAAAGGAATCATGGAATCATCAAGACAATATGCTATCATGTTAACAAATTTCCAACACTTTGCAATATTTTTGGGCATGTGAAAACATAATTTTAGTGGCATGTTTGCATCAAGAATCCCACACATAACATGATCTAACATGGCAAGCAGAAATACCAGGGACTAGAGCACACCCAAATGAACATCTTTCATGTTGGCAAGATCATCAAATCATGCAAGAATTAATTCATACAAAAATAACAAAATGCCACCTCATCACAAATTAACATATTTACCAAGTTGTTCAAATGACAGAAACAATGCCACAATTGGATTCCTGGGATTTTTCTACCCCAAAATCATATATCACACTCCTATATAGCTGTTGGTAAAACTCACAAATATGCAATCACAAAAACACACAATCACTTAATATCACTTATATGCCAGATTTGGCATGTCCTAGGAACTTGACAGATTTGGTAATAAAACAAAAACTGGAATATTTCTTTAAAAGGAAATAACCACAAATGCCGAGAAACTAACAAAAAACAAAATAAAACAAAAAGAATAAAAAAAAGGAGGGCCACCTCGCAGTGACACCAGGCCCTAGGGGATGACAAGTGGGCCATGGGACCACTGTGAGCGGCTGAAACAAATAAGTGGGGAAAAAGGGAGCATGAGCTACATCTACAACAAAACACTAGCACTGAGCATGAGCTAAAACATCACAGATCACATGGCAGCATCCTCACAATATGGCATGCTGAAATAGCCTGTTTCTCAGACTTAAAAAAATACTAGGGTGAAACATGCCAGTTTTTAGCAGGATGACATATTGAGCAACAAAATTATCTATGATGCAAAACCTCTTATCACAAACTATTTGCACAAGATGACAGAGGGTAACTTGCACCACAATTCATGTCATTAAGCCATACTCAAAGGAACAAAGGAATCATGGGAATCATCAAGACAATATCCTATCATGTTAACAGATTTCCAACACTTAGCAATATTTTTGGGCATGTGAAAACAGAATTTTAGTGGCATGTTTGCATCAAGAATCCCACACATAACATGATCTAACATGGCAAGCAAAATTACCAGGGGCTAGAGCACACCCAAATGAACATCTTTCATGTTGGCAAGATCATCAAATCATGCAAGAATTAATTCATACAAAAATAACAAAATGCCACCTCATCACAAATTAACATATTTACCAAGTTGCTCAAATGACAGAAACAATGCCACAATTGGATTCCTGGGATTTTTCTACAACAAAATCATATATCACACTCCTATATAACTGTTGGTAAAACTCACAAATATGCAATCACAAAAACACACAATCACTTAATACCACTTATATGCCAGATTTGGCATGTCCTAGGAACTTGACAGATTTGGTAATAAAACAAAAACAGGAATATTTCCTTAAAAGGAAATAGCCACAAATGCCCAGAAACTAACAAAAAACAAAATAAAACAAAAAGAATAAAAAAAAGGAGGGCCACCTGGCAGTGACACCAGGCCCTAGGGGATGACAAGTGGGCCATGGGCCCACTGTCAGCGGCTGAAACAAATAAGTGGGGGAAAAGGGAGCATGAGCTACATCTACAACAAAACACTAGCACTGAGCATGAGCTAAAACATCACAGATCACATGGCAGCATCCTCACAATATGGCATGCTGAAATAGCCTGTTTCTCAGACTTGGAAAAAATACTAGGGTGAAACATGCCAGTTTTTAGCAGGATGACATATTGAGCAACAAAATTATCTATGATGCAAAACCTCTTATCACAAACTATTTGCACAAGATGACAGAGGGTAACTTGCACCACAATTCATGTCATTAATCCATACTCAAAGGAACAAAGGAATCATGGGAATCATCAAGACAATATGCTATCATGTTAACAGATTTCCAACACTTTGCAATATTTTTGGGCATGTGAAAACAGAATTTTAGTGGCATGTTTGCATCAAGAATCCCACACATAACATGATCTAACATGGCAAGCAAAATTACCAAGGGCTAGAGCACACCCAAATGAACATCTTTCATGTTGGCAAGATCATCAAATCATGCAAGAATTAATTCATACAAAAATAACAAAATGCCACCTCATCACAAATTAACATATTTACCAAGTTGCTCAAATGACAGAAACAATGCCACAATTGGATTCCTGGGATTTTTCTACCCCAAAATCATATATCACACTCCTATATAACTGTTGGTAAAACTTACAAATATGCAATCACAAAAACACACAATCACTTAATACCACTTATATGCCAGATTTGGCATGTCCTAGGAACTTGACAGATTTGGTAATAAAACAAAAACAGGAATATTTCCTTAAAAGGAAATAACCACAAATGCCCAGAAACTAACAAAAAACAAAATAAAACAAAAAGAATAAAAAAAAGGAGGGCCACCTGGCAGTGACACCAGGCCCTAGGGGATGACAAGTGGGCCATGGGCCCACTGTCAGCGGCTGAAACAAATAAGTGGGGGAAAAGGGAGCATGAGCTACATCTACAACAAAACACTAGCACTGAGCATGAGCTAAAACATCACAGATCACATGGCAGCATCCTCACAATATGGCATGCTGAAATAGCCTGTTTCTCAGACTTGGAAAAAATACTAGGGTGAAACATGCCAGTTTTTAGCAGGATGACATATTGAGCAACAAAATTATCTATGATGCAAAACCTCTTATCACAAACTATTTGCACAAGATGACAGAGGGTAACTTGCACCACAATTCATGTCATTAATCCATACTCAAAGGAACAAAGGAATCATGGGAATCATCAAGACAATATGCTATCATGTTAACAGATTTCCAACACTTTGCAATATTTTTGGGCATGTGAAAACAGAATTTTAGTGGCATTGTTTGCATCAAGAATCCCACACATAACATGATCTAACATGGCAAGCAGAAATACCAGGGACTAGAGCACACCCAAATGAACATCTTTCATGTTGGCAAGATCATCAAATCATGCAAGAATTAATTCATACAAAAATAACAAAATGCCACCTCATCACAAATTAACATATTTACCAAGTTGCTCAAATGACAGAAACAATGCCACAATTGGATTCCTGGGATTTTTCTACCCCAAAATCATATATCACACTCCTATATAGCTGTTGGTAAAACTCACAAATATGCAATCACAAAAACACACAATCACTTAATACCACTTATATGCCAGATTTGGCATGTCCTAGGAACTTGACAGATTTGGTAATAAAACAAAAACAAGAATATTTCCTTAAAAGGAAATAACCACAAATGCCGAGAAACTAACAAAAAACAAAATAAAACAAAAAGAATAAAAAAAAGGAGGGCCACCTGGCAGTGACACCAGGCCCTAGGGGATGACAAGTGGGCCATGGGCCCACTGTCAGCGGCTGAAACAAATAAGTGGGGGAAAAGGGAGCATGAGCTACATCTACAACAAAACACTAGCACTGAGCATGAGCTAAAACATCACAGATCACATGGCAGCATCCTCACAATATGGCATGCTGAAATAGCCTGTTTCTCAGACTTGGAAAAAATACTAGGGTGAAACATGCCAGTTTTTAGCAGGATGACATATTGAGCAACAAAATTATCTATGATGAAAGACCTCTTATCACAAACTATTTGCACAAGATGACAGAGGGTAACTTGCACCACAATTCATGTCATTAATCCATACTCAAAGGAACAAAGGAATCATGGGAATCATCAAGACAATATGCTATCATGTTAACAGATTTCCAACACTTTGCAATATTTTTGGGCATGTGAAAACAGAATTTTAGTGGCATGTTTGCATCAAGAATCCCACACATAACATGATCTAACATGGCAAGCAGAAATACCAGGGACTAGAGCACACCCAAATGAACATCTTTCATGTTGGCAAGATCATCAAATCATGCAAGAACTAATTCATACAAAAATAACAAAATGCCACCTCATCACAAATTAACATATTTACCAAGTTGCTCAAGTGACAGAAACAATGCCACCATTGGATTCCTGGGATTTTTCTACCCCAAAATCATATATCACACTCCTATATAGCTGTTGGTAAAACTCACAAATATGCAATCACAAAAACACACAATCACTTAATACCACTTATATGCCACATTTGGCATGTCCTCGGAACTTGACAGATTTGGTAATAAAACAAAAACAGGAATATTTCCTAAAAAGGAAATAACCACAAATGCCCAGAAACTAACAAAAAACAAAGTAAAACCAAAAGAATAAAAAAAGGAGGGCCACCTGGCAGTGACACCAGGCCCTAGGGGATGACAAGTGGGCCATGGGCCCACTGTCAGCGGCTGAAACAAATAAGTGGGTAAAAAAGGGAGGATGAGCTACATCTACAACAAAGAACTAGCACTGAGCATGAGCTAAAACATCACAGATCACATGGCAGCATCCTCACAATATGGCATGCTGAAATAACCTGTTTCTCAGACTTGGAAAAAATACTAGGGTGAAACATGCCAGTTTTTAGCAGGATGACATATTGAGCAACAAAATTATCTATGGTGCAAAACCTCTTATCACAAACTATTTGCACAAGATGACATAGGGTAACTTGCACCACAATTCATGTCATTAATCCATACTCAAAGGAACAAAGGAATCATGGGAATCATCAAGACAATATGCTATCATGTTAACAGATTTCCAACACTTTGCAATATTTTTGGGCATGTGAAAACAGAATTTTAGTGGCATGTTTGCATCAAGCAGAATTACATGGCAAGCAGAATTACCAGGGGCTAGAGCACACCCAAAGGAACATCTTTCATGTTGGCAAGATCATCAAATCATGCAAGAATTAATTCATACAAAAATAACAAAATGCCACCTCATCACAAATTAACATATTTACCAAGTTGCTCAAATGACAGAAACAATGCCACAATTGGATTCCTGGGATTTTTCTACCCCAAAATCATATATCACACTCCTATATAACTGTTGGTAAAACTCACAAATATGCAATCACAAAAACACACAATCACTTAATACCACTTATATGCCAGATTTGGCATGTCCTAGGAACTTGACAGATTTGGTAATAAAACAAAAACAGGAATATTTCCTTAAAAGGAAATAACCACAAATGCCCAGAAACTAACAAAAAACAAAATAAAACAAAAAGAATAAAAAAAAGGAGGGCCACCTGGCAGTGACACCAGGCCCTAGGGGATGACAAGTGGGCCATGGGCCCACTGTCAGCGGCTGAAACAAATAAGTGGGGGAAAAGGGAGCATGAGCTACATCTACAACAAAACACTAGCACTGAGCATGAGCTAAAACATCACAGATCACATGGCAGCATCCTCACAATATGGCATGCTGAAATAGCCTATTTCTCAGACTTGGAAAAAATACTAGGGTGAAACATGCCAGTTTTTAGCAGGATGACATATTGAGCAACAAAATTATCTATGATGCAAAACCTCTTATCACAAACTATTTGCACAAGATGACAGAGGGTAACTTGCACCACAATTCATGTCATTAATCCATACTCAAAGGAACAAAGGAATCATGGGAATCATCAAGACAATATGCTATCATGTTAACAGATTTTCAACACTTTGCAATATTTTTGGGCATGTGAAAACAGAATTTTAGTGGCATGTTTGCATCAAGAATCCCACACATAACATGATCTAACATGGCAAGCAGAAATACCAGGGACTAGGGCACACCCAAATGAACATCTTTCATGTTGGCAAGATCATCAAATCATGCAAGAATTAATTCATACAAAAATAACAAAATGCCACCTCATCACAAATTAACATATTTACCAAGTTGCTCAAATGACAGAAACAATGCCACAATTGGATTCCTGGGATTTTTCTACCCCAAAATCATATATCACACTCCTATATAGCTGTTGGTAAAACTCACAAATATGCAATCACAAAAACACACAATCACTTAATATCACTTATATGCCAGATTTGGCATGTCCTAAGAACTTGACAGATTTGGTAATAAAACAAAAACTGGAATATTTCTTTAAAAGGAAATAACCACAAATGCCGAGAAACTAACAAAAAACAAAATAAAACAAAAAGAATAAAAAAAAGGAGGGCCACCTGGCAGTGACACCAGGCCCTAGGGGATGACAAGTGGGCCATGGGACCACTGTCAGCGGCTGAAACAAATAAGTGGGGAAAAAGGGAGCATGAGCTACATCTACAACAAAACACTAGCACTGAGCATGAGCTAAAACATCACAGATCACATGGCAGCATCCTCACAATATGGCATGCTGAAATAACCTGTTTCTCAGACTTGGAAAAAATACTAGGGTGAAACATGCCAGTTTTTAGCAGGATGACATATTGAGCAACAAAATTATCTATGGTGCAAAACCTCTTATCACCAACTATTTGCACAAGATGACATAGGGTAACTTGCACCACAATTCATGTCATTAATCCATACTCAAAGGAACAAAGGAATCATGGGAATCATCAAGACAATATGCTATCATGTTAACAGATTTCCAACACTTTGCAATATTTTTGGGCATGTGAAAACAGAATTTTAGTGGCATGTTTGCATCAAGAATCCCACACATAACATGATCTAACATGGCAAGCAGAAATACCAGGGACTAGAGCACACCCAAATGAACATCTTTCATGTTGGCAAGATCATCAAATCATGCAAGAACTAATTCATACAAAAATAACAAAATGCCACCTCATCACAAATTAACATATTTACCAAGTTGCTCAAGTGACAGAAACAATGCCACCATTGGATTCCTGGGATTTTTCTACCCCAAAATCATATATCACACTCCTATATAGCTGTTGGTAAAACTCACAAATATGCAATCACAAAAACACACAATCACTTAATACCACTTATATGCCACATTTGGCATGTCCTCGGAACTTGACAGATTTGGTAATAAAACAAAAATTGGAATATTTCCTTAAAAGGAAATAACCACAAATGCCCAGAAACTAACAAAAAAACAAAATAAAACCAAAAGAATAAAAAAAGGAGGGCCACCTGGCAGTGACACCAGGCCCTAGGGGATGACAAGTGGGCCATGGGCCCACTGTCAGCGGCTGAAACAAATAAGTGGGGAAAAAAGGGAGGATGAGCTACATCTACAACAAAGAACTAGCACTGAGCATGAGCTAAAACATCACAGATCACATGGCAGCATCCTCACAATATGGCATGCTGAAATAACCTGTTTCTCAGACTTGGAAAAAATACTAGGGTGAAACATGCCAGTTTTTAGCAGGATGACATATTGAGCAACAAAATTATCTATGGTGCAAAACCTCTTATCACAAACTATTTGCACAAGATTACATAGGGTAACTTGCACCACAATTCATGTCATTAATCCATACTCAAAGGAACAAAGGAATCATGGGAATCATCAAGACAATATGCTATCATGTTAACAGATTTCCAACACTTAGCAATATTTTTGGGCATGTGAAAACAGAATTTTAGTGGCATGTTTGCATCAAGAATCCCACACATAACATGATCTAACATGGCAAGCAAAATTACCAGGGGCTAGAGCATACCCAAATGAACATCTTTCATGTTGGCAAGATCATCAAATCATGCAAGAATTAATTCATACAAAAATAACAAAATGCCACCTCATCACAAATTAACATATTTACCAAGTTGCTCAAATGACAGAAACAATGCCACAATTGGATTCCTGGGATTTTTCTACCCCAAAATCATATATCACACTCCTATATAGCTGTTGGTAAAACTCACAAATATGCAATCACAAAAACACACAATCACTTAATATCACTTATATGCCAGATTTGGCCTGTCCTAGGAACTTGACAGATTTGGTAATAAAACAAAAACTGGAATATTTCTTTAATAGGAAATAACCACAAATGCCGAGAAACTAACAAAAAACAAAATAAAACAAAAAGAATAAAAAAAAGGAGGGCCACCTGGCAGTGACACCAGGCCCTAGGGGATGACAAGTGGGCCATGGGACCACTGTCAGCGGCTGAAACAAATAAGTGGGGAAAAAGGGAGCATGAGCTACATCTACAACAAAACACTAGCACTGAGCATGAGCTAAAACATCACAGATCACATGGCAGCATCCTCACAATATGGCATGCTGAAATAACCTGTTTCTCAGACTTGGAAAAAATACTAGGGTGAAACATGCCAGTTTTTAGCAGGATGACATATTGAGCAACAAAATTATCTATGGTGCAAAACCTCTTATCACAAACTATTTGCACAAGATGACATAGGGTAACTTGCACCACAATTCATGTCATTAATCCAGACTCAAAGGAACAAAGGAATCATGGGAATCATCAAGACAATATGCTATCATGTTAACAGATTTCCAACACTTTGCAATATTTTTGGGCATGTGAAAACAGAATTTTAGTGGCATGTTTGCATCAAGAATCCCACACATAACATGATCTAACATGGCAAGCAGAAATACCAGGGACTAGAGCACACCCAAATGAACATCTTTCATGTTGGCAAGATCATCAAATCATGCAAGAACTAATTCATACAAAAATAACAAAATGCCACCTCATCACAAATTAACATATTTACCAAGTTGCTCAAGTGACAGAAACAATGCCACCATTGGATTCCTGGGATTTTTCTACCCCAAAATCATATATCACACTCCTATATAGCTGTTGGTAAAACTCACAAATATGCAATCACAAAAACACACAATCACTTAATACCACTTATATGCCACATTTGGCATGTCCTCGGAACTTGACAGATTTGGTAATAAAACAAAAACAGGAATATTTCCTTAAAAGGAAATAACCACAAATGCCCAGAAACTAACAAAAAACAAAGTAAAACCAAAAGAATAAAAAAAGGAGGGCCACCTGGCAGTTACACCAGGCCCTAGGGGATGACAAGTGGGCCATGGGCCCACTGTCAGCGGCTGAAACAAATAAGTGGGGAAAAAAGGGAGGATGAGCTACATCTACAACAAAGAACTAGCACTGAGCATGAGCTAAAACATCACAGATCACATGGCAGCATCCTCACAATATGGCATGCTGAAATAGCCTGTTTCTCAGACTTGGAAAAAATACTAGGGTGAAACATGCCAGTTTTTAGCAGGATGACATATTGAGCAACAAAATTATCTATGATGCAAAACCTCTTATCACAAACTATTTGCACAAGATGACAGAGGGTAACTTGCACCACAATTCATGTCATTAATCCATACTCAAAGGAACAAAGGAATCATGGGAATCATCAAGACAATATGCTATCATGTTAACAGATTTCCAACACTTTGCAATATTTTTGGGCATGTGAAAACAGAATTTTAGTGGCATGTTTGCATCAAGAATCCCACACATAACATGATCTAACATGGCAAGCAAAATTACCAGGGGCTAGAGCACACCCAAATGAACATCTTTCATGTTGGCAAGATCATCAAATCATGCAAGAATTAATTCATACAAAAATAACAAAATGCCACCTCATCACAAATTAACATATTTACCAAGTTGCTCAAATGACAGAAACAATGCCACAATTGGATTCCTGGGATTTTTCTACCCCAAAATCATATATCACACTCCTATATAACTGTTGGTAAAACTCACAAATATGCAATCACAAAAACACAGAATCACTTAATACCACTTATATGCCAGATTTGGCATGTCCTAGGAACTTGACAGATTTGGTAATAAAACAAAAACAGGAATATTTCCTTAAAAGGAAATAACCACAAATGCCCAGAAACTAACAAAAAACAAAATAAAACAAAAAGAATAAAAAAAAGGAGGGCCACCTGGCAGTGACACCAGGCCCTAGGGGATGACAAGTGGGCCATGGGCCCACTGTCAGCGGCTGAAACAAATAAGTGGGGGAAAAGGGAGCATGAGCTACATCTACAACAAAACACTAGCACTGAGCATGAGCTAAAACATCACAGATCACATGGCAGCATCCTCACAATATGGCATGCTGAAATAGCCTATTTCTCAGACTTGGAAAAAATACTAGGGTGAAACATGCCAGTTTTTAGCAGGATGACATATTGAGCAACAAAATTATCTATGATGCAAAACCTCTTATCACAAACTATTTGCACAAGATGACAGAGGGTAACTTGCACCACAATTCATGTCATTAATCCATACTCAAAGGAACAAAGGAATCATGGGAATCATCAAGACAATATGCTATCATGTTAACAGATTTCCAACACTTTGCAATATTTTTGGGCATGTGAAAACAGAATTTTAGTGGCATGTTTGCATCAAGAATCCCACACATAACATGATCTAACATGGCAAGCAGAAATACCAGGGACTAGGGCACACCCAAATGAACATCTTTCATGTTGGCAAGATCATCAAATCATGCAAGAATTAATTCATACAAAAATAACAAAATGCCACCTCATCACAAATTAACATATTTACCAAGTTGCTCAAATGACAGAAACAATGCCACAATTGGATTCCTGGGATTTTTCTACCCCAAAATCATATATCACACTCCTATATAGCTGTTGGTAAAACTCACAAATATGCAATCACAAAAACACACAATCACTTAATATCACTTATATGCCAGATTTGGCATGTCCTAGGAACTTGACAGATTTGGTAATAAAACAAAAACTGGAATATTTCTTTAAAAGGAAATAACCACAAATGCCGAGAAACTAACAAAAAACAAAATAAAACAAAAAGAATAAAAAAAAGGAGGGCCAGCTGGCAGTGACACCAGGCCCTAGGGGATGACAAGTGGGCCATGGGACCACTGTCAGCGGCTGAAACAAATAAGTAGGGAAAAAGGGAGCATGAGCTACATCTACAACAAAACACTAGCACTGAGCATGAGCTAAAACATCACAGATCACATGGCAGCATCCTCACAATATGGCATGCTGAAATAACCTGTTTCTCAGACTTGGAAAAAATACTAGGGTGAAACATGCCAGTTTTTAGCAGGATGACATATTGAGCAACAAAATTATCTATGGTGCAAAACCTCTTATCACCAACTATTTGCACAAGATGACATAGGGTAACTTGCACCACAATTCATGTCATTAATCCATACTCAAAGGAACAAAGGAATCATGGGAATCATCAAGACAATATGCTATCATGTTAACAGATTTCCAACACTTTGCAATATTTTTGGGCATGTGAAAACAGAATTTTAGTGGCATGTTTGCATCAAGAATCCCACACATAACATGATCTAACATGGCAAGCAGAAATACCAGGGACTAGAGCACACCCAAATGAACATCTTTCATGTTGGCAAGATCATCAAATCATGCAAGAACTAATTCATACAAAAATAACAAAATGCCACCTCATCACAAATTAACATATTTACCAAGTTGCTCAAGTGACAGAAACAATGCCACCATTGGATTCCTGGGATTTTTCTACCCCAAAATCATATATCACACTCCTATATAGCTGTTGGTAAAACTCACAAATATGCAATCACAAAAACACACAATCACTTAATACCACTTATATGCCACATTTGGCATGTCCTCGGAACTTGACAGATTTGGTAATAAAACAAAAATAGGAATATTTCCTTAAAAGGAAATAACCACAAATGCCCAGAAACTAACAAAAAAACAAAATAAAACCAAAAGAATAAAAAAAGGAGGGCCACCTGGCAGTGACACCAGGCCCTAGGGGATGACAAGTGGGCCATGGGCCCACTGTCAGCGGCTGAAACAAATAAGTGGGGAAAAAAGGGAGGATGAGCTACATCTACAACAAAGAACTAGCACTGAGCATGAGCTAAAACATCACAGATCACATGGCAGCATCCTCACAATATGGCATGCTGAAATAGCCTGTTTCTCAGACTTGGAAAAAATACTAGGGTGAAACATGCCAGTTTTTAGCAGGATGACATATTGAGCAACAAAATTATCTATGATGCAAAACCTCTTATCACAAACTATTTGCACAAGATGACAGAGGGTAACTTGCACCACAATTCATGTCATTAATCCATACTCAAAGGAACAAAGGAATCATGGGAATCATCAAGACAATATGCTATCATGTTAACAGATTTCCAACACTTTGCAATATTTTTGGGCATGTGAAAACAGAATTTTAGTGGCATGTTTGCATCAAGAATCCCACACATAACATGATCTAACATGGCAAGCAAAATTACCAGGGGCTAGAGCACACCCAAATGAACATCTTTCATGTTGGCAAGATCATCAAATCATGCAAGAATTAATTCATACAAAAATAACAAAATGCCACCTCATCACAAATTAACATATTTACAAAGTTGCTCAAATGACAGAAACAATGCCACAATTGGATTCCTGGGATTTTTCTACCCCAAAATCATATATCACACTCCTATATAACTGTTGGTAAAACTCACAAATATGCAATCACAAAAACACACAATCACTTAATATCACTTATATGCCAGATTTGGCATGTCCTAGGAACTTGACAGATTTGGTAATAAAACAAAAACTGGAATATTTCTTTAAAAGGAAATAACCACAAATGCCCAGAAACTAACAAAAAACAATATAAAACAAAAAGAATAAAAAAAAGGAGGGCCACCTGGCAGTGACACCAGGCCCTAGGGGATGACAAGTGGGCCATGGGCCCACTGTCAGCGGCTGAAACAAATAAGTGGGTAAAAAGGGAGCATGAGCTACATCTACAACAAAACACTAGCACTGAGCATGAGCTAAAACATCACAGATCACATGGCAGCATCCTCACAATATGGCATGCTGAAATAGCCTGTTTCTCAGACTTGGAAAAAATACTAGGGTGAAACATGCCAGTTTTTAGCAGGATGACATATTGAGCAACAAAATTATCTATGATGCAAAACCTCTTATCACAAACTATTTGCACAAGATGACAGAGGGTAACTTGCACCACAATTCATGTCATTAATCCATACTCAAAGGAACAAAAGAATCATGGGTATCATCAAGACAATATGCTATCATGTTAACAGATTTCCAACACTTTGCAATATTTTTGGGCATGTGAAAACAGAATTTTAGTGGCATGTTTGCATCAAGAATCCCACACATAACATGATCTAACATGGCAAGCAAAATTACCAGGGGCTAGAGCACACCCAAATGAACATCATTCATGTTGGCAAGATCATCAAATCATGCAAGAATTAATTCATATAAAAATAACAAAATGCCACCTCATCACAAATTAACATATTTACCAAGTTGCTCAAATGACAGAAACAATGCCACCATTGGATTCCTGGGATTTTTCTACCACAAAATCATATATCACACTCCTATATAGCTGTTGGTAAAACTCACAAATATGCAATCACAAAAACACACAATCACTTAATACCACTTATATGCCAGATTTGGCATGTCCTCGGAACTTGACATATTTGGTAATAAAACAAATACAGGAATATTTCCTTAAAATGAAATAACCACAAATGCCCAGAAACTAACAAAAAACAAAATAAAACAAAAAGAATAAAAAAAAAGGAGGGCCACCTGGCAGTGACACCAGGCCCTAGGGGATGACAAGTGGGCCATGGGCCCACTGTCAGCGGCTGAAACAAATAAGTGGGGGAAAAGGGAGCATGAGCTACATCTACAACAAAACACTAGCACTGAGCATGAGCTAAAACATCACAGATCACATGGCAGCATCCTCACAATATGGCATGCTGAAATAGCCTGTTTCTCAGACTTGGAAAAAATACTAGGGTGAAACATGCCAGTTTTTAGCAGGATGACATATTGAGCAACAAAATTATCTATGATGCAAAACCTCTTATCACAAACTATTTGCACAAGATGACATAGGGTAACTTGCACCACAATTCATGTCATTAATCCATACTCAAAGGAACAAAGGAATCATGGCAATCATCAAGACAATATGCTATCATGTTAACAGATTTCCAACACTTTGCAATATTTTTGGGCATGTGAAAACAGAATTTTAGTGGCATGTTTGCATCAAGAATCCCACACATAACATGATCTAACATGGCAAGCAAAATTACCAGGGGCTAGAGCACACCCAAATGAACATCTTTCATGTTGGCAAGATCATCAAATCATGCAAGAATTAATTCATACAAAAATAACAAAATGCCACCTCATCACAAATTAACATATTTACCAAGTTGCTCAAATGACAGAAACAATGCCACAATTGGATTCCTGGGATTTTTCTACCCCAAAATCATATATCACACTCCTATATAACTGTTGGTAAAACTCACAAATATGCAATCACAAAAACACACAATCACTTAATACCACTTATATGCCAGATTTGGCATGTCCTAGGAACTTGACAGATTTGGTAATAAAACAAAAACAGGAATATTTCCTTAAAAGGAAATAACCACAAATGCCCAGAAACTAACAAAAAACAAAATAAAACAAAAAGAATAAAAAAAAGGAGGGCCACCTGGCAGTGACACCAGGCCCTAGGGGATGACAAGTGGGCCATGGGCCCACTGTCAGCGGCTGAAACAAATAAGTGGGGGAAAAGGGAGCATGAGCTACATCTACAACAAAACACTAGCACTGAGCATGAGCTAAAACATCACAGATCACATGGCAGCATCCTCACAATATGGCATGCTGAAATAGCCTATTTCTCAGACTTGGAAAAAATACTAGGGTGAAACATGCCAGTTTTTAGCAGGATGACATATTGAGCAACAAAATTATCTATGATGCAAAACCTCTTATCACAAACTATTTGCACAAGATGACAGAGGGTAACTTGCACCACAATTCATGTCATTAATCCATACTCAAAGGAACAAAGGAATCATGGGAATCATCAAGACAATATGCTATCATGTTAACAGATTTCCAACACTTTGCAATATTTTTGGGCATGTGAAAACAGAATTTTAGTGGCATGTTTGCATCAAGAATCCCACACATAACATGATCTAACATGGCAAGCAGAAATACCAGGGACTAGGGCACACCCAAATGAACATCTTTCATGTTGGCAAGATCATCAAATCATGCAAGAATTAATTCATACAAAAATAACAAAATGCCACCTCATCACAAATTAACGTATTTACCAAGTTGCTCAAATGACAGAAACAATGCCACAATTGGATTCCTGGGATTTTTCTACCCCAAAATCATATATCACACTCCTATATAGCTGTTGGTAAAACTCACAAATATGCAATCACAAAAACACACAATCACTTAATATCACTTATATGCCAGATTTGGCATGTCCTAGGAACTTGACAGATTTGGTAATAAAACAAAAACTGGAATATTTCTTTAAAAGGAAATAACCACAAATGCCGAGAAACTAACAAAAAACAAAATAAAACAAAAAGAATAAAAAAAAGGAGGGCCAGCTGGCAGTGACACCAGGCCCTAGGGGATGACAAGTGGGCCATGGGACCACTGTCAGCGGCTGAAACAAATAAGTGGGGAAAAAGGGAGCATGAGCTACATCTACAACAAAACACTAGCACTGAGCATGAGCTAAAACATCACAGATCACATGGCAGCATCCTCACAATATGGCATGCTGAAATAACCTGTTTCTCAGACTTGGAAAAAATACTAGGGTGAAACATGCCAGTTTTTAGCAGGATGACATATTGAGCAACAAAATTATCTATGGTGCAAAACCTCTTATCACCAACTATTTGCACAAGATGACATAGGGTAACTTGCACCACAATTCATGTCATTAATCCATACTCAAAGGAACAAAGGAATCATGGGAATCATCAAGACAATATGCTATCATGTTAACAGATTTCCAACACTTTGCAATATTTTTGGGCATGTGAAAACAGAATTTTAGTGGCATGTTTGCATCAAGAATCCCACACATAACATGATCTAACATGGCAAGCAGAAATACCAGGGACTAGAGCACACCCAAATGAACATCTTTCATGTTGGCAAGATCATCAAATCATGCAAGAACTAATTCATACAAAAATAACAAAATGCCACCTCATCACAAATTAACATATTTACCAAGTTGCTCAAGTGACAGAAACAATGCCACCATTGGATTCCTGGGATTTTTCTACCCCAAAATCATATATCACACTCCTATATAGCTGTTGGTAAAACTCACAAATATGCAATCACAAAAACACACAATCACTTAATACCACTTATATGCCACATTTGGCATGTCCTCGGAACTTGACAGATTTGGTAATAAAACAAAAATAGGAATATTTCCTTAAAAGGAAATAACCACAAATGCCCAGAAACTAACAAAAAAACAAAATAAAACCAAAAGAATAAAAAAAGGAGGGCCACCTGGCAGTGACACCAGGCCCTAGGGGATGACAAGTGGGCCATGGGCCCACTGTCAGCGGCTGAAACAAATAAGTGGGGAAAAAAGGGAGGATGAGCTACATCTACAACAAAGAACTAGCACTGAGCATGAGCTAAAACATCACAGATCACATGGCAGCATCCTCACAATATGGCATGCTGAAATAGCCTGTTTCTCAGACTTGGAAAAAATACTAGGGTGAAACATGCCAGTTTTTAGCAGGATGACATATTGAGCAACAAAATTATCTATGATGCAAAACCTCTTATCACAAACTATTTGCACAAGATGACAGAGGGTAACTTGCACCACAATTCATGTCATTAATCCATACTCAAAGGAACAAAGGAATCATGGGAATCATCAAGACAATATGCTATCATGTTAACAGATTTCCAACACTTTGCAATATTTTTGGGCATGTGAAAACAGAATTTTAGTGGCATGTTTGCATCAAGAATCCCACACATAACATGATCTAACATGGCAAGCAAAATTACCAGGGGCTAGAGCACACCCAAATGAACATCTTTCATGTTGGCAAGATCATCAAATCATGCAAGAATTAATTCATACAAAAATAACAAAATGCCACCTCATCACAAATTAACATATTTACAAAGTTGCTCAAATGACAGAAACAATGCCACAATTGGATTCCTGGGATTTTTCTACCCCAAAATCATATATCACACTCCTATATAACTGTTGGTAAAACTCACAAATATGCAATCACAAAAACACACAATCACTTAATATCACTTATATGCCAGATTTGGCATGTCCTAGGAACTTGACAGATTTGGTAATAAAACAAAAACTGGAATATTTCTTTAAAAGGAAATAACCACAAATGCCCAGAAACTAACAAAAAACAATATAAAACAAAAAGAATAAAAAAAAGGAGGGCCACCTGGCAGTGACACCAGGCCCTAGGGGATGACAAGTGGGCCATGGGCCCACTGTCAGCGGCTGAAACAAATAAGTGGGGAAAAAGGGAGCATGAGCTACATCTACAACAAAACACTAGCACTGAGCATGAGCTAAAACATCACAGATCACATGGCAGCATCCTCACAATATGGCATGCTGAAATAGCCTGTTTCTCAGACTTGGAAAAAATACTAGGGTGAAACATGCCAGTTTTTAGCAGGATGACATATTGAGCAACAAAATTATCTATGATGCAAAACCTCTTATCACAAACTATTTGCACAAGATGACAGAGGGTAACTTGCACCACAATTCATGTCATTAATCCATACTCAAAGGAACAAAAGAATCATGGGTATCATCAAGACAATATGCTATCATGTTAACAGATTTCCAACACTTTGCAATATTTTTGGGCATGTGAAAACAGAATTTTAGTGGCATGTTTGCATCAAGAATCCCACACATAACATGATCTAACATGGCAAGCAAAATTACCAGGGGCTAGAGCACACCCAAATGAACATCATTCATGTTGGCAAGATCATCAAATCATGCAAGAATTAATTCATATAAAAATAACAAAATGCCACCTCATCACAAATTAACATATTTACCAAGTTGCTCAAATGACAGAAACAATGCCACCATTGGATTCCTGGGATTTTTCTACCACAAAATCATATATCACACTCCTATATAGCTGTTGGTAAAACTCACAAATATGCAATCACAAAAACACACAATCACTTAATACCACTTATATGCCAGATTTGGCATGTCCTCGGAACTTGACATATTTGGTAATAAAACAAATACAGGAATATTTCCTTAAAATGAAATAACCACAAATGCCCAGAAACTAACAAAAAACAAAATAAAACAAAAAGAATAAAAAAAAGGAGGGCCACCTGGCAGTGACACCAGGCCCTAGGGGATGACAAGTGGGCCATGGGCCCACTGTCAGCGGCTGAAACAAATAAGTGGGGGAAAAGGGAGCATGAGCTACATCTACAACAAAACACTAGCACTGAGCATGAGCTAAAACATCACAGATCACATGGCAGCATCCTCACAATATGGCATGCTGAAATAGCCTGTTTCTCAGACTTGGAAAAAATACTAGGGTGAAACATGCCAGTTTTTAGCAGGATGACATATTGAGCAACAAAATTATCTATGATGCAAAACCTCTTATCACAAACTATTTGCACAAGATGACAGAGGGTAACTTGCACCACAATTCATGTCATTAATCCATACTCAAAGGAACAAAGGAATCATGGCAATCATCAAGACAATATGCTATCATGTTAACAGATTTCCAACACTTTGCAATATTTTTGGGCATGTGAAAACAGAATTTTAGTGGCATGTTTGCATCAAGAATCCCACACATAACATGATCTAACATGGCAAGCAGAAATACCAGGGACTAGGGCACACCCAAATGAACATCTTTCATGTTGGCAAGATCATCAAATCATGCAAGAATTAATTCATACAAAAATAACAAAATGCCAGCTCATCACAAATTAACATATTTACCAAGTTGCTCAAATGACAGAAACAATGCCACAATTGGATTCCTGGGATTTTTCTACCCCAAAATCATATATCACACTCCTATATAGCTGTTGGTAAAACTCACAAATATGCAATCACAAAAACACACAATCACTTAATATCACTTATATGCCAGATTTGGCCTGTCCTAGGAACTTGACAGATTTGGTAATAAAACAAAAACTGGAATATTTCTTTAATAGGAAATAACCACAAATGCCGAGAAACTAACAAAAAACAAAATAAAACAAAAAGAATAAAAAAAAGGAGGGCCACCTGGCAGTGACACCAGGCCCTTGGGGATGACAAGTGGGCCATGGGACCACTGTCAGCGGCTGAAACAAATAAGTGGGGAAAAAGGGAGCATGAGCTACATCTACAACAAAACACTAGCACTGAGCATGAGCTAAAACATCACAGATCACATGGCAGCATCTTCACAATATGGCATGCTGAAATAGCCTGTTTCTCAGACTTGGAAAAAATACTAGGGTGAAACATGCCAGTTTTTAGCAGGATGACATATTGAGCAACAAAATTATCTATGATGCAAAACATCTTATCACAAACTATTTGCACAAGATGACAGAGGGTAACTTGCACCACAATTCGTGTCATTAATCCATACTCAAAGGAACAAAGGAATCATGGGAATCATCAAGCCAATATGCTATCATGTTAACAGATTTCCAACACTTTGCAATATTTTTGGGCATGTGAAAACAGAATTTTAGTGGCATGTTTGCATCAAGAATCCCACACATAACATGATCTAACATGGCAAGCAGAAATACCAAGGACTAGAGCACACCCAAATTAACATCTTTCATGTTGGCAAGATCATCAAATCATGCAAGAACTAATTCATACAAAAATAACAAAATGCCACCTCATCACAAATTAACATATTTACCAAGTTGCTCAAGTGACAGAAACAATGCCACCATTGGATTCCTGGGATTTTTCTACCCCAAAATCATATATCACACTCCTATATAGCTGTTGGTAAAACTCACAAATATGCAATCACAAAAACACACAATCACTTAATATCACTTATATGCCAGATTTGGCATGTCCTAGGAACTTGACAGATTTGGTAATAAAACAAAAACTGGAATATTTCTTTAAACGGAAATAACCACAAATGCCCAGAAACTAACAAAAAACAATATAAAACAAAAAGAATAAAAAAAAGGAGGGCCACCTGGCAGTGACACCAGGCCCTAGGGGATGACAAGTGGGCCATGGGCCCACTGTCAGCGGCTGAAACAAATAAGTGGGGAAAAAGGGAGCATGAGATACATCTACAACAAAACACTAGCACTGAGCATGAGCTAAAACATCACAGATCACATGGCAGCATCCTCACAATATGGCATGCTGAAATAGCCTGTTTCTCAGACTTGGAAAAAATACTAGGGTGAAACATGCCAGTTTTTAGCAGGATGACATATTGAGCAACAAAATTATCTATGATGCAAAACCTCTTATCACAAACTATTTGCACAAGATGACAGAGGGTAACTTGCACCACAATTCATGTCATTAATCCATACTCAAAGGAACAAAAGAATCATGGGAATCATCAAGACAATATGCTATCATGTTAACAGATTTCCAACACTTTGCAATATTTTTGGGCATGTGAAAACAGAATTTTAGTGGCATGTTTGTATCAAGAATCCCACACATAACATGATCTAACATGGCAAGCAAAATTACCAGGGGCTAGAGCACACCCAAATGAACATCATTCATGTTGGCAAGATCATCAAATCATGCAAGAATTAATTCATATAAAAATAACAAAATGCCACCTCATCACAAATTAACATATTTACCAAGTTGCTCAAATGACAGAAACAATGCCACCATTGGATTCCTGGGATTTTTCTACCACAAAATCATATATCACACTCCTATATAGCTGTTGGTAAAACTCACAAATATGCAATCACAAAAACACACAATCACTTAATACCACTTATATGCCAGATTTGGCATGTCCTCGGAACTTGACATATTTGGTAATAAAACAAATACAGGAATATTTCCTTAAAATGAAATAACCACAAATGCCCAGAAACTAACAAAAAACAAAATAAAACAAAAAGAATAAAAAAAAGGAGGGCCACCTGGCAGTGACACCAGGCCCTAGGGGATGACAAGTGGGCCATGGGCCCACTGTCAGCGGCTGAAACAAATAAGTGGGGGAAAAGGGAGCATGAGCTACATCTACAACAAAACACTAGCACTGAGCATGAGCTAAAACATCACAGATCACATGGCAGCATCCTCACAATATGGCATGCTGAAATAGCCTGTTTCTCAGACTTGGAAAAAATACTAGGGTGAAACATGCCAGTTTTTAGCAGGATGACATATTGAGCAACAAAATTATCTATGATGCAAAACCTCTTATCACAAACTATTTGCACAAGATGACAGAGGGTAACTTGCACCACAATTCATGTCATTAATCCATACTCAAAGGAACAAAGGAATCATGGGAATCATCAAGACAATATGCTATCATGTTAACAGATTTCCAACACTTTGCAATATTTTTGGGCATGTGAAAACAGAATTTTAGTGGCATGTTTGCATCAAGAATCCCACACATAACATGATCTAACATGGCAAGCAAAATTACCAGGGGCTAGAGCACACCCAAATGAACATCATTCATGTTGGCAAGATCATCAAATCATGCAAGAATTAATTCATATAAAAATAACAAAATGCCACCTCATCACAAATTAACATATTTACCAAGTTGCTCAAATGACAGAAACAATGCCACCATTGGATTCCTGGGATTTTTCTACCACAAAATCATATATCACACTCCTATATAGCTGTTGGTAAAACTCACAAATATGCAATCACAAAAACACACAATCACTTAATACCACTTATATGCCAGATTTGGCCTGTCCTCGGAACTTGACATATTTGGTAATAAAACAAATACAGGAATATTTCCTTAAAATGAAATAACCACAAATGCCCAGAAACTAACAAAAAACAAAATAAAACAAAAAGAATAAAAAAAAGGAGGGCCACCTCGCAGTGACACCAGGCCCTAGGGGATGACAAGTGGGCCATGGGCCCACTGTCAGCGGCTGAAACAAATAAGTGGGGGAAAAGGGAGCATGAGCTACATCTACAACAAAACACTAGCACTGAGCATGAGCTAAAACATCACAGATCACATGGCAGCATCCTCACAATATGGCATGCTGAAATAGCCTGTTTCTCAGACTTGGAAAAAATACTAGGGTGAAACATGCCAGTTTTTAGCAGGATGACATATTGAGCAACAAAATTATCTATGATGCAAAACATCTTATCACAAACTATTTGCACAAGATGACAGAGGGTAACTTGCACCACAATTCATGTCATTAATCCATACTCAAAGGAACAAAGGAATCATGGCAATCATCAAGACAATATGCTATCATGTTAACAGATTTCCAACACTTTGCAATATTTTTGGGCATGTGAAAACAGAATTTTAGTGGCATGTTTGCATCAAGAATCCCACACATAACATGATCTAACATGGCAAGCAGAAATACCAGGGACTAGGGCACACCCAAATGAACATCTTTCATGTTGGCAAGATCATCAAATCATGCAAGAATTAATTCATACAAAAATAACAAAATGCCACCTCATCACAAATTAACATATTTACCAAGTTGCTCAAATGACAGAAACAATGCCACAATTGGATTCCTGGGATTTTTCTACCCCAAAATCATATATCACACTCCTATATAGCTGTTGGTAAAACTCACAAATATGCAATCACAAAAACACACAATCACTTAATATCACTTATATGCCAGATTTGGCCTGTCCTAGGAACTTGACAGATTTGGTAATAAAACAAAAACTGGAATATTTCTTTAATAGGAAATAACCACAAATGCCGAGAAACTAACAAAAAACAAAATAAAACAAAAAGAATAAAAAAAAGGAGGGCCACCTGGCAGTGACACCAGGCCCTTGGGGATGACAAGTGGGCCATGGGACCACTGTCAGCGGCTGAAACAAATAAGTGGGGAAAAAGGGAGCATGAGCTACATCTACAACAAAACACTAGCACTGAGCATGAGCTAAAACATCACAGATCACATGGCAGCATCTTCACAATATGGCATGCTGAAATAGCCTGTTTCTCAGACTTGGAAAAAATACTAGGGTGAAACATGCCAGTTTTTAGCAGGATGACATATTGAGCAACAAAATTATCTATGATGCAAAACATCTTATCACAAACTATTTGCACAAGATGATAGAGGGTAACTTGCACCACAATTCGTGTCATTAATCCATACTCAAAGGAACAAAGGAATCATGGGAATCATCAAGCCAATATGCTATCATGTTAACAGATTTCCAACACTTTGCAATATTTTTGGGCATGTGAAAACAGAATTTTAGTGGCATGTTTGCATCAAGAATCCCACACATAACATGATCTAACATGGCAAGCAGAAATACCAAGGACTAGAGCACACCCAAATGAACATCTTTCATGTTGGCAAGATCATCAAATCATGCAAGAACTAATTCATACAAAAATAACAAAATGCCACCTCATCACAAATTAACATATTTACCAAGTTGCTCAAGTGACAGAAACAATGCCACCATTGGATTCCTGGGATTTTTCTACCCCAAAATCATATATCACACTCCTATATAGCTGTTGGTAAAACTCACAAATATGCAATCACAAAAACACACAATCACTTAATATCACTTATATGCCAGATTTGGCATGTCCTAGGAACTTGACAGATTTGGTAATAAAACAAAAACTGGAATATTTCTTTAAAAGGAAATAACCACAAATGCCCAGAAACTAACAAAAAACAATATAAAACAAAAAGAATAAAAAAAAGGAGGGCCACCTGGCAGTGACACCAGGCCCTAGGGGATGACAAGTGGGCCATGGGCCCACTGTCAGCGGCTGAAACAAATAAGTGGGGAAAAAGGGAGCATGAGATACATCTACAACAAAACACTAGCACTGAGCAAGAGCTAAAACATCACAGATCACATGGCAGCATCCTCACAATATGGCATGCTGAAATAGCCTGTTTCTCAGACTTGGAAAAAATACTAGGGTGAAACATGCCAGTTTTTAGCAGGATGACATATTGAGCAACAAAATTATCTATGATGCAAAACCTCTTATCACAAACTATTTGCACAAGATGACAGAGGGTAACTTGCACCACAATTCATGTCATTAATCCATACTCAAAGGAACAAAAGAATCATGGGAATCATCAAGACAATATGCTATCATGTTAACAGATTTCCAACACTTTGCAATATTTTTGGGCATGTGAAAACAGAATTTTAGTGGCATGTTTGCATCAAGAATCCCACACATAACATGATCTAACATGGCAAGCAAAATTACCAGGGGCTAGAGCACACCCAAATGAACATCATTCATGTTGGCAAGATCATCAAATCATGCAAGAATTAATTCATATAAAAATAACAAAATGCCACCTCATCACAAATTAACATATTTACCAAGTTGCTCAAATGACAGAAACAATGCCACCATTGGATTCCTGGGATTTTTCTACCACAAAATCATATATCACACTCCTATATAGCTGTTGGTAAAACTCACAAATATGCAATCACAAAAACACACAATCACTTAATACCACTAATATGCCAGATTTGGCATGTCCTCGGAACTTGACATATTTGGTAATAAAACAAATACAGGAATATTTCCTTAAAATGAAATAACCACAAATGCCCAGAAACTAACAAAAAATAGAATAAAACAAAAAGAATAAAAAAAAGGAGGGCCACCTGGCAGTGACACCAGGCCCTAGGGGATGACAAGTGGGCCATGGGCCCACTGTCAGCGGCTGAAACAAATAAGTGGGGAAAAAGGGAGCATGAGCTACATCTACAACAAAACACTAGCACTGAGCATGAGCTAAAACATCACAGATCACATGGCAGCATCCTCACAATATGGCATGCTGAAATAGCCTGTTTCTCAGACTTGGAAAAAATACTAGGGTGAAACATGCCAGTTTTTAGCAGGATGACATATTGAGCAACAAAATTATCTATGATGCAAAACCTCTTATCACAAACTATTTGCACAAGATGACAGAGGGTAACTTGCACCACAATTCATGTCATTAATCCATACTCAAAGGAACAAAAGAATCATGGGAATCATCAAGACAATATGCTATCATGTTAACAGATTTCCAACACTTTGCAATATTTTTGGGCATGTGAAAACAGAATTTTAGTGGCATGTTTGCATCAAGAATCCCACACATAACATGATCTAACATGGCAAGCAAAATTACCAGGGGCTAGAGCACACCCAAATGAACATCATTCATGTTGGCAAGATCATCAAATCATGCAGGAATTAATTCATATAAAAATAACAAAATGCCACCTCATCACAAATTAACATATTTACCAAGTTGCTCAAATGACAGAAACAATGCCACCATTGGATTCCTGGGATTTTTCTACCACAAAATCATATATCACACTCCTATATAGCTGTTGGTAAAACTCACAAATATGCAATCACAAAAACACACAATCACTTAATACCACTAATATGCCAGATTTGGCATGTCCTCGGAACTTGACATATTTGGTAATAAAACAAATACAGGAATATTTCCTTAAAATGAAATAACCACAAATGCCCAGAAACTAACAAAAAATAGAATAAAACAAAAAGAATAAAAAAAAGGAGGGCCACCTGGCAGTGACACCAGGCCCTAGGGGATGACAAGTGGGCCATGGGCCCACTGTCAGCGGCTGAAACAAATAAGTGGGGAAAAAGGGAGCATGAGCTACATCTACAACAAAACACTAGCACTAAGCATGAGCTAAAACATCACAGATCACATGGCAGCATCTTCACAATATGGCATGCTGAAATAGCCTGTTTCTCAGACTTGGAAAAAATACTAGGGTGAAACATGCCAGTTTTTAGCAGGATGACTTATTGAGCAACAAAATTATCTATGATGCAAAACCTCTTATCACAAACTATTTGCACAAGATGATAGAGGGTAACATGCACCACAATTCATGTCATTAATCCATACTCAAAGGAACAAAGGAATCATGGGAATCATCAAGACAATATGCTATCATGTTAACAGATTTCCAACACTTTGCAATATTTTTGGGCATGTGAAAACAGAATTTTAGTGGCATGTTTGCATCAAGAATCCCACACATAACATGATCTAACATGGCAAGCAGAAATACCAGGGACTAGAGCACACCCAAATGAACATCTTTCATGTTGGCAAGATCATCAAATCATGCAAGAATTAATTCATACAAAAATAACAAAATGCCACCTCATCACAAATTAACATATTTACCAAGTTGCTCAAATGACAGAAACAATGCCACAATTGGATTCCTGGGATTTTTCTACCCCAAAATCATATATCACACTCCTATATAGCTATTGGTAAAACTCACAAATATGCAATCACAAAAACACACAATCACTTAATATCACTTATATGCCAGATTTGGCATGTCCTAGGAACTTGACAGATTTGGTAATAAAACAAAAACTGGAATATTTCTTTAAAAGGAAATAACCACAAATGCCCAGAAACTAACAAAAAACAATATAAAACAAAAAGAATAAAAAAAAGGAGGGCCACCTGGCAGTGACACCAGGCCCTAGGGGATGACAAGTGGGCCATGGGCCCACTGTCAGCGGCTGAAACAAATAAGTGGGGAAAAAGGGAGCATGAGCTACATCTACAACAAAACACTAGCACTGAGCATGAGCTAAAACATCACAGATCACATGGCAGCATCCTCACAATATGGCATGCTGAAATAGCCTGCTTCTCAGACTTGGAAAAAATACTAGGGTGAAACATGCCAGTTTTTAGCAGGATGACATTTTGAGCAACAAAATTATCTATGATGCAAAACCTCTTATCACAAACTCTTTGCACAAGATGACAGAGGGTAACTTGCACGACAATTCATGTCATTAATCCATACTCAAAGGAACAAAGGAATCATGGGAATCATCAAGACAATATGCTATCATGTTAACAGATTTCCAACACTTTGCAATATTTTTGGGCATGTGAAAACAGAATTTTAGTGGCATGTTTGCATCAAGAATCCCACACATAACATGATCTAACATGGCAAGCAAAATTACCAGGGGCTAGAGCACACCCAAATGAACATCTTTCATGTATGCAAGATCATCAAATCATGCAAGAATTAATTCATACAAAAATAACAAAATGCCACCTCATCACAAATTAACATATTTACCAAGTTGCTCAAATGACAGAAACAATGCCACCATTGGATTCCTGGGATTTTTCTACCCCAAAATCATATATCACACTCCTATATAGCTGTTGGTAAAACTCACAAATATGCAATCACAAAAACACACAATCACTTAATACCACTTATATGCCAGATTTGGCATGTCCTCGGAACTTGACAAATTTGGTAATAAAACAAAAACAGGAATATTTCCTTAAAAGCAAATAACCACAAATGCCCAGAAACTAACAAAAAACAAAATAAAACAAAAAGAATAAAAAAAAGGAGGGCCACCTGGCAGTGACACCAGGCCCTAGGGGATGACAAGTGGGCCATGGGCCCACTGTCAGCGGCTGAAACAAATAAGTGGGGAAAAAGGGAGCATGAGCTACATCTATAACAAAACACTAGCACTGAGCATGAGCTAAAACATCACAGATCACATGGCAGCATCCTCACAATATGGCATGCTGAAATAGCCTGCTTCTCAGACTTGGAAAAAATACTAGGGTGAAACATGCCAGTTTTTTAGCAGGATGACATTTTGAGCAACAAAATTATCTATGATGCAAAACCTCTTATCACAAACTCTTTGCACAAGATGACAGAGGGTAACTTGCACGACAATTCATGTCATTAATCCATACTCAAAGGAACAAAGGAATCATGGGAATCATCAAGACAATATGCTATCATGTTAACAGATTTCCAACACTTAGCAATATTTTTGGGCATGTGAAAACAGAATTTTAGTGGCATGTTTGCATCAAGAATCCCACACATAACATGATCTAACATGGCAAGCAAAATTACCAGGGGCTAGAGCACACCCAAATGAACATCTTTCATGTTGGCAAGATCATCAAATCATGCAAGAATTAATTCATACAAAAATAACAAAATGCCACCTCATCACAAATTAACATATTTACCAAGTTGCTCAAATGACAGAAACAATGCCACCATTGGATTCCTGGGATTTTTCTACCCCAAAATCATATATCACACTCCTATATAGCTGTTGGTAAAACTCACAAATATGCAATCACAAAAACACACAATCACTTAATACCACTTATATGCCACATTTGGCATGTCCTCGGAACTTGACAGATTTGGTAATAAAACAAAAACAGGAATATTTCCTTAAAAGGAAATAACCACAAATGCCCAGAAACTAACAAAAAACAAAATAAAACAAAAAGAATAAAAAAAAGGAGGGCCACCTGGCAGTGACACCAGGCCCTAGGGGATGACAAGTGGGCCATGGGCCCACTGTCAGCGGCTGAAACAAATAAGTGGGGAAAAAGGGAGCATGAGCTACATCTACAACAAAACACTAGCACTGAGCATGAGCTAAGACATCACAGATCACATGGCAGCATCCTCACAATATGGCATGCTGAAATAGCCTGTTTCTCAGACTTGGAAAAAATACTAGGGTGAAACATGCCAGTTTTTAGCAGGATGACATATTGAGCAACAAAATTATCTATGATGCAAAACCTCTTATCACAAACTATTTGCACAAGATTACAGAGGGTAACTTGCACCACAATTCATGTCATTAATCCATACTCAAAGGAACAAAGGAATCATGGGAATCATCAAGACAATATGCTATCATGTTAACAGATTTCCAACACAGCAATATTTTTGGGCATGTGAAAACAGAATTTTAGTGGCATGTTTGCATCAAGAATCCCACACATAACATGATCTAACATGGCAAGAAAAATTACCAGGGGCTAGAGCACACCCAAATGAACATCTTTCATGTTGGCAAGATCATCAAATCAAGCAAGAATTAATTCATACAAAAATAACAAAATGCCACCTCATCACAAATAAACATATTTACCAAGTTGCTCAAATGACAGAAACAATGCCACCATTGGATTCCTGGGATTTTTCTACCCCAAAATCATATATCACACTCCTATATAGCTGTTGGTAAAACTCACAAATATGCAATCACAAAAACACACAATCACTTAATACCACTTATATGCCACATTTGGCATGTCCTCGGAACTTGACAGATTTGGTAATAAAACAAAAACAGGAATATTTCCTTAAAAGCAAATAACCAAAAATGCCCAGAAACTAACAAAAAACAAAATAAATAAAAAAGAAAAAAAAAATGAGGGCCACCTGGCAGTGACACCAGGCCCTAGGGGATGACAAGTGGGCCATGGGCCCACTGTCAGCGGCTGAAACAAATAAGTGGGGAAAAAGGGAGCATGAGCTACATCTACAACAAAACACTAGCACTGAGCATGAGCTAAAACATCACAGATCACATGGCAGCATCCTCACAATATGGCATGCTGAAATAGCCTGTTTCTCAGACTTGGAAAAAATACTAGGGTGAAACATGCCAGTTTTTAGCAGGATGACATATTGAGCAACAAAATTATCTATGATGCAAAACCTCTTATCACAAACTATTTGCACAAGATGACAGAGGGTAACTTGCACCACAATTCATTTCATTAATCCATACTCAAAGGAACAAAGGAATCATGGGAATCATCAAGACAATA
Organism: Elymus sibiricus; assembly: GCA_039707655.1. Classification (NCBI taxonomy): domain Eukaryota; kingdom Viridiplantae; phylum Streptophyta; class Magnoliopsida; order Poales; family Poaceae; genus Elymus; species Elymus sibiricus. Next base: position 411,549,771 of record CM077671.1, read on the forward strand.
TGCTATCATGTTAACAGATTTCCAACACTTAGCAATATTTTTGGGCATGTGAAAACAGAATTTTAGTGGCATGTTTGCATCAAGAATCCCACACATAACATGATCTAACATGGCAAGCAAAATTACCAGGGGCTAGAGCACACCCAAATGAACATCTTTCATGTTGGCAAGATCATCAAATCATGCAAGAATTAATTCATACAAAAATAACAAAATGCCACCTCATCACAAATTAACATATTTACCAAGTTGCTCAAATGACAGAAACAATTCCACCATTGGATTCCTGGGATTTTTCTACCCCAAAATCATATATCACACTCCTATATAGCTGTTGGTAAAACTCACAAATATGCAATCACAAAAACACACAATCACTTAATACCACTTATATGCCACATTTGACATGTCCTCGGAACTTGACAGATTTGGTAATAAAACAAAAACAGGAATATTTCCTTAAAAGCAAATAACCACAAATGGCCAGAAACTAACAAAAAACAAAATAAAAAAAAAGAAAAAAAAAAGGAGGGCCACTTGGCAGTGACACCAGGCCCTAGGGGATGACAAGTGGGCCATGGGCCCACTGTCAGCGGCTGAAACAAATAAGTGGGGAAAAAGGGAGCATGAGCTACATCTACAACAAAACACTAGCACTGAGCATGAGCTAAAACATCACAGATCACATGGCAGCATCCTCACAATATGGCATGCTGAAATAGCCTGTTTCTCAGACTTGGAAAAAATACTAGGGTGAAACATGCCAGTTTTTAGCAGGATGACATATTGAGCAACAAAATTATCTATGATGCCTCTTATCACAAACTATTTGCACAAGATGACAGAGGGTAACTTGCACCACAATTCATGTCATTAATCCATACTCAAAGGAACAAAGGAATCATGGGAATCATCAAGACAATATGCTATCATGTTAACAGATTTCCAAAACTTAGCAATATTTTTGGGCATGTGAAAACAGAATTTTAGTGGCATGTTTGCATCAAGAATCCCACACATAACATGATCTAACATGGCAAGCAAAATTACCAGGGGCTAGAGCACACCCAAATGAACATCTTTCATGTTGGCAAGATCATCAAATCATGCAAGAATTAATTCATACAAAAATAACAAAATGCCACCTCATCACAAATTAACATATTTACCAAGTTGCTCAAATGACAGAAACAATGCCACCATTGGATTCCTGGGATTTTTCTACCCCAAAATCATATATCACACTCCTATATAGCTGTTGGTAAAACTCACAAATATGCAATCACAAAAACACACAATCACTTAATACCACTTATATGCCACATTTGGCATGTCCTCGGAACTTGACAGATTTGGTAATAAAACAAAAACAGGAATATTTCCTTAAAAGCAAATAACCAAAAATGCCCAGAAACTAACAAAAAACAAAATAAAAAAAAAAAGAAAAAAAAAAGGAGGGCCACCTGGCAGTGACACCAGGCCCTAGGGGATGACAAGTGGGCCATGGGCCCACTGTCAGCGGCTGAAACAAATAAGTGGGGAAAAAGGGAGCATGAGCTACATCTACAACAAAACACTAGCACTGAGCATGAGCTAAAACATCACAGATCACATGGCAGCATCCTCACAATATGGCATGCTGAAATAGCCTGTTTCTCAGACTTGGAAAAAATACTAGGGTGAAACATGCCAGTTTTTAGCAGGATGACATATTGAGCAACAAAATTATCTATGATGCAAAACCTCTTATCACAAACTATTTGCACAAGATGACAGAGGGTAACTTGCACCACAATTCATGTCATTAATCCATACTCAAAGGAACAAAGGAATCATGGGAATCATCAAGACAATATGCTATCATGTTAACAGATTTCCAACACTTAGCAATATTTTTGGGCATGTGAAAACAGAATTTTAGTGGCATGTTTGCATCAAGAATCCCACACATAACATGATCTAACATGGCAAGCAAAATTACCAGGGGCTAGAGCACACCCAAATGAACATCTTTCATGTTGGCAAGATCATCAAATCATGCAAGAATTAATTCATACAAAAATAACAAAATGCCACCTCATCACAAATTAACATATTTACCAAGTTGCTCAAATGACAGAAACAATTCCACCATTGGATTCCTGGGATTTTTCTACCCCAAAATCATATATCACACTCCTATATAGCTGTTGGTAAAACTCACAAATATGCAATCACAAAAACACACAATCACTTAATACCACTTATATGCCACATTTGGCATGTCCTCGGAACTTGACAGATTTGGTAATAAAACAAAAACAGGAATATTTCCTTAAAAGCAAATAACCACAAATGGCCAGAAACTAACAAAAAACAAAATAAAAAAAAAAGAAAAAAAAAAGGAGGGCCACTTGGCAGTGACACCAGGCCCTAGGGGATGACAAGTGGGCCATGGGCCCACTGTCAGCGGCTGAAACAAATAAGTGGGGAAAAAGGGAGCATGAGCTACATCTACAACAAAACACTAGCACTGAGCATGAGCTAAAACATCACAGATCACATGGCAGCATCCTCACAATATGGCATGCTGAAATAGCCTGTTTCTCAGACTTGGAAAAAATACTAGGGTGAAACATGCCAGTTTTTAGCAGGATGACATATTGAGCAACAAAATTATCTATGATGCAAAACCTCTTATCACAAACTATTTGCACAAGATGACAGAGGGTAACTTGCACCACAATTCATGTCATTAATCCATACTCAAAGGAACAAAGGAATCATGGGAATCATCAAGACAATATGCTATCATGTTAACAGATTTCCAAAACTTAGCAATATTTTTGGGCATGTGAAAACAGAATTTTAGTGGCATGTTTGCATCAAGAATCCCACACATAACATGATCTAACATGGCAAGCAAAATTACCAGGGGCTAGAGCACACCCAAATGAACATCTTTCATGTTGGCAAGATCATCAAATCATGCAAGAATTAATTCATACAAAAATAACAAAATGCCACCTCATCACAAATTAACATATTTACCAAGTTGCTCAAATGACAGAAACAATGCCACCATTGGATTCCTGGGATTTTTCTACCCCAAAATCATATATCACACTCCTATATAGCTGTTGGTAAAACTCACAAATATGCAATCACAAAAACAAACAATCACTTAATACCACTTATATGCCAGATTTGGCATGTCCTCGGAACTTGACAGATTTGGTAATAAAACAAAAACAGGAATATTTCCTTAAAAGCAAATAACCACAAATGCCCAGAAACTAACAAAAAACAAAATAAAACAAAAAGAAAAAAAAAGGAGGGCCACCTGGCAGTGACACCAGGCCCTAGGGGATGACAAGTGGGCCATGGGCCCACTGTCAGCGGCTGAAACAAATAAGTGGGGAAAAAGGGAGCATGAGCTACATCTACAACAAAACACTAGCACTGAGCATGAGCTAAAACATCACAGATCACATGGCAGCATCCTCACAATATGGCATGCTGAAATAGCCTGTTTCTCAGACTTGGAAAAAATACTAGGGTGAAACATGCCAGTTTTTAGCAGGATGACATATTGAGCAACAAAATTATCTATGATGCAAAACCTCTTATCACAAACTATTTGCACAAGATGACAGAGGGTAACTTGCACCACAATTCATGTCATTAATCCATACTCAAAGGAACAAAGGAATCATGGGAATCATCAAGACAATATGCTATCATGTTAACAGATTTCCAACAATTAGCAATATTTTTGGGCATGTGAAAACAGAATTTTAGTGGCATGTTTGCATCATGAATCCCACACATAAAATGATCTAACATGGCAAGCAAAATTACCAGGGGTAGAGCACACCCAAATGAACATCTTTCATGTTGGCAAGATCATCAAATCATGCAAGAATTATTTCATACAAAAATAACAAAATGCCACCTCATCACAAATTAACATATTTACCAAGTTGCTCAAATGACAGAAACAATGCCACCATTGGATTCCTGGGATTTTTCTACCCCAAAATCATATATCACACTCCTATATAGCTGTTGGTAAAACTCACAAATATGCAATCACAAAAACACACAATCACTTAATACCACTTATATGCCACATTTGGCATGTCCTCGGAACTTGACAGATTTGGTAATAAAACAAAAACAGGAATATTTCCTTAAAATGAAATAACCACAAGTGCCCAGAAACTAACAAAAAATAGAATAAAACAAAAAGAATAAAAAAAAAGGAGGGCCACCTGGCAGTGACACCAGGCCCTAGGGGATGACAAGTGGGCCATGGGCCCACTGTCAGCGGCTGAAACAAATAAGTGGGCAAAAAGGGAGCATGAGCTACATCTACAACAAAACACTAGCACTGAGCATGAGCTAAAACATCACAGATCACATGGCAGCATCTTCACAATATGGCATGCTGAAATAGCCTCTTTCTCAGACTTGGAAAAAATACTAGGGTGAAACATGCCAGTTTTTTTCAGGATGACATATTGAGCAACAAAATTATCTATGATGCAAAACCTCTTATCACAAACTATTTGCACAAGATGACAGAGGGTAACTTGCATCACAATTCATGTCATTAATCCATACTCAAAGGAACAAAGGAATCATGGGAATCATCAAGACAATATGCTATCATGTTAACAGATTTCCAACACTTAGTAATATTTTTGGGCATGTGAAAACAGAATTTTAGTGGCATGTTTGCATCAAGAATCCCACACATAACATGATCTAACATGGCAAGAAAAATTACCAGGGGCTAGAGCACACCCAAATGAACATCTTTCATGTTGGCAAGATCATCAAATCATGCAAGAATTAATTCATACAAAAATAACAAAATGCCACCTCATCACAAATTAACATATTTACCAAGTTGCTCAAATGACAGAAACAATGCCACCATTGGATTCCTGGGATTTTTCTACCCCAAAATCATATATCACACTCCTATATAGCTGTTGGTAAAACTCACAAATATGCAATCACAAAAACACACAATCACTTAATACCACTTATATGCCACATTTGGCATGTCCTCGGAATTTGACAGACTAGATGACCCGTTGCGCCGATGGCGCAAAAAGCACCAGCCAGCCGAGTCTTCAAAGCATGTGTATGTGATAGTTTAAGAGATATACTTTTATCTCATTGTATGGTATCATGACAGATGAAAAGGAAATAATGACATTATCTGATAATAGCATACATTGGTCTCATAAAGCAAGTTGTAGTAGGATCAGTCTAAAGACATAAAACAAATTGAACACTAATTAGATCATAAGCAAATAGAAACTTAGTGCTGATGCATGTTCTAAGAGAACTTAGTGCTGATCTGCAACAGAGTGAAAAACATCCAACAGATACAGGAACATATTTCTTTCTGCATTGCTGCTCCAAAAGCGTCATGATAGTCTTACCAGCAAACAACCAATAGTCATACGTACAGGAAAGTCTTGGGTGGCTTACATATATACGATCCAAAAGGATGGTAAATATATTAGTCTTGGTAGGTATTTATACTAATACAGAGTTATAAAGCAAAGGGCTTTTGCGATCTGCCTATACGATACACAATCATGCGCAGCCCCTTTGATGTGCACTTGAAGGCGAAGGCATAGGCATGGCCTTTCTTCATCTTTGCCTTCCGAAAAAAGCTGCTCCAGTTTTTAGTGATAGTAGCAGCCCTGTTGTCAACACCCTTTATAAAACGGCTGTGACACTGGTAGTTCCGTCTCCCATGCTTATTGGCAGCTCACTATGATCAGCATCCATGTGTGGGAAGAGGCTGTTCTTAGAAAAGTGTGTCCTAAAGTACTACAGATGAAGATAAAGGTTTATTCAGCATATGATTGTATGGAACATGAGATTACCATTCTTTTGCCCAAGAAAGAGCATCGTCTTTCTCCCAAGAAAAATGAAATAAAAAAAGACACTGCGCAACACCATTAGCTTTCAAGGACCACAAATGAATGAAAGAAAAAAATGTGCATTTAGCAAGCATGTGGATAAGAAGAAAATCTACTTCCTCTCCATAAACCTTTTGAGTTCCGACTGAAAAATCGAAAGACCACAATAAATCACTGGAAAGTAGCATTTCACTGTGATTATCTATTTTCTAAAGGATTTCTACACACCTAGGTTACAGTGCCTTGCTGATGGTTTGTTCCTGCCTAAAGTTGGATGTTGAATCCATTTAATATATATAAAAAAGAGGCACTCCTACTCAAATCTCCCTCAATTTTAACTGAATAATAATCCTACAGGTAGGCTAGAGTTTGAGCGACTGTGTAGCCAGCAAAGAGATAAAGCCTAAAGTAAAAGATATACATGAAGAAATTAGAGAAGGGTGGCCCCACTGTCCATGACTAAGCAAGCCGGTTAGAGAAACATGATGTCAACGCCGAAAATCAAGACTATGTTATCTATTCAAAAGCAGAGGGGTGAAGGGGGCAAGCAGATGTAAGATTAGCATTCTGAGTATTTTTATGAAATTTGGTTGTTCAAAAATATATATAAACTTAAACTCAACCAGTTGTATTATATGCAGTTTCGAACAGCAAAAGAGATTCACAATCTACTAATGTTGAGATGTACAAATATAATTTCAACTGAGTGAAATAAACATACAGCTGGCTAAGCACACAAGGTTCCGTATTTGATAAACGAATACTATTAGATATTCTTGCTTTGATTTTGTATCGGCTAATCTTGCTCGAGTCCAAATATAAGTACTACAATTCAAACAGAAGTTAATCTCATATCCGATCAAATATTTCCATAATGATTTCTACAGCAGAACACCGGGCACTAAACCATGTAAGGTGATCAGACTCAAACTAAAATAAGATAACGCACTACCTCAATGAACAAGAAATGCCTCAGACTAAGAATTTCCCAATGAAAAAACCAGGTAGAAGTAGTACAGAAGAAATCAACACAGGAAATGAGAAACCACGTTTGAGAGGTACATAGGGAATCTCAAGGTGCACAAACCAACCAAAGCAACAATATTCAGCTGCCAGAAAAGATCGCGAGAATAGAAATTTAAGGGCACTACAGAAACACACTAATGACCCTCCAAAAACACCCTAATGACCATTAACCAATCAAAGTTGCAAAACAATATACAAACATATAGGAGCATTCTTTTGATCAGCCAATCTTTCATTCATACTTCTTGTTTCAACATATGAAAAATCGTAGAACAGCGAAAACATCACAAGGTCAAAAAGAAACATCGCATGGTCAAAAAGGATTAGCGATCGCAAGTCCCTCAGATAGCCGAGTAGGCTAGTGGCTTTTATTCCAAGACCTGACTTGCCCTCTGGATACATATCTTGAGAGTCACAAGAGATGATCTATTTTACCTGTGCCTCTTGTCAAGTCTTCCCAGCCAGCTGAGAACCCAGTCTATCTGTGAGAGCTGCCAAAATAGAACAAGTACAATTAACTTTGAATTATAGAAGTTGCATTCTAGTATATACTTAAATAGTCTAAAAAACAATTGCACAGAACATATGTACTAAGCTTTTAAAATTGTAAAGTAGGTACTAAAGAAGATGGAATCATGAATGTGAGTGTATTGTCTACAAGTGCATTGATGCCTGTTTTGTACAGTGACCTAGAGAAAACTCCAGCACGTACAAAGGAAGGCTAACACATTATGTGTGATTAATGGGTTACTTGTATATATACATGGTTCATTCTATTTTCAGAAATTAAAATTTCTACTTTTATGTGATTCACATTATAGAATAATTACTAACCTTTTGACGAGTCCTATGCAATATCAAGAAGCTAGATCCAACAAATGCGCTCAACTTGCCCTGCAAATATATACATGGTTCGGTGTTATTTTCAGAAATTAGGATTTCAGTCACAGTTCCAACTCCAACACCAAATAAATTTGACTACTCATTTTTTATAAGTTCAGACAGAAACAAGGAACAATGCTTACCTGATAGAAACCAACATAGTTGAAACCTAAACTTTGATTGAGAAGCCCAATTGAGATGCCATTGAGCACTCCAAATCCCATGGCGGTCCTTGCATCGAAAGGTTTGTGCTCAAAGAGACGCCAGCTTGTCAACATGGTTACTTCACAATAAAGAATAAGGGTGAGTAAAATTCCAGGGTAAACCTACTTTTGTTTTTCTATGTTTGGACGAACTACTACTCTTCCTTCTCAAAATATCATTCAAATTAAGCTCACGGCTAGTTTATTTTGTTTTAACCATGATGTGTCACAACCCACAACACCATATGGTCAAGGAAATCCACCGACAGAAAACTAAATTTGCAGCTCACACTAAACAACATACCTCATTCTGCCAGGGCAGTGTGATGGCCATGAACAGCAAGACCTGGACCAGAACACCAAAGATGATTCCCATCCAAAGGCCCTGCCCATCCAAATTATCTCACACTATTAGCATGTTATCGAACCGCGAAGAGGTAAAAAAAAACAGATCAACTAAACAGGCAAGGTTACGTATGGAAAAGGACAGGGGGGAAGGGACCTCACCTGTGTCAGGCGTCTTCTCCACGAACTGGGAGCCATCCTCGACCTCTCCTCCTCTGCAGATGGTTGTGTAGGATGGATAAGAAATTTTTCAAAAATGAACACTGAACATATAAGGCGGACATCAAATCTACAAATGCAAACGAAATACAAAAGTGTGACTTGAGTTTCAGGAAATTCTTGAAAACCATATAATATACATTCTCCAGAGAGCAGGCATGGGCACACGGCCATTTACTAATCTATGTCAAACCGCATGGAAGCCATGATATATTAGCCAGGTTTAGTTTTTGGCAAATCATATTTCAAATAATGCATCATGTCACCTAATATATCTATATTACAGATATGCGCAGTCTGAACCCATGGGCACACGGCCATTTACTAACCTACATCAAACCCCATGGAAGCATATATTAGCCAGGTTTAGTTTTTGGCAAATCATATTTCAAATAATGCATCATGTCACCTAACTAATATATCTATGTTACAGATATGCGCAGCCTGAACCTAATCAAGGACTTTATCATTTTGGCACCTCTTCTTGATCCTAGGGTTGCAAATTCTGGATCCTTTTTTTCACTGGACATATGCAATGATCGTCCGACAGAGCTCTCGGACTTGCCGCTTGTTGGGCAGCCATAGTTGTACATAACAGAAAATTAAACTTTTATAACATACTATATATAAGAACCACAAACAATTAGAATTTGAAAACAACTTCAAGAAAAAATCACAACCATAAACATCTACTTGTTTATCACATGCATATCACTTATTTATCAATGAAACATGTCACAATTATAAACATCTAATCAAGGTAGTATGGTACTATAGAGCGCTTATCATCATAACATTCCATCTTGTTAACTTCCTCGACACTCCAGATTTAAGAAATGCTTTCGCATCATCAGAGTGTCTCCATAACCTTTTCTTAGGACAATGTGTATCGGTGCACACCCAGTTTACAAAAACAGAATACAAAATTTAGTATAGCAACAAAAGCAAACACACAAGTATCAGATCTCCATAGGAAAAAAATGGTGGCATCGAAGATCCAAAAGCAAGTGAGCACCAACTATTAGCAAAAGCAGCAGTAGTTCTATATCTGTTTTAATAATTAATCTTCACTAGGTAGCAATACAATAGGATATCATGCAGTGCAGCAACCATGTACGTAGTTGTTCTTATAAGTGAATTAACACATCAGAAAACCCTTCAAACAAGAAATTAATTGTAAGGCAGATATCCAATAGAATCATCAATGTATGACCCTCCGGTTCATCGAGTTTTTTTTCCTGATTGAATATTGAATGAAACACCAATGAGAAAGCAGAGCTATTACCTGTGCTTATGTCCCAAAAGTTGTGATCTAGTAATGGAATTATCTTCCAATAGCTCCAGTGCACACTCCAAATAACCAAATTCTTCCTCCACCGTGCAACTATCCACGAACAAACACACTTCTCAATGATGAGCAACCCTACTCATGCTCCTACAAATCAAAATAAAATATCAACTTAAGAAGGGGAAAAGTACACCAATAACTTTCAGATATTGGCATAGGCATAGCTGGACCAACCAAGATGCAAGATTTACTTATATAAATCCAATTATAAAATCAGAATATTTCTCGGCAATCTTTTCATTTGTTGTGGTGTAATCTCCAGGAGCAAGGTTGCCAGCTGAGTTCATTTCAGCAAGCAAAATTAGCCCACTTCCTTTTAGTAAACCATTCAATACCATAACACATAAGTACTAACACTATTTTGGTACATGAAAGAATTTCGAGCCAATAAATTAAACTAATCTCCTTCAGTGCTAACTGATGCCAATAAATTAATTACCACTATTTTCTACTCCTAGAAACCCCCAAACATGGAACGAGCATCAAATTCGCACCCAGATTACCCAAAAAGAATTAGCCACCCTAATTAACCTAATACACCAAATCAATCAGGTTTACTCCCAAGAATCAGAGCAAAAATGGAGGTAAGGACGAACAAGGAGATGCGTGGCAGGAGGTACATACGAAGATGCGGATGCTCGTCCTTGACCAGACGCCGCACGATGGCCGGGTCATGCTGTCATTGTCAAGGTGTTTACTGCCTCTCCTGCCGCCTCCTGCTCCTCCCAGTCAATAATAATCCCGACATCTCCATCCGGTCAGTGTCTGTGGCCTGCACCACATCCAGATCCTAGTTAAGAGAAGCAAAACTACGAGCACAACAATCTGATTATTTATTAGGATCGGAAATGTTTTGCCGAGTGACAAACTTAATATCAGCAATCCCCGCAAAAAAGGCTTTTACATCTGCAATATAGGAAATGATGGGTACCTTGATTAGAACTGATGGCATGATGAGGTGAATACACCTGCAATTATAAGATGGAGACATCAGGTGTGAGCTTACTGGAATACTGATGCTACAATGAACAAGTATAAATTTCCCAAACTTACAGGTTGAATTATTTCTTTAAAAAATGCTTATCAAGATAGAAATGCTGATCCTACATAAACCTGTCAGGATGATCTAGGAAATAAAGATGAACCAATGTGGCAGGGCATAAATGACATGAATCTGAGAATAAAAAGGATTGCTATTAAAATTAACAAAATACGACTACTAAATCTGCTACTATCCCTCGTACCGGCAAGAGCACAGCAATGGCAAGAGCCATTCATAGCAAATCAAGTAACTGAGATAAGCACTGACATAGCCAGAGAATATATGAACAATCAGCATGGTGGACATGCTCATTTCAACATAGTCAGTACGTGGTTAACCGAGCAGATGTGAAAAACCTTCACTACCAAGCCACACTAAAGCAAAGGTTGCAGGCTGTAGATAAAACCCTATCTGAGAAAGCATGAAGTAACATGACCATAAGAAAGATTAAAAAAAACATGAACCAACGACCCCCTCCTTGTCAAATCCGGCATATTCAAATAAACAGTAGGAACTTCTCCATATATAGGCTGGAGGCAGCAGATCATATGATTTGCTTACAACCAAAAAAACATGATCAGTTAAGTCCATTTATAAAAATCAATTAAACTATTGATAAGGGACAAATGAAACATGAATATTTACATTAGTTTTTCTTGCCACCCTGTTGAGCCATTTAATCAAGGTGGTCTACTAACCTGCACATTCAGGAAATAATGTTAAAAATCAACAGCAAAAAGGAGTTGGAACTAATGCTAAAAGCCAATAAAAAAAGAAGTTGGAAATTCTAGCCATCTGAAATCTCTTCAGTTTTTTGGACAAGTACATACCTCAATTCAAGGGGAAAGTACATAACAACCTACACATCCCAGCAAGATTGCATTAACAGTGATCATTCACTCAGACTGATCTTCCATTGATTTGGTCTGCTGCTACTGCCTCTCTCCTGGATAATTTTTGTGTCCGTATGTCACCGGACTCACTCTCTGGTGGCCTGGCCAGCACAGCAGCAACATTAGCAGGTCAGCCACAACAAGCAACAAAGTCAGTATACAACAAATTCAGTATACAACAAAGCATAGCTGCATAGAAGATATAAGCATCGGCATCAAGCCATCAGCAGCACAACACCCAGCCATAATAAAGCATCCAGCAGCAAGCCAGCAAGCACGCACACAACAAGCAAGAACGCACGCAGCACGGCAGCAGCAAGCACGCACACATCCACATATTAGTAATTTCAGAGATGTACATTAGAGAAAATGTTCAGCTAATAATCCAGTTAGATATACATGTGCATGTATGTTCTTACACCTAGCCAAAAAATTGAGAACTTTGTTGCAACCATAGCAAGCCATGAATAGCAAGTCGGAAAGGAACTGTAAGAGGAAGGAATATAGGGGAAAACTCAGCCCCAAATCAGATTAGCCAATGAAGAAAACTGCCATTGTTTTGACCACGAAATTAGACCAGACAAGAGGGAAATCAACAGAGAACAAATCACACGGGTGCCCTCTTCTATACCTTGCTTCTTTGGCGAGAACCACCTCGGCCAGCTCCAGCCGCCGCCGCCGCCGACACCGCCCCGGATGCCGGTCCCGTCGCCTTTCCCTCCTTGTAGTAGTCCCCCTGAGATGCCGGCTGCTGCTCCCCTCCTCTTTCCTCCTCCTCCGCCGCCGCCCTAGATGCCGAGTCCCGATCGAGGACGCGTTCCTCGGCTCGAGGCCCTCCTGCTGAGGAAGGATCGAGGCCGTGCTCGTCGAGGCCGACCACGGGGCGGCCGCATCTGGATCACCACGCGACACGGACGAGGCGCTGCTGGCTGCTGCCCTTCTCTCTCTCCCTCTCATCCTCTCTCTCCTACCGACACCGCCCCGGATGCCGGTCCCGTCGCCTTTCCCTCCTTGTAGTAGTGCCCCTGAGATGCCGGCTGCTGCTCCCCTCCTCTTTCCTCCTCCTCCGCCGCCGCCCTAGATGCCGAGTCCCGATCGAGGACGCGTTCCTCGGCTCGAGGCCCTCTTGCTGAGGAAGGATCGAGGCCGTGCTCGTCGAGGCCGACCACGGGGCGGCCGCATCTGGGTCACCACGCGACACGGACGAGGCGCTGCTGGCTGCTGCCCTTCTCTCTCTCCCTCTCATCCTCTCTCTCCTACAGGGACTGGTCCATGGCGAGCGGAAGCGGGAGAGGAAGAGACGAGCGACGGCGACCATGCGCGGGGGGCAGAGGAGGAGAGAAGTGGAGGGGAGGAGGAGGCGGCGCAGTGGTGGGGGAGAGAAGAGGGGACGCTGAGACGGGTTAGGTCACGGATGGTCGGTCGCTTCTCTCGCTCGCTAGCTTATCGCTTCGCCCGCTCGCTTATCGCTTCGCTCGGCACTAAAAAAAGGAGACGTGGCCACGGCCGCTAGTTGGGCGAGTGCCTTCACCTTTTACTATGTAAATTTGGTAATAAAAAAAAACAGGAATATTTCCTTAAAATGAAATAACCACAAATGCCCAGAAACTAACAAAAATTAGAATAAAACAAAAAGAATAAAAAAAAAGGAGGGCCACCTGGCAGTGACACCAGGCCCTAGGGGATGACAAGTGGGCCATGGGCCCACTGTCAGCGGCTGAAACAAATAAGTGGGGAAAAAGGGAGCATGAGCTACATCTACAACAAAACACTAGCACTGAGCATGAGCTAAAACATCACAGATCACATGGCAGCATCCTCACAATATGGCATGCTGAAATAGCCTGTTTCTCAGACTTGGAAAAAATACTAGGGTGAAACATGCCAGTTTTTAGCAGGATGACATATTGAGCAACAAAATTATCTATGATGCAAAACCTCTTATCACAAACTATTTGCACAAGATGACAGAGGGTAACTTGCACCACAATTCATGTCATTAATCCATACTCAAAGGAACAAAGGAATCATGGGAATCATCAAGAAAATATGCTATCATGTTAACAGATTTCCAACACTTTGCAATATTTTTGGGCATGTGAAAACAGAATTTTAGTGGCATGTTTGCATCAAGAATCCCACACATAACATGATCTAACATGGCAAGCAGAAATACCAGGGACTAGAGCACACCCAAATGAACATCTTTCATGTTGGCAAGATCATCAAATCATGCAAGAATTAATTCATACAAAAATAACAAAATGCCACCTCATCACAAATTAACATATTTACCAAGTTGCTCAAATGACAGAAACAATGCCACAATTGGATTCCTGGGATTTTTCTACCCCAAAATCATATATCACACTCCTATATAGCTGTTGGTAAAACTCACAAATATGCAATCACAAAAACACACAATCACTTAATACCACTTATATGCCACATTTGGCATGTCCTAGGAACTTGACAGATTTGGTAATAAAACAAAAACTGGAATATTTCTTTAAAAGGAAATAACCACAAATGCCGAGAAACTAACAAAAAACAAAATAAAACAAAAAGAATAAAAAAAAGGAGGGCCACCTGCCAGTGACACCAGGCCCTAGGGGATGACAAGTGGGCCATGGGCCCACTGTCAGCGGCTGAAACAAATAAGTGGGGAAAAAGTGAGCATGAGCTACATCTACAACAAAACACTAGCACTGAGCATGAGCTAAAACATCACAGATCACATGGCAGCATCCTCACAATATGGCATGCTGAAATAGCCTGTTTCTTAGACTTGGAAAAAATACTAGGGTGAAACATGCCAGTTTTTAGCAGGATGACATATTGAGCAACAAAATAATCTATGATGCAAAACCTCTTATCACAAACTATTTGCACAAGATGACAGAGGGTAACTTGCACCACAATTCATGTCATTAATCCATACTCAAAGGAACAAAGGAATCAAGGGAATCATCAAGACAATATGCTATCATGTTAACAGATTTCCAACACTTTGCAATATTTTTGGGCATGTGAAAACAGAATTTTAGTGGCATGTTTGCATCAAGAATCCCACACATAACATGATCTAACATGGCAAGCAGAAATACCAGGGACTAGAGCACACCCAAATGAACATCTTTCATGTTGGCAAGATCATCAAATCATGCAAGAATTCATTCATACAAAAATAACAAAATGCCACCTCATCACAAATTAACATATTTACGAAGTTGCTCAAATGACAGAAACAATGCCACAATTGGATTCCTGGGATTTTTCTACCCCAAAATCATATATCACACTCCTATATAACTGTTGGTAAAACTCACAAATATGCAATCACAAAAACACACAATCACTTAATACCACTTATATGCCAGATTTGGCATGTCCTAGGAACTTGACAGATTTGGTAATAAAACAAAAAAAGGAATATTTCCTTGAAAGGAAATAACCACAAATGCCCAGAAACTAACAAAAAACAAAATAAAACAAAAAGAATAAAAAAAAGGAGGGCCACCTGGCAGTGACACCAGGCCCTAGGGGATGACAAGTGGGCCATGGGCCCACTGTCAGCGGCTGAAACAAATAAGTGGGGAAAAAGGGAGCATGGGCTACATCTACAACAAAACACTAGCACTGAGCATGAGCTAAAACATCACAGATCACATGGCAGCATCCTCACAATATGGCATGCTGAAATAGCCTGTTTCTCAGACTTGGAAAAAATACTAGCGTGAAACATGCCAGCTTTTAGCAGGATGACATATTGAGCAACAAAATTATCTATGATGCAAAACCTCTTATCACAAACTCTTTGCACAAGATGACAGAGGGTAACTTGCACCACAATTCATGTCATTAATCCATACTCAAAGGAACAAAGGAATCATGGGAATCATCAAGAAAATATTCTATCATGTTAACAGATTTCCAACACTTTGCAATATTTTTGGGCATGTGAAAACAGAATTTTAGTGGCATGTTTGCATCAAGAATCCCACACATAACATGATCTAACATGGCAAGAAAAAATACCAGGGCCTATAGCACACCCAAATGAACATCTTTCATGTTGGCAAGATCATCAAATCATGCAAGAATTAATTCATACAAAAATAACAAAGTGCCACCTCATCACAAATTAACATATTTACCAAGTTGCTCAAATGACAGAAACAATGCCACAATTGGATTCCTGGGAGTTTTCTACCCCAAAATCATATATCACACTCCTATATAGCTGTTGGTAAAACTCACAAATATGCAATCACAAAAACACACAATCACTTAATACCACTTATATGCCAGATTTGGCATGTCCTAGGAACTTGACAGATTTGGTAATAAAACAAAAACAGGAATATTTCCTTGAAAGGAAATAACCACAAATGCCCAAAAACTAACAAAAAACAAAATAAAACAAAAAGAATAAAAAAAGGAGGGCCACCTGGCAGTGACACCAGGCCCTAGGGGATGACAAGTGGGCCATGGGCCCACTGTCAGCCGCTGAAACAAATAAGTGGGGAAAAAGGGACCATGAGCTACATCTACAACAAAACACTAGCACTGAGCATGAGCTGAAACATCACAGATCACATGGCAGCATCCTCACAATATGGCATGCTGAAATAGCCTGTTTCTCAGACTTGGAAAAAATACTAGGGTGAAACATGCCAGTTTTTAGCAGGATGACATATTGAGCAACAAAATAATCTATGATGCAAAACATCTTATCACAAACTATTTGCACAAGATGACAGAGGGTAACTTGCACCACAATTCATGTCATTAATCCATACTCAAAGGAACAAAGGAATCATGGGAATCATCAAGACAATATGCTATCATGTTAACAGATTTCCAACACTTTGCAATATTTTTGGGCATGTAAAAACAGAATTTTAGTGGCATGATTGCATCAAGAATCCCACACATAACATGATCTAACATGGCAATAAAAAATACCACGGACTATAGCACACCCAAATGAACATCTTTCATGTTGGCAAGATCATCAAATCATGCAAGAATTCATTCATACAAAAATAACAAAATGCCACCTCATCACAAATTAACATATTTACGAAGTTGCTCAAATGACAGAAACAATGCCACAATTGGATTCCTGGGATTTTTCTACCCCAAAATCATATATCACACTCCTATATAACTGTTGGTAAAACTCACAAATATGCAATCACAAAAACACACAATCACTTAATACCACTTATATGCCAGATTTGGCATGTCCTAGGAACTTGGCAGATTTGGTAATAAAACAAAAACAGGAATATTTCCTTGAAAGGAAATAACCACAAATGCCCAGAAACTAACAAAAAACAAAATAAAACAAAAAGAATAAAAAAAAGGAGGGCCACCTGGCAGTGACACCAGGCCCTAGGGGATGACAAGTGGGCCATGGGCCCACTGTCAGCGGTTGAAACAAATAAGTGGGGAAAAAGGGAGCATGATCTACATCTACAACAAAACACTAGCACTGAGCATGAGCTAAAACATCACAGATCACATGGCAGCATCCTCACAATATGGCATGCTGAAATAGCCTGTTTCTCAGACTAGGGAAAAATACTAGGGTGAAACATGCCAGTTTTTAGCTGGATGACATATTGAGCAACAAAATTATCTATGATGCAAAACCTCTTATCACAAACTATTTGCACAAGATGACAGAGGGTAACTTGCACCACAATTCATGTCATTAATCCATACTCAAAGGAACAAAGGAATCATGGGAATCATCAAGACAATATGCTATCATGTTAACAGATTTCCAACACTTAGCAATATTTTTGGGCATGTGAAAACAGAATTTTAGTGGCATGTTTGCATCAAGAATCCCACACATAACATGATCTAACATGGCAAGAAAAAATACCAGGGCCTATAGCACACCCAAATGAACATCTTTCATGTTGGCAAGATCATCAAATCATGCAAGAATTAATTCATACAAAAACAACAAAATGCCACCTCATCACAAATTAACATATTTACCAAGTTGCTCAAATGACAGAAACAATGCCACAATTGGATTCCTGGGATTTTTCTACCCCAAAATCATATATCAGACTCCTATATAGCTGTTGGTAAAACTCACAAATATGCAATCACAAAAACACACAATCACTTAATATCACTTATATGCCAGATTTGGCATGTCCTAGGAACTTGACAGATTTGGTAATAAAACAAAAACAGGAATATTTCCTTAAAAGGAAATAACCACAAATGCCCAGAAACTAACAAAAAACAAAATAAAACAAAAAGAATAAAAAAAAGGAGGGCCACATGGCAGTGACACCAGGCCCTAGGGGATGACAAGTGGGCCATGGGCCCACTGTCAGCGGCTGAAACAAATAAGTGGGGAAAAAGGGAGCATGAGCTACATCTACAACAAAACACTAGCACTGAGCATGAGCTAAAACATCACAGATCACATGGCAGCATCCTCACAATATGGCATGCTCAAATAGCCTGTTTCTCAGACTTGGAAAAAATACTAGGGTGAAACATGCCAGTTTTTAGCAGGATGACATATTGAGCAACAAAATTATCTATGATGCAAAATCTCTTATCACAAAATATTTGAACAAGATGACAGAGGGTAACTTGCACCACAATTCATGTCATTAAGCCATACTCAAAGGAACAATGGAATCATGGGAATCATCAAGACAATATGCTATCATGTTAACAGATTTCCAACACTTTGCAATATTTTTGGGCATGTGAAAACAGAATTTTAGTGGCATGTTTGCATCAAGAATCCCACACATAACATGATCTAACATGGCAAGCAAAAATACCAGGGGCTAGAGCACACCCAAATGAACATCTTTCATGTTGGCAAGATCATCAAATCATGCAAGAATTAATTCATACAAAAATAACAAAATGCCACCTCATCACAAATTAACATATTTAGCAAGTTGCTCAAATGACAGAAACAATGCCACCATTGGATTCCTGGGATTTTTCTACCCCAAAATCATATATCACACTCCTATATAGCTGTTGGTAAAACTCACAAATATGCAATCACAAAAACACACAATCACTTAATACCACTTATATGCCAGATTTGGCATGTCCTTGGAACTTGAAAGGTTTGGTAATAAAACAAAAACAGGAATAATTCCTCAAAAGGAAATACCACAAATGCCCAGAAACTAACAAAAAACAAAATAAAACAAAAAGAATAAAAAAAAGGAGGGCCACCTCGCAGTGACACCAGGCCCTAGGGGATGACAAGTGGGCCATGGGCCCACTGTCAGCGGCTGAAACAAATAAGTGGGGAAAAAGGGAGCATGAGCTACATCTACAACAAAGCACTAGCACTGAGCATGAGCTAAAACATCACAGATCACATGGCAGCATCCTCACAATATGGCATGCTGAAATAGCCTGTTTCTCAGACTTGGAAAAAATACTAGGGTGAAACATGCCAGTTTTTAGCAGGATGACATATTGAGCAACAAAATTATCTATGATGCAAAACCTCTTATCACAAACTATTTGCACAAGATGACAGAGGGTAACTTGCACCACAATTCATGTCATTAATCCATACTCAAAGGAACAAAGGAATCATGGGAATCATCAAGACAATATGCTATCATGTTAACTGATTTCCAACACTTTGCAATATTTTTGGGCATGTGAAAACAGAATTTTAGTGGCATGTTTGCATCAAGAATCCCACACATAACATGATCTAACATGGCAAGCAGAAATACCAGGGCCTATAGCACACCCAAATGAACATCTTTCATGTTGGCAAGATCATCAAATCATGCAAGAATTAATTCATACAAAAATAACAAAATGCCACCTCATCACAAATTAACATATTTACCAAGTTGCTCAAATGACAGAAACAATGCCACAATTGGATTCCTGGGATTTTTCTACCCCAAAATCATATATCACACTCCTATATAGCTGTTGGTAAAACTCACAAATATGCAATTACAAAAACACACAATCACTTAATATCACTTATATGCCAGATTTGGCATGTCCTAGGAAATTGACAGATTTGGTAATAAAACAAAAACAGGAATATTTCCTTTAAAGGAAATAACCACAAATGCCCAGAAACTAACAAAAAACAAAATAAAACAAAAAGAATAAAAAAAGGAGGGCCACCTCGCAGTGACACCAGGCCCTAGGGTTGACAAGTGGGCCATGGGCCCACTGTCAGCGGCTGAAACAAATAAGTGGGGAAAAAGGGAGCATGAGCTACATCTACAACAAAACACTAGCACTGAGCATGAGCTAAAACATCACAGATCACATGGCAGCATCCTCACAATATGGCATGCTGAAATAGCCTGTTTCTCAGACTTGGAAAAAATACTAGGGTGAAACATGCCAGTTTTTAGCAGGATGACATATTGAGCAACAAAATTATCTATGATGCAAAACCTCTTATCACAAACTATTTGCACAAGATGACAGAGGGTAACTTGCACCACAATTCATGTCATTAATCCATACTCAAAGGAACAAAGTAATCATGGGAATCATCAAGACAATATGCTATCATGATAACAGATTTCCAACACTTTGCAATATTTTTGGGCATGTGAAAACAGAATTTTAGTGGCATTTTTGCATCAAGAATCCCACACAAACATGATCTAACATGGCAAGCAGAAATACCAGGGACTATAGCACACCCAAATGAACATCTTTCATGTTGGCAAGATCATCAAATCATGCA
This sequence comes from Elymus sibiricus, assembly GCA_039707655.1. Taxonomy (NCBI): domain Eukaryota; kingdom Viridiplantae; phylum Streptophyta; class Magnoliopsida; order Poales; family Poaceae; genus Elymus; species Elymus sibiricus. The sequence goes on from CM077671.1 coordinate 411,570,405, forward strand.
AGAATTCATTCATACAAAAATAACAAAATGCCACCTCATCACAAATTAACATATTTACCAAGTTGCTCAAATGACAGAAACAATGCCACAATTGGATTCCTGGGATTTTTTTACCCCAAAATCATATATCACACTCCTATATAGCTGTTGGTAAAACTCACAAATATGCAATCACAAAAACACACAATCACTTAATATCACTTATATGCCAGATTTGGCATGTCCTAGGAACTTGACAGATTTGGTAATAAAACAAAAACTGGAATATTTCCTTAAAAGGAAATAACCACAAATGCCGAGAAACTAACAAAAAACAAAATAAAACAAAAATAATAAAAAAAAGGAGGGCCACCTGGCAGTGACACCAGGCCTAGTGGATGACAAGTGGGCCATGGGCCCACTGTCAGCGGCTGAAACAAATAAGTGGGGAAAAAGGGAGCATGAGCTACATCTACAACAAGACACTAGCACTGAGCATGAGCTAAAACATCACAGATCACATGGCAGCATCTTCACAATATGGCATGCTGAAATAACCTGTTTCTCAGACTTGGAAAAAATACTAGGGTGAAACATGCCAGTTTTTAGCAGGATGACATATTGAGCAACAAAATTATCTATGATGCAAAACCTCTTATCACAAACTATTTGCACAAGATGACAGAGGGTAACTTGCACCACAATTCATGTCATTAATCCATACTCAAAGGAACAAAGGAATCATGGGAATCATCAAGACAATATGCTATCATGTTAACAGATTTCCAACACTTTGCAATATTTTTGGGCATGTGAAAACAGAATTTTAGTGGCATGTTTGCATAAAGAATCCCACACATAACATGATCTAACATGGCAAGAAGAAATACCAGGGACTAGAGCACACCCAAATGAACATCTTTCATGTTGGCAAGATCATCAAATAAGGCAAGAATTAATTCATACAAAAATAATAAAATGCCACCTCATCACAAATTAACATATTTACCAAGTTGCTCAAATGACAGAAACAATGCCACAATTGGATTCCTGGGATTTTTCTACCCCAAAATCATATATCACACTCCTATATAGCTGTTGGTAAAACTCACAAATATGCAATCACAAAAACACACAATCACTTAATATCACTTATATGCCAGATTTGGCATGTCCTAGGAACTTGACAGATTTGGTAATAAAACAAAAACAGGAATATTTCTTTAAAAGGAAATAACCACAAATGCCGAGAAACTAACAAAAAACAAAATAAAACAAAAATAATAAAAAAAAAGGAGGGCCACCTCGCAGTGACACCAGGCCCTAGGGGATGACAAGTGGGCCATGGGCCCACTGTCAGCGGCTGAAACAAATAAGTGGGAAAAAAGGGAGCATGAGCTACATCTACAACAAAACACTAGCACTGAGCATTAGCTAAAACATCACAGATCACATGGCAGCATCCTCACAATATGGCATGCTGAAATAGCCTGTTTCTCAGACTTGGAAAAAATACTAGGGTGAAACTTGCCAGTTTTTAGCAGGATGACATATTGAGCAACAAAATTGTCTATGATGCAAAACCTCTTATCACAAACTATTTGCACAAGATGACAGAGGGTAACTTGCACCACAATTCATGTCATTAATCCATACTCAAAGGAACAAAGGAATCATGGGAATCATCAAGACAATATGCTATCATGTTAACAGATTTCCAACACTTTGCAATATTTTTGGGCATGTGAAAACAGAATTTTAGTGGCATGTTTGCATCAAGAATCCCACACATAACATGATCTAACATGGCAAGCAGAAATACCAGGGACTATAGCACACCCAAATGAACATCTTTCATGTTGGCAAGATCATCAAATCATGCAAGAATTCATTCATACAAAAATAACAAAATGCCACCTCATCACAAATTAACATATTTACCAAGTTGCTCAAATGACAGAAACAATGCCACAATTGGATTCCTGGGATTTTTCTACCCCAAAATCATATATCACACTCCTATATAGCTGTTGGTAAAACTCACAAATATGCAATCACAAAAACACACAATCACTTAATATCACTTATATGCCAGATTTGGCATGTCCTAGGAACTTGACAGATTTGGTAATAAAACAAAAACTGGAATATTTCTTTAAAAGGAAATAACCACAAATGCCGAGAAACTAACAAAAAACAAAATAAAACAAAAAGAATAAAAAAAAGGAGGGTCACCTCGCAGTGACACCAGGCCCTAGGGGATGACAAGTGGGCCATGGGCCCACTGTCAGCGGCTGAAACAAATAAGTGGGGAAAAAGGGAGGATGAGCTACATCTACAACAAAACACTAGCACTGAGCATGAGCTAAAACATCACAGATCACATGGCAGCATCCTCACAATATGGCATGCTGAAATAGCCTGTTTCTCAGACTTGGAAAAAATACTAGGGTGAAACATGCCAGTTTTTAGCAGGATGACATATTGAGCAACAAAATTATCTATGATGCAAAATCTCTTATCACAAACTATTTGCACAAGATGACAGAGGGTAACTTGCACCACAATTCATGTCATTAATCCATACTCAAAGGAACAAAGGAATCATGGGAATCATCAAGACAATATGCTATCATGTTAACAGATTTCCAACACTTTGCAATATTTTTGGGCATGTGAAAACAGAATTTTAGTGGCATGATTGCATCAAGAATCCCACACATAACATGATCTAACATTTCAAGCAGAAATACCAGGGACTAGAGCACACCCAAATGAACATCTTTCATGTTGGCAAGATCATCAAATCATGCAAGAATTAATTCATACAAAAATAACAAAATGCCACCTCATCACAAATTAACATATTTACCAAGTTGCTCAAATGACAGAAACAATGCCACCATTGGATTCCTGGGATTTTTCTACCGCAAAATCATATATCACACTCCTATATAGCTGTTGGTAAAACTCACAAATATGCAATCACAAAAACACACAATCACTTAATACCACTGATATGCCAGATTTGGCATGTCCTCGGAACTTGACAGATTTGGTAATAAAACAAAAACAGGAATATTTCCTAAAAAGGAAATACCACAAATGCCCAGAAACTAACAAAAAACAAAATAAAACAAAAAGAATAAAAAAAAGGAGGGCCACATGGCAGTGACACCAGGCCCTAGGGGATGACAAGTGGGCCATGGGCCCACTGTCAGCGGCTGAAACAAATAAGTGGGGGAAAAGGGAGCATGAGCTACATCTACAACAAAACACTAGCACTGAGCATGAGCTAAAACATCACAGATCACATGGCAGCATCCTCACAATATGGCATGCTGAAATAGCCTGTTTCTCAGACTTGGAAAAAATACTAGGGTGAAACATGCCAAATTTAGCAGGATGACATATTGAGCAACAAAATTATCTATGATGCAAAATCTCTTATCACAAACTATTTGCACAAGATGACAGAGGGTAACTTGCACCACAATTCATGTCATTAATCCATACTCAAAGGAACAAAGGAATCATGGGAATCATCAAGACAATATGCTATCATGTTAACAGATTTCCAACACTTTGCAATATTTTTGGGCATGTGAAAACAGAATTTTAGTGGCATGTTTGCATCAAGAATCCCACACATAACATGATCTAACATGGCAAGCAAAAATACCAGGGGCTAGAGCACACCCAAATGAACATCTTTCATGTTGGCAAGATCATCAAATCATGCAAGAATTAATTCATACAGAAATAACAAAATGCCACCTCATCACAAATTAACATATTTACCAAGTTGCTCAAATGACAGAAACAATGCCACCATTGGATTCCTGGGATTTTTCTACCCCAAAATCATATAACACACTCCTATATAGCTGTTGGTAAAACTCACAAATATGCAATCACAAAAACACACAATCACTTAATACCACTTATATGCCAGATTTGGCATGTCCTCGGAACTTGAAAGGTTTGGTAATAAAACAAAAACAGGAATAATTCCTCAAAAGGAAATACCACAAATGCCCAGAAACTAACAAAAAACAAAATAAAACAAAAAGAATAAAAAAAAGGAGGGCCACATGGCAGTGACACCAGGCCCTAGGGGATGACAAGTGGGCCATGGGCCCACTGTCAGCGGCTGAAACAAATAAGTGGGGAAAAAGGGAGCATGAGCTACATCTACAACAAAACACTAGCACTGAGCATGAGCTAAAACATCACAGATCACGTGGCAGCATCCTCACAATATGGCATGCTGAAATAGCCTGTTTCTCAGACTTGGAAAAAATACTAGGGTGAAACATGCCAGTTTTTAGCAGGATGACATATTGAGCAACAAAATTATCTATGATGCAAAACCTCTTATCACAAACTATTTGCACAAGATGACAGAGGGTAACTTGCACCACAATTTGTGTCATTAAGCCATACTCAAAGGAACAATGGAATCATGGGAATCATCAAGACAATATGATATCATGTTAACTGATTTCCAACACTTAGCAATATTTTTGGGCATGTGAAAACAGAATTTTAGTGGCATGTTTGCATGAAGAATCCCACACATAACATGATCTAACATGGCAAGCAAAAATACCAGGGGTTAGAGCACACCCAAATGAACATCTTTCTTGTTGGCAAGATCATCAAATCATGCAAGAATTAATTCATACAAACATAACAAAATGCCACCTCATCACAAATTAACATATTTACCAAGTTGCTCAAATGACAGAAACAATGCCACCATTGGATTCCTGGGATTTTTCTACCCCAAAATCATATATCACACTCCTATATAGCTGTTGGTAAAACTCACAAATACGCAATCACAAAAACACACAATCACTTAATACCACTTATATGCCAGATTTGGCATGTCCTCAGAACTTGACAGATTTGGTAATAAAACAAAAACAGGAATAATTCCTAAAAAGGAAATACCACAAATGCCCAGAAACTAACAAAAAACAAAATAAAACAAAAAGAATAAAAAAAAGGAGGGCCACATGGCAGTGACACCAGGCCCTAGGGGATGACAAGTGGGCCATGGGCCCACTGTCAGCGGCTGAAACAAATAAGTGGGGAAAAAGGGAGCATGAGCTACATCTACAACAAAACACTAGCACTGAGCATGAGCTAAAACATCACAGATCACATGGCAGCATCCTCACAATATGGCATGCTGAAATAGCCTGTTTGTCAGACTTGGAAAAAATACTAGGGTGAAACATGCCAGTTTTTAGCAGGATGACATATTGAGCAACAAAATTATCTATGATGCAAAACCTCTTATCACAAACTATTTGCACAAGATGACAGAGGGTAACTTGCACCACAATTCATGTCATTAAGCCATACTCAAAGGAACAAAGGAATCATGGGATTCATCATGACAATATGCTATCATGTTAACAGATTTCCAGCACTTAGCAATATTTTTGGGCATGTGAAAACAGAATTTATTGGCATGTTTGCATCAAGAATCCCACAGATAACATGATCTAACATGGCAAGCAAAAATACCAGGGGCTAGAGCACACCCAAATGAACATCTTTCATGTTGGCAAGATCATCAAATCATGCAAGAATTAATTCATACAAAAATAACAAAATGCCACCTCATCACAAATTAACATATTTACCAAGTTGCTCAAATGACAGAAACAATGCCACCATTGGATTCCTGGGATTTTTCTACCCCAAAATCATATATCACACTCCTATATAGCTGTTGGTAATACTCACAAATATGCAATCACAAAAACACACAATCACTTAATACCACTTAGATGCCAGATTTGGCATGTCCTAGGAACTTGACAGATTTGGTAATAAAACAAAAAACAGGAATATTTCCTTAAAAGGAAATAACCACAAATGCCCAGAAACTAACAAAAAACAAAATAAAACAAAAAGAATAAAAAAAAGGAGGGCCACCTGGCAGTGACTCCAGGCCCTAGGGGATGACAAGTGGGCCATGGGCCCACTGTCAGTGGCTGAAACAAATAAGTGGGGAAAAAGGGAGCCCGGGGGGATTCGAACCCAGGTCTCCCCTGTGGTGGAGCGGGGCTCGACCAGCTGGGCTGGGGCGCGACACTTGCTAAGTGGAGGGATTCCGTCCTTATGAACAGACGCAGGCAGAAGGCTTCTTCTTCCCCGGACCAGAGAAGGAGGCGACGGCGCCAGCGGCTTCAGCGGCGGTTTCCGGCGAGGATGACCGCCGGCGGGGGCTGCGGGGTCCCTGGGGGATCCATTCCCATGGCTATGGGGTCCTACAAAGCGCGTAGGTGTGGAGCTCGAGCACGAGCTCCTCTCTGGCAGACGCAACGTGATAGGGGAGCAACTGCAGAGCATGGGCAAGCAAAGCAACAACCTAGCGCGCTATACGGAGGGCACCCGCACTACGCAAGGCACGGCGAGGCACGGGCGACGAAGCAACAACCGCGCACGGAAAAAAAACACACGGCTTTCGCCGGAGCTACGGGAGCATGACAAAGGCGCGGTCAGATCTAAGCATACACGCGGCTAACGATGACCGGGAGAGGGGGAATGGAATGAGGGGACATACCACCCTACCTAGGACAAGAAGATGGGGTCGAGGATGAGCCGGAGACGATCCGGACGACGACGGAACGCGGCGACGCTTCTGAATCAAAACGAAGAGGAAGAAGGGCTCGGGGACGGCGAGGATCCGCGCCTTGACGCTGCTGCGGCGATGCAGAAGATGGTGGGAGCTCCGAGGCGTCAATCCCAGGCGCCAGGGAGGTCAGGGACGGCGCAGAGAAGCTAGCCCGAGCACGAGCTGCTGCTGCTTCGGGTCATGGCGGCAGGGCGATGGCGTGCGCGAGGCGGCTTACCTGAGCGGTGGCGAGGCGAGGTGGAGGGACGAATGGAGCGAGGGAACTCCGGGCTAGGTCGAGGACATCTTTTATAGGGGTCTAGGGTTCTCTCCGGCCGTCAAATCGTCAAGGACATCGACGTGTACCTCCTGGATGCTCGCCGTACAGAGGAGGACGAACGTGCGCTGGGGTTGGTGGGCTGCGCTGCTGCTGGGCTGCGGGAGCAGGAGGATGGGCCCGGAAGGGGGAGGCCAAGGCCCAAGCATTGGGGGCTCTCTCTCTGACAGGGACCAAAAGGTTTTGCCTTTTTCTTTTTAAAATAAGAGGAAGCAAAGAATTACACAGAGAAGAGAGGGAGAAGTTTGAAAAATAAAAACACCTTTGAACTCACAGAAACATACTCTATTTAATAAAAATAGTTTGGGCATTTTTAGATAGTTAAATAATTCACTTAATATGCAATTGGAGCCTGTTTGCAAAGATTTGTCAATGAAAGTTTATAGGAACATGATTGAGAGTAGGTTTATAATTCTCAACAGAATATATAGAAAAGATGCAACATTTTTATGGAAAATAATAAGCCCATAAAATACCACAGGTTTTATTATTTGACAGAGAGAGGTGGGGTTGGGTTTTGAGAGAAAAAATAGTGGAGAGGTTTTTTAAACACAACAAAGCTTTCACACCGAACCCACAACACACATACTCACAACATAACAAGGCACAACAACATATAATGCATACAAGAGATGATGGTGAAATGATATGATGCCATGATGCTAAATGACATGAAGCAATTATATTGATAAGCAAACCACAATGGCAAAACATGAAGGTCCAGGTGAAAATATATTACAAATGGCAATGGAAGCATTTGGGTTGTTACAACTCTCCCCCACTACATGAGGATCTTGTCCCGAGATCTAGGAACGGAAGAATTCGGGAAATTCGGAACGGAGATGGTCCTCTCGTTCCCAAGTGGCATCTTTGTCGGAGTGATGTGACCACTTCACCTTTAGAAACTTGATTGACTTGTTGCGAGTCTTACGCTCAGTTTCTTCAAGGATAGCAACTGGATGCTCATGATAGGATAGGTCTTCTTGGAGATCAACGGTGCGCTCGGGAGTCTTGAAACACTTCCGGAGCTGAGAGATGTGAAACACATCATGCACATTTGCGAAATTGGGAGGAAGCTCGAGTTGGTAGGCAAGGTCACCCCTCTTGCCCACAATCTTGAAAGGACCCACAAAGCGTGGAGCAAGCTTGCCTTTGATGCCAAAGCGTTGAGTGCCCTTCATGGGAGACACTCTAAGATAGACAAAATCATCGATCTGGAAGGTCATGTCATGATGCTTGCTATCATAATAGCTCTTCTGACGGGATTGAGCTGCTTTGAGATTTCCATGAATGACACGGCACATTTCTTCTGCTTCAGTGATCATGTCATTGCCAAGGATTTGACGTTCACCCGTTTCAGACCAATTGAGCGGGGTGCGGCACTTTCTGCCATAGAGAATCTCGAAAGGAGCTTTGCCGAAACTTGCTTGGAAGCTATTGTTGTATGAGAACTAAGCAAACAGGAGACAATCTTCCCACTTCATGCCAAAAGAAATCACACAAGCTCTGAGCATATCTTCGAGGATTTGATTGACTCTCTCAACTTGACCACTAGTCTGAGGATGGAAAGCTGTGCTGAAACGGAGATTGGTCCCCATTGCAGTCTGGAAGGAATCCCAAAACTTGGAAGTGAAGATGCTTCCACGATCTGAGGATAAGAGCTGAGGAACACCATGCAAAGAAACTATCCTTGACGTATACAACTCTGCTAGCTGAGCTGCCGAGATAGATTCTTTGACCGGAAGGAAGTGGGCAACTTTGGTGAGCTTGTCGATGACCACGAAGATGGCATCATTTCCTCTCTTGGACTTAGGAAACCCAGTGACGAAATCCATTTCAACAAGATCGAATTTCCACTCTGGGATGGGCAAAGGCTAAAGGAGACCTGCTGGATGTTGATGTTCCGCCTTCACTCTGCGACAAACATCACACTCGTTCACAAACTGAGCAATCTCACGTTTCATACGAGTCCACCAGAAGGTTTGCTTGAGGTCTTGATACATTTTGGAACTTCCTGGATGAATTGAGAGGAGGGAATTATGTGCTTCATCCATGATAACCTTCCTGAGATCACCTTTTGGAACCACCAGACGGTCCTCGAAGAACAAGGTATCTTTGTCATCAACAAAGAAGCACTTATACTTTGGAATGCTCTTGGCCACACCTTTCTTCACTTTCTTCACCATAGCATCAAGAAGCTGAGCTTGGTGAATCTGATCTTCGAGAGTCGGAGAGACTTGAAGATTGGCAAGAAAACCTTGAGGAACCACTTGGAGATTGAGGTTGCGAAATGCTTCACAAAGCTCGGGTTGAAGAGGCTTGAGGATAAGACTGTTGCAGTACGCCTTCCTGCTTAGCGCGTCTGCAATGACATTTGCTTTTCTAGGAGTATATTCAATGCTTGCATTGTACTCCTCAATCATTTCCACCCAACGTGTTTGCCGAAGATTGAGATTGGGTTGAGTGAAAATGTACTTCAAGGTCTTGTGGTCGGTGAACACCTCAACTGGTCTTCCCAACAATAGATGTCTCCACGTCATCAGAGCATGAACAACTGCCGCCAACTCAAGATCATGAGTGGGGTAGTTCTTCTCGCTAGGCTTCAGCTGCCGCGAGGTATAAGCCACAACCTTCTTATCTTGCATGAGAACACCACCGTGACCTTGGAGAGAAGCATCACAAAATACTTGGAAAGGCTTGGATTGCTCGGGAGGAACAAGAACTGGAGCTGAAGTCAGCTTCTGTTTGAGTGTATTGAACGCCACATCACACTCAGGAGACCACACATACTTGACATTCTTCTGAAGGAGGTTGGACAGAGGCTTAGCAATTTGAGAGAAGTTCTCAACGAATCTTCTGCAGTAACTTGCAAGGCCGAGGAAGCTACGAAGCTGCTTGACATTCTGAGGAGGCTCCCACTTCACAATTGCCTCAACTTTTTCAGGGTGCACTTTAATGCCCTCGGCAGAGATGACATGCCCAAGGTACACCACTTCATTGAGCCAAAACTCACATTTGGAGAACTTATCATAGAACCAATGCTCTCTTAAGTTGTCCAGCACAAGTCGGAGATGCTCTGCATGCTCTTCTTCGGTCTCCGAGAAAACAAGGATTTCATCCAAATACACCAAGACGAACTCATTCTTGAAAGCAGAGAATATGAAGTTCATCATTCTGGAGAAGGTCGGAGGCGCATTTGCTAGACCAAAAGACATGACGGTGTACTCATAAGAGCCAAAACTCGTCTTGAAGGCAGTCTTTGGAATATCTTCTTCACGAATATGGATCTGATGATAGCCCATACGGAGATCTAACTTCGAGAAAACCTTGGCACCTTTCAATTGCTCAAACAACTCATTGATGTTGGGAAGTGGATACTTGTTCCTGATTGTCTTCTTATTCAATGGACGGTAATCAACACATAGTCGGTCCGTGCCATCCTTCTTCTTTACAAACAGAACACCACAACCCCAAGGTGAAGAACGTGGTCTGATCAGACCCAGACGCTCTTGTTCATCTAGTTGTTTCTTCAATTATTTCAGCTCTTTGGGGCCAAGCTTATAAGGACGCTTGCACACCGGTTCAGTTCCAGGCTCGAGTTCAATCACAAACTCCACTGGCCGGTGAGGAGGCATTCCTGGCAACTCTTCTGGAAAGACATCTTCATACTTCAAGACAACGGGAATTTCAGAGATGGCAGAAATTTCACCCTTCTCATTGAGAGAAAATAGATGAATCGTGTCATCGCGAGCAGCGAAAATGATCACATCTTCAGAAGGATGAGTCAACTGGACTTCTTTAGCTTTGCAATCGACATAAGCCTTGTTCATCGCCAGAAAATCCATGCCAAGAATAAGATCAATATCCGACTTGCCGAGAACAATCGGAGAGGCCAGAAAGGAATAGTTGTCCATTTTGATAGAAACATCGGGAACGAACACATTCGCCGTCATTTGCAAACCCGGAGAAACAACCTTTAAAGGCCTAGGAATCTCTTCAGTCACAATGTCATGCTTAGCAACAAAAGGTCTTGATATGAATGAATGCGATGCACCAGTGTCAAACAAAACTTTTGCAGGAATAGAATTAACCAAGAGATTACCCATTATCACTTGAGAAGAATCCTCTGCTTCAGCTGCATTAACCATGTTCACTCTTGCTGACTTGGGATTGTGCTTCACCATAGCACTGCCTGGGGGCCTGATAGGAGGAGGAGGGGGAAGACGCCGCTGGTTGTTGCACTTGTTGGAGTAATGGCCCTTCTGACCGCACTTGTGACAAGTAACCTCTGAGAGCGGACGGAAGTTGCCTGGAGGAGGAGCATTTGCTGACTTGGGTGCCTGAGGCCTCGGCTGAAAACCTGAGTTGGGTGGGTGGGAAGGACAACGACCACCGTGCTGCTACTGCTGCTGAGGGGGACGAAATGGAGGTGGAGGAGGAACACAGTCCTTCTGCTGCTTAGGAACAATCTGAGAGCTGGAAGAAGAAGAGTTGGAGTCCCTGAATCTCTTCCTTGAGTTCTCCAACCTGAGCTGAGTTGCCTCGACCTTTAGAGCCATGTTGTAGAACTGATCAAACTCACGAGGCTCGTGCAGGACTAGACCCGGCTGAAGTTCATCCTTCAGACCACCTCTGAACTGGTAAATCTTTGACTTCTCATCAGGAACATCTTGCTTAGCATAGCGGGCCAGATTCTGGAACTCGATGTTATACTGATAGACATACTTGCTCCCCTGCTTCAAATTCCTGAACTTCTCACGCATCTCCTCGACAAAGCTTGTCGGGATATGATGAGCTCTGAAGTCACGGCAGAAATCATCCCAACTAATTGCATGATCACCTCTGGAATCCTTGTACTGCTGCCACCAATCTGCTGCCTGACCCTTGAGCTGGAAAGTCCCGAACTTGACATAGTCCGCAGGTCTGACATTGCTGCACTCAAAATGCTTGTTCATGTCATGGAGCCAATCGTCTGCATCGAGAGGTTGCTCACAACAGGTGAAGGACTTGGGCTGATTTGCGAGGAACTGGTTCAGAGTGGCAAACTGCGGCTGATTATGGAAATTCCCTTGATGACCTTGTTGTCCCTGCTCTCTTTCCTGCAGCAACCTGAGCAACATTTGGGTAATCACATTGGTTGCGGCCATCACTGCTTGCCAAGCTTCAAGAGGTGGAGGTGGTGGTGGGGGTGGTGGAGGATCAGACTGCTCCCCCTCACGACCTGGGTTCCCACGAGTTGCCAGAGCCATCCTGAAGATGGACAAGAATTATCAGCAAACCATTGATAAGATGATTGATATAAGCTGAATCAATGGCTTGAAAGAATTGCGACAGAATATCATCAATTGCATTCAAACTGCAAATAGTAAGAACGCTTTCTGCAGGATCTTGATAACACCATTAGATCATGAAGCCACTTGAAATAACACAAAAAGTATTGAGCTAAGGTTGCTCGGAACAAATGTACAACCATTATACATCTGTCGGAAGATGATCCTAAGAACTACTGGAATTCCCACCTAAGAATTTCCGAAGTCTTTCTTGTTTATGCGATTCGGGCTGCGGACCCAGGAACGTACCCAAGGTAATCAGCTACAACTACACCCGCAACCTTCCACACCATAATTCAAGAAACTCCGCAAACTCGTCTACCTCGGACACTCGTAATCACAATGATACTAAACATGGCAGTACCCTGGACGCTCTCCCCAGTACTGGGTGACTCCAAACTTATCTCGCCATGAAAAGTATTGAAGCAATTTCGAACATCCTCCGTCCTGAGATACTAAGGAAACCGAATGATAACGATGTGCAAAAATCCCTCGGAGCTCTACTCCTCGATAACAGGAGGCACCAAGACAGAATTCCTTCACATCGGCATCATATAGTTTCCAAAATACCCGCGTGATCCTAAAAAGAAATTTGAGCGAGAAGAGGAGTAGAATGAAAATTCCTAAGTCGAATACCTCACCAGAGTATAGAAGAGGAGTAAAAGAATCCTACTCTCCGATATAACTAGACTCAAAATAGTTTTTCACTAGACTCGACTCAGCCAAGTTCGATCAAGCAAGGGGCTCCTATGGTCGGTATGGCTCTGATTACCAACTTGTCACGCCCAAGATGCGGTCCTATCCCTATTAAGGCTTGCGGCCTCAACGGGGATAGAAGCGCATCTCATCGTTCGCAAGTACAGTAAAACATTGCATACATGTAGGAAGAGATGAGTATATGAGTTGTCTTACACTCGCCACAAGCTATCTTACAAGTCCATACAAATTTATTCATACATCATTCAGAAGGCAGGGTCCGGCTACGGACGAAAACAAACGATAAAAGAATCAATGATAAACTGTCTTGCTATCCCAGGATCACCACCACGAAGCTCCCTACTCGACTGGATACGTAACATACATCCGACCACGTTCTTCATCATACTCCCACTGGAGCTGCGACACGTCATCTGACACGTACTCGTCAACACCTGTACATGTATTGTTGTAATCTGTGAGCCACAGAGACTCAGCAATCTGATAACCAAGGTACCGAAACTATGTAAGCCATTGGGTGAGAAATTGGTTAAGTCGTGAGGCTGCAGCAAGCACTAAGCATGTATTTGGTGGCTACTTTATGAGAACATGAATGTAAATATGGTGGCCTACGTAAGACGGTCGTGAACTAGCATGATCACTAAGTGATCCTGAACACCTACTTACGTCAATCATAACCCCACCGTGTTCTCCCTCGGTTCATGTTCACGAGCTAGCAGAGACAGTGACGGTTACGCACACAGTTGGTGTATTTTATTTGAGTTTACTTGAAGTTTACTATTACCGGGTGTTAAACAAATCTCCAAGTTGCCACGTAACCGCGGGCACGGCTTTCCGAAAGATTTAACCCTGCAGGGGTGCTCCAACTCATCCATCACAAACTAACCACACGCCGCGGGAATAACCTCGAACACGAATCTCGTGATCTTCCTAGGCAATTCCACTGGAAAACCGCAACCTCGAGATAGCCCGAAGAAAACCGGAATTCCTCGCGCAAGACAATCGAGAAAGGTAAAACAAGTCCAGCAAGACCGCCCGACGTGTCGACGAACCCGATAGGAGCCGCGTATCTCGTTCTCAAGACATGACCAGATGAGCACTAAGTACAGTGGCCTGATAGACATCCCTCGAGTTGCCCCGAGGTGGCCCCGCAAGTGGCTCTAGGTTGGACCAACACTCATGAGGAGCACTGGCCCGGGTTGTTGATTAATTATCCACAGGGTAGCTATGCCCTATGCATTTTATTAAGTTGATTAGCAAATGTAGTACCAAAGTTGGGGCTTGCCAGACAAGTTTTAATCTAAAACGAATGGTCAAGGGGGTCCCCATAACAACCCCGAGCATGTTAGGAGCGCAAAATATGGAATATAACACCGGTACTCGGAACTAGTGAGGCAAAAGCGGAACAAAACACTGAGAAAAAGGCCAAGCCTTCCACCGTTGCCAGATATATATGTGCATTAATTTAAATAATAGTAAATAGAGTGATATAACCAAATATCCATGTTGACACATGGAAATCTTGCACCTGCAACTAGCAACGCTATAAGAAAAGGGGCTGAGCAGCGGTAACATAGCCAATCAATGTTTGCTAGGTAGTGGAGGGGTTAGAGGCTTTCATGGAAATTTAGGAGGCTGACAGGTTAAGTGGTAGGTAACGAAACATAGCGGTAAAAGCGAGACATCTAGCAAGGCAAAAATAGTGTCGGGATCCGGGTACGATCACCTTGCCTATTGGTTCTTTAGAGGGACAAAGAGCTGGGTCCTCGTAGTTGTACTCTCCGGGATCCTCGTACTCAGGATCAACACTCGCGTCTACCCAAAGAGAAACAACACCAAATAAACATACAAACAAGGTGCAATGCACAAACAAGACGATGCATGACCAAGTTTAAGTATTTAACATGGCAACCTAAACTAGTCATGTTTCTCATGCATTTATTAAGTTCATTAGCATTCTGGACAGAACCTCAAGTTTAGTTATTTGAACATGCATGATCATGGAAAATATGAATGCTTCATGCAAAATTGATGCAAATGCATATGTAGAACGTTGCAAACAGAGTAACGTAGCTCATGTTACACTCCCGGCAAGGTACGATCGTTAACGAAGACAAAACACAAGATGAGTAAGGCCATGGGCTATTCCTTGGTATTCCAAGGATGCCACTGGATTGGAAATGAAAATCTAGCAATAATAGAGCTAAAGATCAAGCAAAACAATGGAGTATAGCTCCCACAAGTCACAAAACAATTCTACACACAATCTGTCCACAAACAGCAACATGTCAACTTGCCACACACATATCCAGAGCTACATAAGGTTTTAAATCACAACCAAGACATGGGCATGAAGTACAAAGCATGCTAAACAAATCACCTATCTACAGCAACATGAAAGGAAGCATGGGTCAAAGACAATGAAGCTCACAAGATGGGTCAAAGACAATGAAGCTCACAAGATGTGTCAAAATGCTCACAAGTTTTTAAGGACTTAGTGAAAATTCCAGTTTTATAGAATCTGAGTTAACATGAAAGCAACTTGACAGCAACTTTTATAAATGCTAGAGGGCATTTCATGGCATGAAAATTAACAGGGTGATAGAGGGAAACATCTACAACAAAACACTAGCACTGAGCATGAGCTAAAACATCACAGATCACATGGCAGCATCCTCACAATATGGCATGCTGAAATAGCCTGTTTCTCAGACTTAGAAAAAATACTAGGGTGAAATATGCCAGTTTTTAGCAGGATGACATATTGAGCAACAAAATTATCTATGATGCAAAACCTCTTATCACAAACTATTTGCACAAGATGACAGAGGGTAACTTGCACCACAATTCATGTCATTAAGCCATACTCAAAGGAACAAAGGAATCATGGGAATCATCAAGACAATATGCTATCATGTTAACAGATTTCCAACACTTAGCAATATTTTTGGGCATGTGAAAACAGAATTTTAGTGGTATGTTTGCATCAAGAATCCCACACATAACATGATCTAACATGGCAAGAAAAAATACCGGGGCTAGAGAACACCCAAATGAACATCTTTCATGTTGGCAAGATCATCAAATCATGCAAGAATTAATTCATACAAAAATAAAAAAATGCCACCTCATCACAAATTAACATATTTACCAAGTTCCTCAAATATCAGAAACAATGCCACCATTGGATTCCTGGGATTTTTCTACCCCAAAATCATATATCACACTCCTATATAGCTGTTGGTAAAACTCACAAATATGCAATCACAAAAACACACAATCACTTAATACCACTTATATGCCAGATTTGGCATGTCCTAAGAACTTGACAGATTTGGTAATAAAACAAAAACAGTAATATTTCCTTAAAAGGAAATAACCACAAATGCCCAGAAACTAACAAAAAACAAAATAAAACAAAAAGAATAAAAAAAGGAGGGCCACCTGGCAGTGACATGAGGCCCTAGGGGATGACAAGTGCGCCATGGCCCCACTGTCAGCAGCTGAAACAAATAAGTGGGAAAAAAGGGAGCCCGGGGGGATTCGAACCCGGGTCTCCCGAGTGGTGGAGCGGGGCTCGACCAGCTGGGCTGGGGCACGACACTTGCTAAGTGGAGGGATTCCCTCCTTATGAACAGACGCAGGCGGAAGGCTTCTTCTTCCCCGGACCAGAGATGGAGGCGACAGCGCCAGCGGCTTCAGCGGCGGTTTCCGGCGAGGATGACCGCCGGCGGGGGCTGCGGGGTCCCTGGGGATCCAGTCCCATGGCTATGGGGTCCTACAGAGCGCGGAGGTGAGGAGCTCGGACACGAGCTCCTCTCTGACAGACGCGGCGCGACAGGGGAGCAACTGCAGAGCATGGGCGAGCGAAGCAACAACCTAGCGCGCTATACGGAGGGCACCCGCACTATGCAAGGCACGGCGAGGCACGGGCGACGAACAACAACCACGCATGGAAAAAAAACACGGCTTTCGCCGGGGCTACGGGAGCACGACAAAGGCACGGTCAGATCTAAGCGCACACGCGGCTAACGACGACCGGGAGAGGGGGAATGGAAGGAGGGGACATACCACCCTACCTTGGACAAGAAGATGGGGTGAAGGACGAGTCGGAGACGACGCGGACGACGACGCTTCTGAACCGAAATGAAGAGGAAGAAGGGCTCGAGGACGGCGAGGATCCGCGCCTTGACGCTGGTGTGGCGATGCAGAAGATGGAGGGAGCTCCGGGGCATCGATCCCAGGCGCCATGGAGGTCGGGGACGGTGCAGAGAGGCTAGCCTGAGCAGGAGCTGCTGCTGCTTCGGGTCATGGCGGCAGGGCGATGGCGTGCGCAAGGCTGCTTACCTGAGCGGCGGTGAGGTGAGGTGGAGGGAGGAATTGAACGAGGGAACTCCGGGCTAGGTCGAGGACATCTTTTATAGGGGTCTAGGGTTCTCTCCGGCCGTCAAATCGTCAAGGACGTCGACGTGTACCTCTTGGATGCTCGCCGTACAAAAGAGGATGAACGTGCGCTGGGGTTGGTGGGCTGCGCTGCTGCTGGGCTGCGGGAGCGGGAGGATGGGCCCGGATGGGGAGACCAAGGTCCAAGCGCTGGGGGCTCTCTCTCTGACAGGGACAAAAAGGTTTTGCCTTTTTCTTTTTAAAATAAGAGGAAGCAAAGAATTACACAGAGAAGAGAGGGAGAAGTTTGAAAAATAAAAAGACCTTTGAACTCACAGAAACATACTCTATTTAATAAAAATAGGTTGGGCATTTTTAGGACAGTTAAATAATTCACTTAATATGCAATTGGAGCCTGTTTGCAAAGATTTGTCAATGAAAGTTTATAGGAACATGATTGAGAGTAGGTTTATAATTCTCAACAGAATATATAGAAAAGATGTAACATTTTTATGGAAAATAATAAGCCCATAAAATACCACAGGTTTTATTATTTGACAGAGAGAGGTGGGGTTGGGTTTTGAGAAAAAAAAAATAGTGGAGAGGTTTTTTAAACACAACAAAGCTTTCACACCAAACCCACAACACGCATACTCACAACATAACAAGGCACAACAACATATAATGCATACAAGAGATGATGGTGAAATGATATGATGCCATGATGCTAAATGACATGAAGCAATTATATTGATAAGCAAACCACAATCGCAAAACATTAAGGTCCACATGAAAATATATTACAAATGGCAATGGAAGCATTTGGGTTGTTACAGCGGCCCTCGTCGGCCTTCGCGCATTTGTTCGTCAAGTTGAACATCTCCAAGGCCGAGCTCAGGTCGTCATGGATAGCGAGCTCCTCCCTCATCCTGAGGTCTCTGACACCGTCGGAAAACGCCGAGATGATGGCCTCATCTGATACCCTTGGGATCTTGAGGTGGACGGTAGTGAAGCGCTGTATGAACTTGTGCAGGGTCTTGTCAGGCTGTTGCTTCACGCGACGGAGGTTGCCCACTCCAAGCGCGCGGTCGCGGGTGCCTTGGAAGTTGGCTACGAAGCGCCCACGTGGGTCTTCCGAGGAGGTGATCGATCCCTAAAGGAGGTTGAGGAGCCAGGAGAGCGCACCTCCCTTGAGCGCCATGGGGAACCAGCTTGCCATGACCTTGTCGTCCCCGCCGGCCGCCTGGATGCTCAGCGAGTAGAGCTGTAAAAACTCGGCGGGATCTGAGGTGTCGTCGTAGCGAGGTGGTAAGTCAGGCTTGAACTTGCAGGGCCACACGGTCGGAAGGAGCTCCGGGGCGATGGTGCGGCAACCCACCGGGCCTACAGGCGCCGCGCGCTCGGGAGGGACCCGGTCTTGATGCTCCTGCGCGGGTGCCTCGAGGGGCGCCCGGTCGCGTTGCTGACGTGGCGGCGCGGGGAGCGCGCGTGTGTCGGTGCGCGGCCGCGGCACCACCTGGCAGCTTACTTCATCTCTCACCCTCGCTGGGGGCCCGCATGGCTGGTCGCGCGGGCGTGCTTCCCGCCTGGGCTCGGGGTCGATGTCGCGCTGGGGAGGAGGAGGTGGCACATCGTGGCCCTCGTCGCCCGCAAGGGAGGGTTGAGCTCGTAACGAGTCGGAGAGCACCGAGGCGTCGCCGGCGGCGCTGACGAACTCGGCGACGCGCCCGAGCCAGTCGTCGATGCGGTTGGGGGCAGGGCGGTAGCGCAGCAGCTCGTGCGCTATGAGGAGTGCGCCTGACCCAAGCGCCGGCCCGGGGCGAGCGTGGGATGACGACCCGGTAGCCGGAACGATGGACGAAGTAGCGGTGCGGCCGTCGCGCCGCGCGGTGTCCGGCTGCGACGAGTCCTGCTGCTCATGGGCCTCCGGGCCCGTGGCAGCGTTGGCCACAGGAGAGGCGGATCGGCGCGCGGCGGTGCGGCCTACCGGCGCCGTCTGGGCGACGCGAGCAGCACGGCGCTTGGCACGAGCTCGACGAGCATCAGACATGGTGGCGGTGAGGCGGAGGAAAAACGAGGCTCGAGGAAGACTTCGACACGCCCCCTACCTGGCGTGCCAAATGTCGGATTTCGGGCACCGCAAAACCCTAAGAAGTTCGAACCCAGGGGCGTGTGCGAAGAACCCCAACAGCTTCACCCCCGCCAAGCCCACAACACGATAACCCCGCTCGATGGCGAGGAAGAGAACAGCACACAAGAGTTTACCCAGGTTCGGGCCGTTGCGAAGCGTAAAACCCTACTCCTGCCTTTGGTGGATTGCCTCACGAGGAGGTTGGTGGATGAACTAGTATAGTGGTAAGTTGCCTCGCGGAGTGTTTGCGGGTGGTTCTCCTCTCTCTACAGAGCAGCCTGGCCTCTATTTATAGCAGCCTAGGTCCTCTTCCCTTGTTGCAATGGCGGAAGGGATCCCACAATGGCCAAATTCGAAAGGGGACAGGAGGTACATCTTATCCTGACGAAAGGTGGTCTTCGCCTGCAAAGTACGTGGTGGTGACGCGGTGGTGGGCTCGCTGGTGACATCCGTCCTGCTGCGCCCGCTGACCCGGTCTTGTTGCACCGGAATGGAAACCTTTTGCGGGGCGCCTCGGGAATCCGCGCTCATCCTTGTCTCCTTTGCACCAAAGAGGAAACTGCCCCCTCTGGCGCGCTGGCGCCCGCCTGGCCTGGCCGGCGCTAGCCTCAACCTCCCGAGGCCGAACATTGCATAGAGATCTCCGCTGCTCAGGAGGGGGCCTGGGGAGGTCTCCTTCTCCCGGGACCCTTGGTGTTGTTCTCCTCGCGAGGGCGAGGCTCTCACGAGGGTCTTGTCTAGGGGCTGTACGGACCGTTCAGCGGGCCAAGTCCTGGGTTGCAAGTAGGCAAGTCTGGGTACCCTAGTATCCAGAACACCGACAAGCACATCCAGGAACTCATCGTCGTGGCCAACTCGCAGCAGGCACGCCTCGACACGGCATGCGCCGGCTCCGAGCTCCCTCACCTCGAGGGTGAGGGCCAGCGGGCTGCTAGCGGCTGCCTGCAGGCCCAGCACTCTTCCACCCCTCGCGGCTCCGGCAGGCGAGCCGGAGGAAGTCGCAGTCGGCGTTCTCAGCACGGGAACGAACAGCTGGCAGTCACCAGCCAGCACAATGACACCTCGGAGGGCGGCGGCTGAAACGACCGCGCCCACACCCCGCCTCCGTGGAAGGAACGTGCGCGTTCGCCCGCCCCGGCCGTCCGCGCCGAGCTCGCGGCCCAGCTCGGGCCACGCGTCCCGCACAGCGAGAACGATGCCCGCCTCCGTATCGACTGGCTGGCGCAGTCTGCCCTCCTGGAGGAGGAGGGCCCGATCGGTCTGGCATGTTTCGGCCCCCGGATCCGCAACGAGCCGTTCCCCGCCGGCTTCTCGCTCCCCCGCAACACTCCGAAATACAACGGCACGGCCAAGCCGAAAGACTGGCTGATAGACTACACTACCGCAGTCGGCATCGCCAGAGGAAACAAGCGCATGGCTGTGCGTTACGTCCCCCTCATGTTGGTCAGCTCGGCCCGGACATGGCTAAATAGCCTGCCGGTCGGCAGCATCAATGCCTGGGTGGACTTCGAAGAGGCATTCGTCTGCAACTTCACCGGCACCTACAAGCGCCCCAGCCTCCCCCGCGAGCTCGCCATGTGTGTCCAGGGGGCGGAAGAATCCCTCCGCGACTACCTCACGTGCTGGACCGAGCTGCGCAACTCCTGCGAAGGGGTGCACGAGGTGCAGGCCATCCAGTACTTCTCCGAGGGCTGCCGAGACGGCACCCTCCTCAAGCACAAGCTCAGGTGCTCGGAGCCCGCCACCTTGGCGGACCTCATGGCCAAGGTGGATAAGTACGCCACGGCCGACTCCGCGATGCGGATCAAAGTCAGCGCAACCGTCAAAGCTGTTCAGCCGCCCGCCGCCTCGCGACCCGCCGGCGACAACCGGCGGCAATAGAACAACAAGCGGAAGGCCGACCAGCCGGACTCCTGTTATGGGAGCAAGCAAGTCACCACCATCGAAGAGGAGCAGCCAGCTGCCCAGGCCTCTAGCCAGCGCCAGCGGACCGGCAAAGCAACCTGGTAGCCCAAGCTCACCTTCGAGCAGATGCTCGATGCTCCCTGCAAGATGCACTCCGGGGTGAAGCCGGCCACGCACACGCTCCGGTAGTGCAGCTTCTCCAAGTGGCTAGCCCGGGGCGAGGGCCTTCCGGCTCCTCCGCCTCCGGCTCCCCGCGCTCCGGCACCCGCGCCGGCTCCGACTCAACCTCCGGCTCCGGCTCCCAACGACGGCCGTCTCCACGATCAGTTCCCCGACCAGTACGGGGCCTACGTCGTCTTCACCAGCGAGGGCACCGACAAGCATAGCCAGCGGTAGCGCTGGCACGAGGTAAACGCCACCGTGCCCTCGGTCCCCCAGTACATGCACTGGTCCGAGAAGCCAATCACCTGGAGCCGGGCAGACCACCCAGTCGTGATGCAGAACCCAGGCGGCCACGCCCTCGTTCTTGATCCCACCATTGCCTCGGAGAGGCTCACCTGCCGGTTCTCGCGGGTGCTGATCGACGGGGGTAGTAGCATCAACATCCTCTACCGCGACACGCTGCTCAAGCTGGGGCTCAAGGAGAAAGACCTGCAGCCAAGCCGGATGACGTTCCACGGCATCGTGCCGGGACAATCCTGCTCCCCCATCGGCAAGATCCGGATCGACGTCCTCTTCGGCAACAAGAGCCACTTCCGGCGCGAGCCGGTGTGGTTCGAGGTGGTGGACCTCAACAGTCCCTACCACGCGTTGCTGGGCAGGCCAGCGCTCGTCATGTTCATGGCGGTTCCCCACTACGCCTACCTCAAGCAGAAGATGCCGGGTCCCAAGGGCATCATCACCATCGATGGCGACTACAAGAAGTCGATCGAGTGCGCACATGACAGCAGCCGGCTGGCCGAGGCACTGGTGATCACGAAGGAGAAGCGCCAGCTCGACCGACTCGTGGCCCACGCCACCGAGCAGCCGGCCGTGCCGACTCCCCCGTCCCAGCCGGCCAGCGAGGCGACGTTCGAGCCATCCAAGGACACCAAGCAAGTGCCGCTCGACCAGGCCAATCCCAAGCAGTGCATCACCATCGGCACCAACCTCAGCAACAAATAGGAAGGCGAGCTCGTCGACTTCCTCCATGAGAATTGGGACATCTTTGCATGGTCTCCAAAAGACATGCCGGGTGTTCCGAGGAAGTACGCCGAGCACAAACTTCACGTACAGCCGGATGCGAAGCCGGTCAAGCAACCCTTGCGCCATTTCTCCGAGGAGAAGCAGCGCACTATAGGAGAAGAGATCGCCCGGCTACTCGCGGCCGGCTTCATCATGGAAGTTTTCCACCCGGACTGGTTGGCCAACCCAGTTATGGTGCTGAAGAAAAACAAGACTTGGCGCATGTGCATCGACTACACCAGCCTGAACAAGGCGTGTCCCAAGGACCCTTTCGCCATGCCCCAGATCGATCAGGTGATGGACTCCACGGCTGGCTGCAATCTGCTATCCTTCCTAGACGCCTACTCCGGCTACCACCAGATCAAGCTGGACCTGACCGACCGGCTGAAGACCTCCTTCATTACCCCCTTCGGGGCCTACTACTACATCACCATGTCGTTCGGCTTAAAGAACACAGGCGCCACCTTCCAGCGCTGCATGCAGAAATGCCTCCTTCCCCATATCAGCAGAAACGTCCACGTCTATGTGGACGACATCGTCATCAAGACCAAGAAGCACTTCAGCCTCCTCGACGACCTCGGAGAAACCTTCTCCAACCTGCGCGAGTACAAGATCCGGCTCAACGCGGAGAAGTGCGTCTTTGGCATGCCAGCCGGCCAACTCCTAGGCTTCTTCGTGTCCGCGCGCGGCATCGAGGCTAACCCGGAGAAGATCAATGCCATCGAGCGCATGCACAAGCCAGCCAGGCTCCGCGACGTCCAGAAATTTGCCGGCTGCCTGGCCTCGCTCAGCCGGTTCGTCAGCCGGCTAGGCGAGAAGGCACTACCCCTCTACCAGCTCATGAAGAAGGCGACCAAGCTCGAGCCGGGCCTTGACCCTATGAAGAAGCCAGCCAAGTTCGAGTGGACCGACCAGGCGGACGAAGAGTTCCGCGACCTCAAACGCGCCCTCTTCTGCGCGCCCGTCTTGGCCGTGCCGGCTGAAAAGGAGCCTATGCTCGCATACATAGCGGCAACCACGCGCGTGGTCAGCGTTGTCCTAGTGGTGGAGCGGCCCGAGGAAGGCATGGCGCTGCCAGTACAGCGCCCCGTCTACTACCTGAGGGAGGTCCTCTCCGCCTCCAAACAGAACAACCCCCACTACCAGAAGATGTGCTACGACGTATACTTCGCCGCGAAGAAGGTGAAGCGGTAGTTCCAAGAGCACACCAGCACAGTGGTGAGCATGTCCCCGCTTGGCGAGATCATGAGCGGCCGGGATGCCACCGGCCGGATCGCCAAATGGGCCATCGCGTTGGCCGACCATGACATCCGGTACGAGCCACGCACGGCCATCAAATCACAGGAGGTGGCCGACTTCCTCGTCGACTGGGCCGAGACCCAATTTGTGCCGCCGCCTCCGGACTCCACACACTGGCGCATGCACTTCGATGGCTCAAAGATGCAGACCGGCTTGGGAGCCGGCATCGTCTTGTCGTCCCCGAAAGGAGACCAGCTCAAGTACGCGCTCCAGATCCATTTCGCTGCCTCCAACAATGTGGCCGAGTACGAGGCGCTTGTCCACGGCCTCCGACTCACCAAAGAAATCGGCATCCGGCGAATCCTTTGCTTCGGTGACTCGGACCTTGTGGTGCAGCAGGTCTCCGGCGAGTGGGACGCCAGGGACGCCAACATGGCCTGCTACCGCTTCCTCGTCCAACAGCTCACCGGCTGCTTCGAGGGTTGTGAGTTCCACCACGTCCCCCGAGCAGACAACGAGGCGGCGGACACTCTGGCGAAAATCGACTCCGCCCGCCAGGCCATTCTGGCTGGCGTCTCCCTCGAACAACTACGCAAGATGTCGATCAAGCCATCCGCCGAGTCGGAATCCATCTTCGTACCCGCGGACCCCTCTGGCTCGTCCCCAGGCCCGGGGGCTCCGCCGGCTCCTCCCGTACCGCCGCCCCTCCACCCCTCGGTTCCGGCTGTTCACGTCTCCACAGCGGCCGACTCCGATCACGCAACCGTCATGATGGCAGTAGACGCGCCCTCCGCCGACCCAGTCCAGGGGACTGACGAGCCGGACCCGGGGGCTCCAGCGACACGCCAGGGGGCTCCGGCGGCTGAGGGAGTCCTGGACTAAGGGGTCCTTGGACCGCCGGCCTATCTCTCATAGGCCGGCTTGGTGGGCCGCTCTCTGATTATCGCAGGAAGGGCCAAGATATTCAACGACCCTGTATTCTAGAAGGAAACCTCTGAAGACGCGGCGTGCACTCCAAGTTACGAGGAGGAGATCCGCATCCTTACTTCCGGCTGGAGACTTATCATCTGTAAATCCTAGGTACCCCCGGTGTCTATATAAACCAAGGGGTTTAGATTGTAGAGGGCGGACAAGCTCATCTAGAGTTTTGGCTACTTGATCTTGAGGTAGATCGACTCTGTAATCTTCATACACATCAATACAACCAAGCAGGACGTAGGGTTTTACCTCCATAGGAGGGCCCGAACCTGGGTAAACATCGTCTCCTTCGTTCCCTGTTAACTATCGATCCTAATCTCACAGCTCGGGACCCCCTACCGAAGATCCGCTGGTTTTGACACCGACATTGGTGCTTTCATTGAGAGTTCCGTTGTGGGGTACCAACAGGAATTGATGGCTCGCTTGATCATTAGCGATGAAGTCCGTGCCGGGGGCTCCTTCGACCCCGGACAAATTTTCGCTATCGGCAGCATCGTGCTGCACGCCGACCCGACCGGCCACCCTGGCCGGATCGAGAGTCTCGCCCCCGATTAGGAGATCAGATTCGGGAACCTAGAGTTCTCCGTTGACTTCCGGGGCGATCTTTCATTCGCGGGGCTCGCAATCTCATCCGACGAGCCCGGAGTCTCCGAAGCATTAACTTCGGACCTCCTTCTCGACTCCGCCCTCGGGTCTATCCCTGCCGATGATCTGGCTCTTAGTCCGGATCCGGTTATTGCACCTGAGGATCGGGGGTCGGCCCTGCCGAACACACTCTTCGTACGGACACATCGGAGGTCAACTCCGAAAGTCCTAGGCAGATCGATCCGATCGAGCTCTCGACGATCAACGAGGCGCTGGATCGGATCCGTTCAATGAAAATCATAGACGACCCGACCTCGACCCAGGCTCAGATCGGTCTGGAGGCGGGTCATTGGGAATTTTTCAACCCACCCACCACCCACTTGGTAGCCACTATCGAAGACTTAACCGATATGCTGGACTACGCCTCCGAGGAGGAAGAAGACATGGATGAAGAGGACGGCGCCCCCGCCCCTGTCAACACTGGGCGATGGACTGCCACCTCCACCTACGACTTCTACATGGTAGACACCCCCCACGATAAGGGCGATCGCACCCCTAAGAAGAATGGCGATAAATCCGGTGAGGCGCCGTCAAGGCGCCGGAAAGAGCGCAAACGATCTAAGGCAAACAAGGGAAGGGAAGCCATTGCAGGCACCGGGGAAAACGACACCCCGGAAGACCTCGGCGACTCTGAAGCCCCCGAGCAGCCACTAGAGGACCTGGAAAGGCCCGAAGATCGGCGCGACACCAATGATCTTAATGATTCCGAGGATGACAGCTACCTCCCCCCTGTCGAGGAGGAAGACATCCTGGAAGTCGAAGACTTCACCATCCCAGAAGACCCTGCGGATCAGGAACGGTTTAGGCGGCAGCTTCTAGCCACCGCCCGAAGCGTGAAGGAGAAACAACAGCAGCTCAAAGCCGAACAAGATACCCTCAATGATAGGTGGACGAGGGTCTTGGCATCCGAAGAGGCGTATGGTTCTGACCTACGGGACCAACCCAAGAGCTACCCGCGCCGGCGGCTGCTGCCGCAATTCGATGATGAGGCCCTTGAAACATCGCCTCCCAGGCATACTCCGTACGACCGACCAGACCGCCCTCCCCGAGGACGGGATAGAACGGCCGGCGAGGCCGAGTACAAACCCGCGGTACCTCGCAGGAGAGGAAAGGAGCCAGCAGGGCCCGAAGACAGGTATGACTTACAGCAGGACCTAGATTATAGAGCAGGTCGCACAAGATCCATCTACGGATCTATAGGGTACTCCCCCCCGCTAGACGGGACGGGCACTGGTCTTGGCTCGACCGCAACGATAGAGGTCGGGAACAATACCGGGCCCGATCTACCGCCGATCATAGGCATGACATAGGTTTAAACCCGTTAACATAGAACAATACGACGGGACAACAAACCCAGCCGTGTGGATTGAGGACTTCCTCCTCCACATTCATATGGCACGAGGAAATGATCTCCACGCCATCAAGTATCTGCCCCTAAAACTTAAGGGGCCAGCTCGGCACTGGTTAAACAGTCTCCCCGAGAATTCTATCGGGAGCTGGGAAGAGCTCGAGGATGCCTTCCGATCTAATTTCCAGGGCACTTATGTCCAGCCACCGGACTCCTCCGACTTGAGCAATGTTGTTCAGAAAGCAGGAGAATCGGCTCGGCAATTCTGGAATCGGTTCCTGACCAAGAAAAACCAGATCGTCGCCTGCCCGGACGCCGAGGCAATAGCCTCCTTCAGACATAATATCCGGGACGAGTGGCTAGCTCGTCTGCTCGGCCAGGATAAGCCGAGGACAATGTCCGCCCTTACCTCACTTATGACCCGCTTTTCTGTGGGTGAGGATAACTGGCTAGCTCGACGAAGCCATAACCCCGAAGACCCGGGCACATCCGAAGTCCGGGATGGAAACGGGAAACCACGACGTAACAAAAACAAACGTCGGCACAATAACGGCGACGCGGAGGACACGGCCGTCAATGCCGGTTTCCGCAACCCAAAATCCGGACAGCGGAAGAAACCTTCTAAAGGAAATCGAGATGGACCTACCACGCTGGACAAAATTATGGATAGGCCCTGCCAGATCCACGACACCCAAGACAAGCCCGCCAACCACACCAACCGTAATTGTTGGGTATTCAAACAAGCTGGCAAACTCGCAGCCGAGGTCCAAGGCAAGAGCCCACGCAGTGAGGACGATGACAAGCCCCACAGTCCAAGCAATGGGGGTCAAAAGCAGTTCCCTCCAGAGGTAAAAAATGTGAACATGATATATGCCACTCACATACCAAAAAAGGAGAGGAAGCGCGCCCTTCAGGAGGTCTACGCCGTAGAGCCCGTAGCCCCGAAGTATAACCCATGGTCGGCTTGCCCGATCACATTCGACTGACGGGATCATCTGACCAGTATCCGTCACGGAGGTTCGGCAGCCCTCGTCCTAGAGCCCATTATCGATGGGTATCACCTCACTAGAGTCCTAATGGACGGAGGAAGTAGCCTTAATCTGATTTACTCAGACACGGTGAAAAAGATGGGTATAGATCCGTCAAGGATCAAACCTAGCAACACTACCTTTAAAGGAGTGATCCCAGGCGTCGAAGCCCGCTGCTCGGGCACTGTGAACCTGGAAGTAGTGTTCGGCTTGCCCGACAACTTCCGCAGCGAAGACTTGATCTTCAACATTGTCCCTTTTCGCAGCAGTTATCATGCCCTACTTGGCCACACGGCGTTCGCTCGCTTTAATGCCGTCCCCCACTATGCGTACTTGAAGCTCAAGATGCCCGGGCCCAGGGGGGTCATTACTGTCAACGGCAACACAGAGCGCTCTCTCCGAACTAAGGAACACATAGCGGCCCTGGCAGCTGAATTCCAGTACGGCGATGATAGGCTGGCGGCCAAATCAGCCATAAAGGCATGTCATGATAGCAAACGAGTTCTGTCTCAACCCGAACTCCCGGAATCATCGTCCGCCCCACAAAAATAGGGATACGCCCCCCATAGCACAGCCCTAGTTCCCGTAAGATATGTGCCAAGAAGGCACAACTTCGCGCTTAAAATACCATGGGCAGCTGTGGGGACCCACTATCAAAGGAAAGTGTATGGCTCGACCGAACTACTACCAACACACGTCTTCGGACAGACCACAGGTACCATCTAGGACCTTCCAAGCGTAAAGCTCATCCGCACCGCGGTGACTTCTCAAGATCTTGTTCCCAAGGTCCGTTCGCCGATAGCAATCACCTCTAAAGGAACGCAACCTCTCTCGGGAGCGAAGGAGCAGACATGCGACAGGGCAAATCGAGGACGTCAAGCCACCTATCGAAGACCCCGGGTAAAACCTCTCCTTTGTGAAACTTTATTTTTCCAGTTCACCCTACCTGTAACCGTTGCTTCGGCAGTCTGAGTTGTAAGAATTCATCAGAAAAAAAAGACCATCCTTTACGGCCTCCTCGCTGTATTTTATGTCACGTACTCTATTCTCTTCTCACCGACGCCAATAGCAAAGCTGTTCGGTACATGTCATGATGGGACCGGCTAATAGACCGGGGGCTTGACTATAAGAAACGCCCCAAGCATCACCCCGGCACTATTGTTTACGTTTTCGGTGTCTTGGATGTTGCTTTTTATGAATCGGTTCCGAATTATGTCTTGGGTCAACGGTTGGGTTGCCCAGCTCCTGTGTTTGCCCTCTTACGTTCCGCTCGTTCGGCTAACAGGGTAAAAGGAGAACCACTGCGATTGTGCTTCCAGCTCGCCTGGTCAAGTGCCTCAGTGGAGAAAGCCGAAAACTGACTGTCATAATAAGCGAGAACCGGTCTGCAATCCGAGTATAAGTGTCAAACTAAAAATCGATAGAGGTTATTCCGTCTTATACGAGGGGTTTGTACTATTACAAACCATGTGATGCTGGTTTCAACCTCGGCTTATCCGAATATCACAAAACACTCGGGGCTCGTCATCAGCCCCCGCAGTCAAGCTCCTACGGCTAAGTGAAAGCACTAAAGCATCATAGTACTATTGCCTTGTTCCCCTCGCACTACCGCCTTCGGGCACCGATACATCGGCTAAGGGTCACAATGCGGCGGTAGAAACACCTCGCGTAGTATCTACATGGGGGCTGAAGCCGACGACTCGCAACTTTCAGATAAAACGGCCACACAGGAGTCAAAATAATACAAAGCTTAAAGACATGATAAACCATGCAACCGCATTATAAAGCGGAACAGTCATCGGATACATGACAAAACATTCATTCATACATTACATCTTTAGGGCATTGAGCTTCTATCGCCCGAGCACCATCCATCACGGTGGCAAAGTATTTCTTGGGGCGCCTATGCTCCTTTCCAGGGGGTGGAGGCGCGGTGGCCATCTCGGTCGGCTTGATCTTCGGCCAGTGTACCATTGTCCTTGTGAAGGCCATCCGAGCTCCCTCGATACTTGTCGAACGCTTTATAGCATCAATCCGAGGCGCAGCGTCGCATAGTTTTTGCACCAAGCCGAAGTAACTGCTCGGCAACGGCTCTGCAGGCCACAGCCGGATGCAGAGGTCTCTCATGGCCGGCTCCGCCATCCTGTGCAGCTCCATTAACTGCTTCATCTGCTTGCTCGGGAGGGGAGGATGCTCGGGGGCTTGAAATTGCGCCCAGAACAGCCGACGCTCGACATCCCCATCCCAAGAGGCGAAGTATCTGTTCACGTCCGCCGCACTCCTCGGAAAGTCCATAAAGGCGCCTGAGGAACGCCACACCCGGGTGAGCAATGCAAACCTGTTACCACCAAAGGCACACTGCAGTAAGTACGGCTTACCATCTGCGATTTCCTTGACTTGGCGGAGTTCTTCTTCAAAGAATCGCCTTCAACTCGCTCCGACTTGAGTTCGGACTTCAGCGAGGATAGTTCGGTGGCCTGGTCCTCGTTCTTTTGCTCAAGGGCCTCGCACTTCGTGTTGGCATCCTTGAGCTCCAGCTGCATCCGGGCCTCATACTTGTCGCTCACGGCCTTCAACGCCGACAGGTCGGCTGCCGCTCGTTCGGCCGCCGCCTTCTCATCCGCGGCCTCCTGTCTCGCCTTTGCCAACTCGGCCTTGAGGTTCTCGACCTCCGTGGCCACGGCTGTGGTAACAATGAGCAAAATAACACTTAGGAATAACAATCCGAATACCTCAATCAATGAGGATGGTACAATTTGGACTCACCTTGAGTCTCGTCAAACCTCTTGTTCAGGCGATCGAGCTCCTCATCGGAGCTCTTGAGCTTCTGGTTTAGCTCGGCAAGCTCCACTGCGTTGGAGGCCACCGCCGATGAGGAGGCCTACAAAAACAACTTATGTGTATTAAAACTCCCGAGCTGTCGGATTCAGACCCTCTGCTAAGTACTCGCCAGAGCTCTTAGAGTAGTAAAGGTTAAACGGGCGCCTTGAGCATCGTTTCTAATATTCTGGCATGTGACCCCCGGGTGGGTTTTTCAAACTCACCTAGGGCTCGGGGGCTACTACACTTATAAGGACTGCATAAACTAGGAAAATTAAACTTTTTCTAGAAATAAGAGTATTACGTGGCTCACCTTGAAGCCCGTCAAAAGACCGTTGAAGGCCTCTTTCAGTCCGTTATCAACGGACTGAATGCCTTGCAAAACCGCACCCATAAGGGCACGGTGATCTTCGGCAATGGAGGAGCCGGATAAAGCTTCCTCCATCATGGCCGGCCACCCAGTCATGGGCGGCACCGGTGTTGACCTGCTAACCCTCCCTCCGGTCGGAGATTGGGTTGGCACGTCCGGAGGCGTAGAGCGCTCCGGAGATGTCCTCGGAGGGGGCTGGGCCGAACGCCGTTCCCCCTCTTCAGTTACCAGGGGAGTTTCCTTCTCCTGGTCTTCGGCGGCCGAGGTATTAACCTCGGCCATAACGTCGTCACCCCCGCCGCCGGTGTTCGGCTCAGTAGGAGCCCGGCACGATAACACCTCCGCGGCCTCCTTCGAGTCCTCAGGAGGCGTAGGATGTGACGCAGTCCCACTTTCTGCCAGGTCAACGGGCGGAGACTCCCTGTCTGAGATTTGGTCGGTGGGGAGATCACGTGGTGGGCTGCAAATTGAAAGACGTTCGCCAATTAAGCATTAAAAGCTCTATGTAAATAACCCAGAGGGTCTTCGGATTCATACCTATGGGCTGGGGGCTTAACCCTTGGGTTCCTTCGGGGGACCCTCTCAAAATCCTCAGAATCCTTGTCGGAGTCCGAGCTATCATCGGCCAGAACTGCCTTTGTCCGGCACGTCCTCTTCGGGGGCGAAGGAGGTAGATCCTCCGCGGCGTCCGCTGACGCCGCCCTTTTCCTTATAAGGGGGGAGCCGCACTCCCCCTCGTCCTCGTGCTCTTCCTCGTGAGTGGAAGAAGCATGGGTCTCCTCGGACTTAAAGTCCAGAAGACCCCTTTGACGAAGATCCTCTCGGGCCTCCTTCTTCTCTACTTTCTTCTTCTTCTCCTTCTTCTCTGGTGCCGAATACGGCGCCACGATGAGCATCTCTGTCAACAGGTCCGATCGAGGGTCTTCGGGCTGTGGGGCCGGACAGTCGATTTGCGCGGCCTTGCTCAGCCATTTCTGTGAAGATGAGGGAGAAGGGGTTCAGGTCTTTTTCAAAAAAGCAGAACCGGAGAATCAAAGGTTTCATCATACCTTGGTGGCAGGAGTTTCGGCGTCAAGACCGGTGTCCTCACCCTCGGCCGGCCAGCTCTTCTGGGGCTTGAACAGTGCCTTCCACAATTTCTCGTGGGTAGTGCGGAAGAAGTGCCGCACGGTGGCCGGGTCCCCGAGCTGGTGAGCCCACATTGCGGAGGACCGATGCTGGCAGGGAAGGACACGGCGGCGGAGCATGACCTGGACCACGTTGATCAGCTCGATTTTGGCCTCGATCATCGAGGAGATACGCTTCTGCAGCGATCTTACCTCTGCGGCCGACCCCCAGTCAAGGCCTTTCTTGAGCCACGAGGTTAGCCTCGCGGGGTGTCACAGCCCTAGAATACTACTTGTAAATAGTGGCATTGGCATCCATGTCATCATGCTAATTTTCCTTGAATTTGAAATGGGGATGATCAAATCCTAGCACCAAATAATATTCAATTAGTCTCAACATAAATTATTTTCAAAGAACCCAAAGTGGCCATAAGAAAATGTTCATGATTTCTGGTTAATGCTGAAAACAACAACCAGAGGTGATGGATATTTTTTCCTAACCATTTTGAATTTTTGAATTAATGCTTACTGTGTTTGAATTGGGGCATTTATTTACTATATATAATTTAAGTGCTCCAAAATCTCTGAAAACTCTTGATGGATTTTTGGAATAATCCAAACAGTGTCCATAAATAATTTCAGGAATTATGAAAATGATTTAGTATTTTTATTAAATCAAAACTTAGCACAGAAAATAGAAAACAGATAAAAGAAAAGGTAGAGAAACTTACCTGGCCCTCTTCCCTGTAGCTAGCCCAACTCAGGAGCCGGCCCAGCCCAACTGGCATCGCCAGTCGTCTTCAACCTTTGCCTACTGGCAGAGGAGAGACAGGGCACGGCGCCATGCGTGCCACGCACCAGGCTGCCTGCCTGTGCCTCGAGCCGCGTAGACAACGGGGATAAGCCCCACCTGCCGTCCGGATCGGGACGACGTCGCCATTTCCCCTCCTGGCCACTTCCTCACCCGATCGACGCCATGGCCGGGAGCCACCGGAGCGCGCCGTCGCCGTAGCCATAGCCACGGTCATCCTCATGCCCCCAAGACGTGCCCTACAGCTCCATCGTGGTCGCCTTCGTCCTCACCCCGAAGCTCGCAAGCCGGATGCCTAGAAACGCCGCAAGCAACGTCATCTTCACCGTCGACCACCGACGATCCCCGCGGTCGATTCGCGACGTCCAGAGCTCCCCCGAGCCCGATAACCATCCCGTCCGACTCGAGGTGATCCCCTGGCCATTACCCCTCTGTCACCCCGCTCGATTCCATTTAGCAGCCGGTGCCCGCGAGCCCCTGCTCCGCCGTCCTCCGTGGTCGATGTACCTATTGCTGCCGAGTCCCCCACGAACACCCCTGCTGTCCATCGTGCTCCTGGAGCAACAGAGTTGCTTCGCTGCTGCTTGCTTTGCTCTCCCGCACGCTCTAGCGCAGTCGTCAGCTTGCATCCGAGAAGCGCCGCCGCGGGACTCGACGCCGGCACCTATTCTGACCGTCTCGCGACTCCCCACTACTCCCATTCGATGCGCAAGGTCGCCAGCTTTCTAAAGCACCCACCCACGCAAGCTCCCGTCACCGGAGATGGCCGGATGGCCAACTCCGGCGTGCACTGCTTACGCCGGCGATTAGCCGCCAGCTAAGACCACTATTAGCACTAACCTAATGAACCTTTGGTTCACTGACAGCCGGGCCCCACTCACTTAATTAGCCGCTGGTTTAACCCTCTACTTAAATTAAGCTAATCCCCGTGGCCCCACATGACAGTTGACGTGGCCCCACCAGTCAGCCTCTTGGGGTGACCCTGTGACGATGACAAGTGGGACCCAGTGACAGGTTTGACTTGAGTCAAACTGATGACGCTGTGCTGATGCAGTGCTGACGTCATAATCCTTTTCTGGTTTTTCTTATTTCTAAAAAGAATTTGGAAATTCTAGAAAATGCTGAAAACTTTGAAAATTCATATAAAATAATCTATAACTCGGATTGAAATAAGTTATATATGGAAAATGATCAGAAAAATACAAGGAATCTGTTTATGCCATGTTCATGCATGTTTGAGCAAGCTAACATCACCAAGTAGGACATTTCATGATTAGGATAATGTATGAAATAGCATTGGCATTGGAATTTGAACTAGGTTTGAATTCCACTCCCATTAATGTGACTATCTATTGCACTAGGTCAATTCAATGCTTTAATATGCCATGTCATACATCATGTTTGTTGCATTGCATTGAATGTGTTCGTTTCCCGGTAGACGATGGTTCCAATGTTGAGATCGTTGTCACCGATGAAGACTAATTGTTATCTTCAGAAGTGTCGGGCAAGCAACCCCTCCTTGAGCATCCCGATAATATCCTACTCTCTCACTCCTGCTCTCTTTTACTGCATTAGGACAACAATGATTCAACTGTTACATGTTCTCGGTAGTTGAACCCATTCCTTTGCATGACCTGTCCTTGTCACAGTAAATAGTTGAAACCACTTAGCATGAGTAGCAACTGCTTGAGCCTTGTTGTGCTTACTCATCCATGCTTGCTTACTATGCCTGCTATGCTTAGAGTCGTGTCGGGTCTGATCCATCTGGGCAATGAATCGGAATGGATGTGTTCATGTCCTGCTGTGTGAGAGCTAAGTGTATGAATCCGATTTGGTAAAGGTAGCAATGAGAGGCCATGTAGGAGTACATGGTGGGTTGTCTCATTGGGACCGTCCTTAAGAACTGAGTTCTGTGTATGTTATCCAAGACAAGATACTACCGCACATTGGGATACTTAATTGACTCTCTCAGCTTATTAATCGCCTTGGTCTCTGTCCAGGAGTTGCAACTAGTTTCTGGTGTTTGTAGGATGTGCTGGCGGCCATGCATAGCGCTGACCGGAGGGGTAGGCTATGGCGCGGTAGATGCACCGTGGCCCGGTGTACCAAGCGTAGTACCATCCGTCGAGGTGGGCTTGGGAACCCTGCGCACATCGTTTGGGGCCGTAATGGAAACTTCGGCCGGACTTTCGTTGCGGGTTCAGTCTCAAATAGGCGATAAACCTGGACTAGAATCTTGTGTGGTTAGTCAGGCCGTGGCCAACTCCCTCGCTAGGCTTCCGCTTGAAGGTTGCCGAGGTGCCCTTTTTACGTGCACATGGCGGTAAGTGGCGGGAGCGTGTGTGAAGAAGTATACCCCTGCAGGGTGAATTAATATGTTCGAATAGCCGCGCCCTCGGATATGGACTACTTGGAAAACTTATGTGGTTCATAGACAAGTGAAATGGATACTCTAAAATGCGCAAGATAAGCGTGAGTGCTATGGATGGCCTTCTCGTAGGGAGATGGCAGTGGATCCATAGTGGTGTATTGATTTGGTGAATATGTGGACTCGTCTGCGCTATCTCACCTCAAAGATACTACTTGTAGTCGTAGTACTGGTTAGCCAAGAGTCAAAGCTGGCTTGCTGCAATAAACTCCACAACCCTCTTTATTGAAAATGATGCATATGTAGATAGTTCTCATGTAGGTCTTGCTGAGTACCTTTGTACTCACGGTTGCTTAATTTATGTTTTTGCAGATGAGACTTCAGTCTCATTAGTGATTCTTACGACGTGAAGTTCGATGTTGACTGGATTAGCTTGGGAATCCCAGACAGAGGTCTGGCTCCTTTGGTAGGGTCGTTGTAGCTTTTCAGGCTCTTCTAGCCGCTTTTATTAGATGTCTGTACCCAGACATGTAACTTCCGCTTGTTGCTCGTATGCTCTGAATGTTGGGTCATGTGACTCCTCCTTGTAACATTATACTGAGTTGGCTCTTCGGAGCCTTCTAAATAAATGTTATGTTGTAGAGTTTTGTTGTGATGACATGTTGTATCTACGCATATCGTGCATAGTGCGTGTATGACTGAAATGCATTAGTATGTGTGGGATTCGACACCTAGTTGTGAGCCTTTAGTAGCCTTCTTTACGGGGAAATGCCTCTTTGTGCTTCCATGAGCCTTGGTAGCTTGCTACTGCTCCAGACACATTGATTGACCGGCGTGTATCCTCCTTTGCTGCTGTGTCTGTCGCTACGGGGAAATGCCACACGGTGTAATGGAGTCCTTGTAGCTTGCTACGAATCGTCTACACACGCTGATGACCGACACCTGCATTGTTGGGTTACGTATGCCTGTCCCTGTACGGTTGTGCCACTTGGGTCTATAACTAGTCATGTCGACCCGGGTTCTTTGACGTGTGAATGCTAGCGACATGTTCATATCCGTGAGCCAAAAGGCGCAAACGGTCCCGACCAAGGTAAGGTGGCAGCCGTGGGTTACCGTGCGTGAGGCCGCAAAGTGGTGTGACATGTTACAGGCTGGATTCATATGGCTTAGGATCGGGGTCCCGACAGCGTTGGTATCAGAGCTTGACTGCATGTAGGATTACCAAGCCAAACTGGTCGATGTTTGAGTCTAGAACTGCTTTAGTTATATAAGGGAATTGATTGTGGAAGGGAACGTAAGATTCTTTTTACTCCTTTCCTCGTGTCATTCTAATTCCGAGTCACTCTCTTCCTTATTCTACGGGGTTTAAGAATTAGGCTTCTCATCTATCTATCAGGATGACGAGTTACCATGATTGAGACTTATAGGAAAGTTGTTGTGTTCCTGGATCGATGTCTCTATAAGAATTTAGTTGTTTTGTTGTCAGTTTCATGCAGGTTGCCTCATATTTAATGCCCGTACAGCCGTTATGCTGTCCGAGTTATCCAAGGTCGCTAAATAATCTGATGCATTTGCAAATCCCTTTCCTTCCGAATCGATGTCTTTTGGGCCAGACAAAGCACACTAATTGTTGAGTTGAGGTACTCCATTACCTCGATGGGTCAGTTGAAGTGATAGGAAACCAGGTTATTCTAGTGAACCACTAAATAGTTTAGTTGTGTTGTGTTCTGGTGTGATAATTCTGGCCATCGTTATCGAAAGCATCATGTGATGCTACTTAGTCAGTAGGTATTCTATTTCTGGGTTCTTGAACCCAAGCATCATTCTACTCACTCCTGTTGGTAGTGTTTGCTCGTTCCTTTAGGATGATTAGTAACCTTGTTATAGTCTTCAAGGTTCATGGTTTATCATCTTCCAATACCATGAACCATCCCTGGCAGGAGTTCTTCGTGAACAAAAGATCACAACCTGAGTGCTCGTGATGAGTTCTCCATTCTATAATTGTGACCCTGCCAACTCTTTCCTTTCTGCATGGATTATCTGGAAGAAACATGTTGAACTTTGTTCGACGTATTTAATCTATGCATCCTCAACTCAAAGAAATCATGTGCTCTTGAGTTGCCCCCTTAGTTTTATTCTGACCATCAGCTATCCGTGATAGTCAAGAGTAGTTGTGCATTCGTGTTCATCGATGCCTATTATTCTTGTGGTCCGTCAAGCCATTCTATTTCAGGATGACTAGGAGAAACAAACTCCAGTACCTTATCCATCTCTTGGATTGGGTCAAAGCAGTTGTATTCCGCAGATCAAAATGCCAACCCAACTTTTGCTCTGTTCTACCTTGAAGTATTACCTTCTTCATGTCGAGAATGTCATGAGAATTGCATGGCCTCTTATGCATTCTTGATACAGTGGTACTTCTCGCCATCATTATTCATTCCTCGATATCCATGTTGGTTGTAACTGGAATGCCGACAAGTGAACCATGATGCGTGAAATCAATACCTCTAGCAATCCGTTGCTTGGTAGTTAATGGAAAATAATTTCACTCTTAGTGTGATGGTTATTGAATCATCTTTCTAAGTTTGATCGTGCTATCTAGTCCATCTTCCTGGTGCACTCCTCAATCAACGAGTTAGGTTTGTGCCAAGTACTCTTGATCATATCGTCTTGCCCTGAAAAGCAAGATTGATCTCGAGCTCAATAACATATCGGCGGATCATGATTCTCTGAATATCTTCTCGGAAGTATTACCAGGTTGTTCCCTGACTGTTATGTTGAGTTCGTGATCAAATTGGTTTCCTGTAAACCACCCTTTCTCCAGGAATCTGTGTTGGATACCCTGGGACTAGTTGGTTAAGCTAAACAACAACCTGGAGAGTTGGAAGATAACAGCTTTGCCTAACTTAGTTCGTTCCGAAGGGATGTCCTTGTGTGCGTATGTGTGTGTTGGAGAAAGAT
This sequence comes from Elymus sibiricus, assembly GCA_039707655.1. Taxonomy (NCBI): domain Eukaryota; kingdom Viridiplantae; phylum Streptophyta; class Magnoliopsida; order Poales; family Poaceae; genus Elymus; species Elymus sibiricus. Next base: position 411,608,722 of record CM077671.1, read on the forward strand.
GATGTCTTCATCGATCGATCCTTGTGATCAGCTGATGCATCCATTGTCTTGTCAAACCTTTGATTTGAATATGGGCTATCGTCGAATCAAACTCAGAACCAAGGGTTCTCGCAATGTTGTCTTACTTGTGGCTAATCCCTCGAGCTTACATCATTATACCCTTTTGGTCTGACCAATGCTATCTCTTGCTCACATAGTTGTGGAATTCCGTCTTCATGGATATTTTGATGAATTGTTGTTGAGCCCATCGGCAACATTTTCATTGTTCACAACTCATGTCGGACATTAAGTTAGTATTGGAAACTTTGTAGACAATTGATACGTCTCCAACGTATCTATAATTTATGAAGTATTCATGCCATGTTTACAATAATTTTATATGATTTTGGTATGATTTTATTAGAACTAACCTGGACTGACGCTGTTTTCAGCAGAACTACCATGGTGTCGTTTTTTGTGCAGAAATAAAAGTTCTCGGAATGGGCTGAAAATTTATGGAGAATATTTTTGGAAAATATAAAAAATACTAGAGCAAAAAGATACCGGAGAGGAGTCCCGAGGCAGCCACAAGCCTAGAGGGCGCCCCCCCTAGGGCGTGCCCTCCTGGCTTGTGGGTCCCTCGGGAGTCCCCTTGACGTGAGACCGACGCCAAAAATTCCTATAATTACCAAAACCACCAGAAAGAAAACTAGATCGGGAGTTCCGCCATGGCAAGCCTCTGTAGCAATGAAAAACCAATTGGGAGCCCGTTCCGGCACCCTGCCGGAGGGTGAAACCATCACCGGAGGCCATCTTCATCATCCCGGCGATCTCCATGACGAGGAGGGAGTAGTTCACCCTCGGGGCTGAGGGTATGTACCAGTAGATATGTGTTTGATCTCTCTCTCTCGTGTTCTTGAGATGACACAATCATATGGAGTTTTCCCCTCTCTATCTTCTTGTGATGAATTGAGTTTTCCCTTTGAAGTTTTCTTATCGGATTGAGTCTTTAAAGGATTTGAGAACACTTGATGTATGTCTTGCGATGGGATATCCGTGGTGACAATGGGATGTTCTATTGATCGACTTGATGTATGTTTTGATGATCAACTTGCGGGTTCCGTGACCTTGGGAATCTATGCATAGGGGTTGGCACACGTTTTCGTCTTGACTCTCCGGTAGAAACTTTGGGGCACTCTTTGAAGTTCTTTGTGTTGGATTGAACATGATGAATCTGAAATTGTGTGATGCATATCGTATAATCAAGCCCATGGGTACTCGTGGTGACATTGGAGTATCTAGGTGACATTAGGGTTTTGGTTGATGTGTATCTTAAGGTGTTATTTTAGTACGAACTCTAGGGCTGTTCGTGACACTTATAGGGATAGCTCATACGATTGATCGGAAAAGATAACTTTGAGGTGGTTTCGTACCCTACAATAATTTCTTCGTTTGTTCTCCGCTATTTGTGACTTTGGAGTGAACTCTATATCGCATGTGAGGGATTTACATATGATTCAACTATGTCAGTATTGTTGAGAGAACTTGCACTAGTGAAAGTATGAACCCTAGGCCTTGTTTCCAAGCATTGCAATACCTTTTTTGCTCACTTTTGTTACTTGCTACCTTGCTGTTTTTATATTTTCAGACTACAAAAACCTATATCTACCATCCATATTACACTTGTATCACCATCTCTTCGCCGAACTAGTGCACCTATACAATTTACCATTGTATTGGGTGTGTTGGGGACACAAGAGACTCTTTGTTATTTGGTTGCAGGGTTATTTGAGAGAGACCATCTTCATCCTACGCCTCCCATGGATTGATAAACCTTAGGTCATCCACTTGAGGGAAATTTGCTACTGTCCTACAAAACTCTGCGCTTGGAGGCCCAACACGAGTCTACAAGAAGAAGGTTGCGTAGTAGACATCAACAATATCTTCGTGTCCCGTACATGGAGTATATGTTAGGTGTAAGAAGTGACTTCGTGTCAGTTCATGTGCATTTGATGCAAGTTGCCGCCGTGAATTCAAGAAAGGTCATTTTGCTTCCTCGAGAATCATCCCAAGTCATTCATGCATGTGCGAAGTATGCTATAGTTTGATAGGTTGGCCGCCTCCACTCCATATGTATCTCCTAGCACCCCAAGCCACTGATTGATTTGTTCAAGGAAAAGAAGTTACTTTTTAAATGCTAACCCGGGCTTATATAAGGACTTCGTTATCCTCCAATGATGATTCCATCCAGAACTCGGTAGTGTTTTGTTGTAAGTTCTCCATATGACCACAATTGTCTTGGACACTATGTTCATGTGGGTCTTGCAATCCAGCTCATCTTTTGGAGCTGGCTTCTGTAGTTCATCTCCCGAGAATCTTGCAACGCCATCTCGTCGATTTGTGTTGCAAATTTTCTTTTTTAGACCTGCTGAGTCTGAAACATCCTATCACCAGCCAAATCTGAATCTCAGGCAGACATGATGGTTGGAACATTTCCCAAAAATTATAATATTGGTCTTCCTATGACCCGGTAAAGTGGATGTTGTGGCCAACACACCTAGCCAACAGACCTATTATTATAGTTTCTTCATTCAGCAACTTGGCCACTTCCCCATGAGGATTTCATATGACTTATCTTAGAAGTTGTTCCTCATGGACCCCTTTGAGATCACGAAGTCCGACCTATTACTTGATGCGCTAGATATCAAGCATTGTCTATAATCAAGTTATGCTAGTACATCAAGGAGAACATTAGAAGCGGAGTGCTAAATGTCTCTCGGTCGATCATCCAGATTTCTCTCCCCTGGCATAGCTAAGGAGAAATCTGAGAAAGTGTTGTCTTCCTTTACATCTGCATCCTCCATTGTTATTCATCATGGTGGTATGATATGTTGCCAGGATCCTTGGCATGGATGTTGGTAAAACCTTGATGAATATGGAAATGCTCAAGTTCTTGAGAGCACGCTCAGACACTGGGTTATACCTCGGTATCAATTGGAAAGTGCCTTCCGTTTACCGAGCTGTCCTATAACTCTAGTTTTCCTTTCCGATCTGAGTATGTCATTCCTTCGAATCCCTTCAAACGATCGTTGTGAATTACCTTAGGCTGGTATGAAGAGTTTCAATGATCTCTGTATCAAAAGTAATTCTTTTTGCCACTTAAGGGATAATCCTATGACTCAACTCCTTAAGGTGTTCCGTTATGGTAAGAAGGGCAACTAACTCCTCGCTAGTTTGAAACCCATGCTCCATCCTAGCTAAGCGTGGAACTATTGCCTACCAATTGAAATCTCCGTCATCTGCCTCATTCCATCGCTCTCGATGTGTTTGGTGTCTCAGCTCAAGAGAAGTTCTTACGTTTCATTCCATGAGTTGATCGATCTCGAGGAGATCGATTCTAGTAGAGCTTTTCATTCTTTTGTTGTCATGTTGGATGAAGATCCCAAAGAAAAAGATGTCAAGATCACCATGTTGCAATGATTCACCATCTTCGAGAAGGGCAATTGGATCATGAAGATTGTGATAGTTTTGTGTTCCCTCCTGTCCTCTTACCCTACGCGTGAATCTCGGGACGAGATTCTTGTTTAGTGGGGGTGAGTTGTCACAGCCCTAGAATACTACTTGTAAATAGTGGCATTGGCATCCATGTCATCATGTTAATTTTCCTTGAATTTGAAATGGGGATGATCAAACCCTAGCACCAAATAATATTCAATTAGGTTCAACCTAATCTATTTTCAAAGAACCCAAAGTGGCCATAAGAAAATGTTCATGATTTCTGGTTAATGCTGAAAACAACAACGAGAGGTGATGGATATTTTTTCCTAACCATTTTGGATTTTTGAATTAATGCTTACTGTGTTTGAATTGGGGCATTTATTTACTATATATAATTTAAGTGCTCCAAAATCTCTGAAAACTCTTGAGGGCTTTTTGGAATAATCCAAACAGTGTCCATAAATAATTTCAGGAATTATGAAAATGATTTAGTATTTTTATTAAATCAAAACTTAGCACAGAAAATAGAAAACAGATAAAAGAAAAGGCAGAGAAACTTGCCTGGCCCTCTTCCCTGTAGCCAGCCCAACTCAGGAGCCGGCCCAGCCCAACTGGCATCGCTAGTCGTCTTCAACCTTTGCCTACTGGCAGAGGAGAGATAGGGCACGGCGCCGTGCGTGCCACGCACCAGGCTGCCTGCCTGCGCCTTCAGCCGCGTAGACAACGGGGATAAGCCCCACCTGCCGTCCGGATCGGGACGACGTCGCCATTTTCCCCCCTGGCCATTTCCTCACCCGATCGACGCCATGGCTGGGAGCCACCGGAGCGCGCCGTCGCCGTAGCCATAGCCACGGTCGTCCTCATGCCCCCTCGACGTGCCCTACAGCTCCATCGTGGTCGCCTTCGTCCTCACCCCGAAGCTCGCAAGCCGGACGCCTAGAAACGCCACCAGCAACATCGTCTTCACCATCGGCCGCCGACGATCCCCGCGGTCGATTCGTGACGTCCAGAGCGCCCCCGAGCGCGCTAACCGTCCCGTCCGACTCGAGGTAATCCATTGGCCATTACCCCTCTGCCACCCCGCTCGATTCCATTCCGTAGCCGCTGCCCGCGAGCCCCTGCTCCGCCGTCCGCCGTGGTCGATGTACCTATTGCTGCCGAGTCCCCCACGAACACCCCTGCTGTCCGTCATGCTCCTGGAGCACCGTAGTTGCTTCGCTGCTGCTCGCTTTGCTCTCCCGCACGCTCTAGCGCAGTCGCCCACTTGCATCCGAGAAGCGCCGCCGCGGGACTCTACGCCGCACCTATTCCGACCGTCCCGCGACTCCCCACTGCTCCCATTCGATGCGCAAGGTCGCCAGCTTTCTAAAGCACCCACCCACGCAACCTCCCGTCGCCGGAGATGGCCGGACGGCCAACTCCGGCGTGCACTGCTTACGCCGGTGATTAGCCGCCGGCTAAGACCACCATTAGCACTAACCTAATGAACCTTTGGTTCACTGACAGCCGGGACCCACTCACTTAATTAACCGCTGGTTTAACCCTCTACTTAAATTAAGCTAATCCCCGTGGCCCCACATGACAGTTGACCTGGCCCCACCAGTCAGCCTCTGGGGGTGACCCTGTGACGATGACAAGTGGGACCCAGTGACAGGTTTGACTTGACTCAAACCGATGACGCTGTGCTGATGCAGTGCTGATGTCAAAATCCTTTTCTGGTTTTTCTTATTTCTAAAAAGAATTTGGAAATTCTAGAAAATGCTGAAAACTTTGAAAATTCATATAAAATAATCTATAACTCGGATGGAATTAAGATATATATGGAAAATGATCAGAAAAATCCAAGGAATCTGTTTATGTCATTTTCATGCATGTTTGAGCAAGCTAACATCACCAAGTAGGACATTTCATGATTAGGGTAATGTATGAAATAGCATTGGAGTTGGCATTTGAACTAGGTTTGAATTCCACTTCAATTAATATGACTATCTATTGCACTAGGTCAATTCAATGCTTTAATATGCCATCTCATACATCATGTTAGTTGCATTGCATTGAATGTGTTCCTTTCTCGGTAGACGATGGTTCCGACATTGAGATCGTTGTCACCGATGAAGACTCATTGTTATCTTCAGAAGTGTCAGGCAAGCAACCCCTCCATGAGCATCCCGATAATATCCTACTCTCTCGCTCCTGCTCTCTTTTACTGCATTAGGACAACAATGATTCAACTGGTACATGTTCTCGGTAGTTGAACCCATTCCTTTGCATGACATGTCCTTGTCATAGTAAATAGTTGAAACCACTTAGCATGAGTAGCAACTGCTTGAGCCTTATTGTGCTTACTCATCCATGCTTGCTTAGTGTGTCTGCTATGCTTAGACTCGTGTTGGGTCTGATCCATCTGGGCAATGAATTGGAATGGATGTGTTCATGTCCTGCTGTGTGAGAGCTAAGTGTGTGAATCCGATTTGGTAAAGGTAGCGATGAGAAGCCTTGTAGGAGTACATGGTGGGTTGTCTCATTGGGACCGTACTTAAGAACTGAGTTATGTGTATGTTATACAAGACAAGATACTACTGCACATTGGGATACTTAATTGACTCTCTCGGCTTATTAATCGTCTTGGTCTCTGTCCAGGAGTTGCAACTAGTTTCTGGTGTTTGTAGGATGTGCTGGCGGCTGATACGTCTCCAACGTATCTATAATTTTTGATTGTTCGATGCTATTAAATTATCTGTTTTGGATGTTTTATATGCATTAATATGCTATTTTATATTATTTTTGGGACTAACCTATTAACCTAGTGCCAAGTGCCAGTTTCTGTTTTTTCCTTGTTTTTGAGTATTGCAGAAAAGGAATATCAAACGGAGTCCAAACGGAATAAAATTCTACGATGATTTTTCTTGTACCAGAAGGAACCCAGGAGACTTGGAGAAGAGGCCAGAAGACCCACGGGTGGGCCACAAGCCACCTGGGCGCCCCCATTGGGGGGGGGCGCCCCCCTGGCTTGTGGGCCCCCTGTGGCTCCTCCAACCCTAATTCTCCGCCTATAAATTCAGGAATATTCCCCCAATACCAAAGAGAGCCACGATAATACTTTTCCGCCGCCGCAAGCCTCTGTTCCCGTGAGATCCCATCTTGGGGCCTTTTCTGGTAATCTGCCGGAGGGGGATTCGATCACGGAGGGCATCTACATCAACACCATTGCCCCTCCGATGATGCGTGAGTAGTTGACCTCAGACCTTCGGGTCCATAGCTAGTAGCTAGATGGCTTCTTCTCTCTCTATGTTCTTCAATACCATGTTCTCCATGATCTTCATGGAGATCTATCCGATGTAATACTCTTTTGCGGTGTGTTTGTCGAGATTCGATGAATTGTGGGTTTATGATCAGATTATCTATGAATATTATTTGAATCTTCTCTGAATTCTTATATGCATGATTTCATATCTTTGCAAGTCTCTTCGAGTTATTGGTTTGGTTTGGCCAACTAGATTGGTAATTCTTGCAATGGGAGAAGTGCTTAGTTTTGGGTTCAATCTTGCGGTGTCCTCACCCAGTGACAAAGTAGGGGTAGCGAGGCACGTATTTGTATTGTTGCCATCAAGGGTAAAAAGATGGGGGTTTCATCATATTGCTTGAGTTTATCCCTCTACATCATGTCATCTTACTTAATGCGTTACTCTGTTCTTCATGAACTTAATACTCTAGATGCAGGCAGGAGTCGGTCCATGTGTGGAGTAATAGTAGTAGATGCAGAATCGTTTCGGTCTACTTGACACGGACGTGATGCCTATATGCATAATCATTGCCTTGGATATCGTCATAACTATGCGCTTTTCTATCAATTGCTCGACAGTAATTTGTTCACCCACCGTATTATTTTCCTTCAAGAGAGAAGCCTCTAGTGAAACCTATGGCCCCCGGGTCTATTTTCCATATTATATTTTCAGATCTATAAAGCAAAAATACCAAAAATACTTTGCTGCAATCTATTTGCTTTTATTTTACTTTTCGTTTTAGTAATCTTTTATATCTATCTCTATTAGATCTCATCCTTCCAAGTAACCGTGAAGGGATTGACAACCCCTTTATAGCGTTGGGTGCAAGTGTTTGATTGTTTGTGTAGGTGCAAAGATTGGGGCCTTGCTTGTACCTCCTACTGGATTGATACCTTGGTTCTCAACAACTGAGGGAAATACGTATCTACTTTGCTGCATCACCCTTTCCTCTTCAAGGGAAAACCAATGCAACCTCAAGAAGTAGCAAGAAGGATTTCTGGCGCCGTTGCCGGGGAGGATACATAGCAAGTCAAGACCAAGTACCCATCACAAACTCATCTCTTGCATTTACATTATTTGCCATTTGCCTCTCGTTTTCCTCTCCCCCACTTCTAAAACGAGTTTCAGAAAAAACCAAAAAGATTTGCCTTTTTATTCGCCCTTTTTCCGTTCGTCTTTTCGTTTGCTTTTTGTTTGCTTGTGTGCTAGATTGCTCGCTTTGTCACGATGACTCAAGAGAATACCAAGTTGTGTGACTTCTCCAATACTAATAATAATGATTTTATTAGTACTCCGCTTGCTCCCGCCACTAGTGCGGAATCTTATGAAATTAATGCCGCTTTGCTTAATCTTGTTATGAAAGAACAATTTTCCGGCCTTCCTAGTGAAGATGCCGCATCCCATCTAAATACTTTCGTTGAGTTGTGTGATATGCAAAAGAAGAAAGATGTGGATAATGATATTTTTAAATTGAAGCTATTTCCGTTCTCACTACGAGATCGTGCTAAAACTTGGTATTCATCTTTGCCTAAAAATAGTATTGATTCATGGAATAAGTGTAAAGATGCTTTTATTTCCAAGTACTTTCCGCCCACTAAGATCATCTCCCTTAGGAACGATATAATGAATTTTAAGCAACTTGATCATGAGCATGTTGCACAATCTTGGGAGAGGATGAAATTAATGATTAGTTCTAATATAAATCTTGATAAAGATGGGACTGGAGATAAGTCAACTTTAGTTAAAAGTCGTCCCAATGATTCGGAGTTTATAGATCTTAATGCTAAAATTGATAAAAGTGGGATTGAAGAGGTCAAAACTTTAAATAGCAATGAACCCACTCTTTTGGATTTCAAGGACTTTAATTATGATAGTTGTTCTTTGATTGATTGTATTTCCTTGTTGCAATCCATGTTGAATTCTCCGCATGCTTATAATCAAAATAAAGCTTTTACTAAACATATCGTTGATGCTATGGTGAAATCTTTTGAAGAAAAACTTGAGTTGGAAGTTTCTATACCTAGAAAGCTTTATGATGAGTGGGAACCTACTATTAAGATTAAAATTAAATATTATGAGTGCCATGCTTTGTGTGATTTGGGTGCTAGCGTTTCCACAATTCCGAAAACTTTATGTGATGTGCTAGGTTTCCATGAACTTGATGATTGCTCTTTAAATTTGCATCTAGCGGATTCCACTATTAAGAAACCTATGGGAAGGATTAATGATGTTCTTATTGTTGCAAATAGGAATTATGTGCCCGTAGATTTCATTGTTCTTGATATAGATTGCAATCCTACATGTCCTATTATTCTTGGTAGACCTTTCCTTAGAACGATCGGTGCAATTATTGATATGAAAGAAGGAAACATTAGATTCCAATTTCCGTTAAGGAAAGGCATGGAACACTTTCCTAGAAAGAAAATTAAATTACCTTATGAATCTATTATGAGAGCTACTTATGGATTGCATACCAAAGATGACAATACCTAGTTCTATTGTGTTATGCCTAGCTAGGGGCGTTAAACAATAGCGCTTGTTGGGAGGCAACCCAATTTTATTTGATGTTTTTTGTTTTTGTTTATGTTTTTGATTGCTTACACATTATTACCTCTGTATTAATTGTGTTTTAGTGTTTTAATTAGTGTTTGAGCCAAGTAAGACCTTTGGGATGGTCTACGGTGATTGTTGATTTGATTTTGCTGAAAAACAGAAACTTTTGCGCTCAGTCCAGGAATTTTATAAATTCACCAGAGCGTCGAATGAGTCTGAACTTTTTACACAAGATTTATATACAAATTTCCCAGATTTTCCTAATTTTTCAGAATTTTTGGAGTTACATAAGTATTCGAAGTTTACAGATTGCTACAGACTGTTCTGTTTTTGACAGATTCTGTTTTCTTTGTGTTGTTTGCTTATTTTGATGTATCTATGGGTTGTATCGGGGGGTATGAACCATGGAGAAGTTGGAATACAGTAGATATTACACCAATTTAAATAAAGAATGAGTTCACAACAGTACCTAAAGTGGTGATTTATTTTTCTTATACTAACGGATCTCACGAGTTTTCTGTTGAGTTTTGTGTTGTGAAGTTTTCAAGTTTTGGGTAAAGATTTGATGGACTATGGAATAAGGAGTGGCAAGAGCCTAAGCTTGGGGATGCCCAAGGCACCCCAAGCCATATTCAAGGATACCAAAGAGCCTAAGCTTGGGGATGCCCTGGAAGGCATCCCCTCTTTCGTCTTCAATCCATCGGTAAATTTACTTGAGGCTATATTTTTATTCACCACATGATATGTGTTTTGCTTGGAGTGTCTTGTATGATATGAGTCTTTGCTTTTTAGTTTGCCACAATCATCCTTGATGCACACATCTTTTGAGAGGGACACGCATGAATCGTGAATTTATTAGAATACTCTATGTGCTTCACTTATATCTTTTGAGCTAGGCAATTTTGCTCTAGTGCTTCACTTATATCTTTTTAGAGCACGGTGGTGTTTTATTTTATAGAAATAATTGAACTCTCGTACCTCACTTATATTATTTTTAGAGTCTTTAAACAGCATGGTAATTGGTTTAGGTTATGAATTTAGTCCTAATATAATTAGCATCCAAGAGGGATATAATAAAAACTTTCATATAAAGTGCATTGAATACTATGAGAAGTTTGATTCCTTGCATATAGTTTTGAGATATAAAGATGGTGATATGAGAGTCATGCTAGTGAGTAATTTTGGATTGGTAGAAATACTTGTGTTAAAAGTTTGTGATTCCCGTAGCATGCACGTATGGTGAACCGTTATGTAACGAAGTCGGAGCATGATTTGTTTATTGATTGTCATCCTTTGTGTGAGGGTCGGGAGCGCGCGATGGTTAACTCCTACCAACCTCTCCCCTAGGAGCATGCGTCTAATACTTTGCTTCGATAACTAATAGACTTTTGCAATAAGTATGTGAGTTCTTTATGACTAATGTGAGTCCATGGATTATACGCACTCTCACCCTTCCACCATTGCTAGCCTCTCTAGTACCGCGCAACTTTCGCCGGTGCATTAAACCCACCATATACCCTTCCTCAAAACAGCCACCATACCTACCTATTATGGCATTTCCATAGCCATTCCGAGATATATTGCCATGCAACTTTCACCGTTCCGTTTATTATGACACGCACCATCATTTTCATATTGCTTTGCATGATCGTAAGATAGCTAGCATGATGTTTTCATGGCTTGTCCGTTTTTTGATGTCATTTGCTATGCTAGATCGTTGCACATCCCGGTACACTACCGGAGGCATTCATATAAAGTCATATTTTGTTCTAGGTTTCGAGTTGTAATTCTTGAGTTGTAAGTACATAAAAGCGTGATGATCATCATTATTAGAGCATTGTCCCATGAGAGGAAAGGATGATGGAAGCTATGATTCCCTCACAAGTTGGGATGAGTCTCCGGACTTTACAAATAATAAAAGAGGCCAATGAAGCCCAAATAAAAAAAAGAGGCCAAAGATGCCCACCAAATTAAAAACAATTGAGAGAAAAGAGAGAAGGGACAATGCTACTATCTTTTTTTTCCACACTTGTGCTTCAAAGTAGCACCATGATCTTCATGATGGAGAGTCTCCTATTTTGTCACTTTCATATACTAGTGGGAATTTTTCATTATAATGCACACCCACTTAGTTTCTTTTTGAGCTTTCATACACTTATAGCTCTAGTGCATCCCTTGCATGGCAATCCCTACTCACTCACATTGATATCTATTGATGGGCATCTCCATAGCCCGTTGATACGCCTAGTTGATGTGAGACTATCTTCTCCTTTTCCTCACAACCTCCACCATATTCTATTCCACCTATAGTGCTATATCCATGGCCACACTCATGTATTGCGTGAAAGTTGAAAAGGTTTGAGAACATAAAAGGTGTGAAACAATTGCTTGACTTGTCATCGGGGTTGTGCATGATTTAAATACTTTGTGTGGGGAAGATGGAGCATAGCCAGACCATATGTTTTGTAGGGATAACTTCCTTTGGCCATGTTATTTTGAAAGGACACAATTGCTTTGTTAGTATGCTTGAAGTATTTTTTTTATGTCAATATTAAGCTTTTGTTTTGAATCTTATGGATCTGAACATTCATGCCACAATAAAGAATATTACATGGATAAATATGTTAGGTAGCATTCCACATCAAAAATTCTGTTTTTATCATTTACCTACTCGAGACGAGCAGGAATTAAGCTTGGGGATGCTGATACGTCTCCAACGTATCTATAATTTTTGATTGTTCCATGCTATTAAATTATTTGTTTTGGATGTTTTATATGCATTAATATACTATTTTATATTATTTTTGGGACTAACCTATTAACCTAGTGCCCAGTGCGAGTTTCTGTTTTTTCCTTGTTTTTGAGTATTGCAGAAAAGGAATATCAAACGGAGTCCAAACGGAATAAAATTCTAAGATGATTTTTCTTGGACCAGAAGGAACTCAGGAGACTTGGAGAAGAGGCCAGAAGACCCACGGGTGGGCCACAAGCCACCTGGGCGCGCCCCTGGGGGGGCGCGCCCCCTGGCTTGTGGGCCCCCCGTGGCTCCTCCAACCCTAATTCTCCGCCTATAAATTCATGAATATTCCCCCAATACCAAAGAGAGCCACGATAATACTTTTCCGCCGCTGCAAGCCTCTGTTCCCGTGAGATCCCATCTTGGGCCTTTTTCGGTAATTTGTCGGAGGGGGATTCGATCACGGAGGGCATCTACATCAACACCATTGCCCCTCCGATGATGCATGAGTAGTTCACCTCAGACCTTCGGGTCCATAGCTAGTAGCTAGATGGCTTCTTCTCTCTGTATGTTCTTCAATACCATGTTCTCCATGATCTTCATGGAGATCTATCCGATGTAATACTCTTTTGCGGTGTGTTTGTTGAGATCCGATGAATTGTGGGTTTATGATCAAATTATCTATGAATATTATTTGAATCTTCTCTGAATTCTTATATGCATGATTTCAAATCTTTGCAAGTCTCTTCGAGTTATTGGTTTGGTTTGGCCAACTAGATTGGTAATTCTTGCAATGGGAATAGTGCTTAGTTTTGGGTTCAATCTTGCGGTGTCCTCACCCAGTGACAAAGTAGGGGTAGCGAGGCACGTATTTGTATTGTTGCCATCAAGGGTAAAAAGATGGGGTTTTCATCATATTGCTTGAGTTTATCCCTCTACATCATGTCATCTTACTTAATGCGTTACTCTGTTCTTCATGAACTTAATACTCTAGATGCAGGCAGGAGTCGGTCGATGTGTGGAGTAATAGTAGTAGATGCAGAATCGTTTCAGTCTACTTGACACGGACGTGATGCCTATATGCATAATCATTGCCTTGGATATCGTCATAACTATGCGCATTTCTATCAATTGCTCGACGGTAATTTGTTCACCCACCGTATTATTTTCCTTCAAGAGAGAAGCCTCTAGTGAAACCTATGGCCCCCGGGTCTATTTTCCATATTATATTTTCAGATCTATAAAGCAAAAATACCAAAAATACTTTGTTGCAATCTATTTGCTTTTATTTTACTTTTCGTTTTAGTAATCTTTTATATCTATCTCTATTAGATCTCATCCTTGCAAGTAACCGTGAAGGGATTGACAACCCCTTTATAGCGTTGGGTGCAAGTGTTTGATTGTTCGTGTAGGTGCAAAGATTGGGGCCTTGCTTGTACCTCCTACTGGATTGATACCTTGGTTCTCAACAACTGAGGGAAATACTTATCTACTTTGCTGCATCACCCTTTCCTCTTCAAGGGAAAACCAACGCAATCTCAAGAAGTAGCAGCGGCCGTGCATAGCGCTGACCGGAGGGGTAGGCTATGGTGCGGTAGATGCACCGTGGCCTGGTGTACCAAGTGTAGTACCATCCGTCGAGGTGGGCTTGGGAACCCTGCACACATTGTTTGGGGCCGTAATGGAAACTTCGGCCAGACTTCCGTTGCGGGTTCAGTCTCAAATAAGCGATAAACCTGGACTAGAGTCTTGTGTGGTTAGTCAGGCCGTGCCCGACTCCCTCGCTAGGCTTTCGCTTGAAGGTTGCCGAGGTGCCCTTTTTACGTGCACATGGCGGTAAGTGGCGGGAGCGTATGTGAAGATGTATACCCCTGCAGGGTGAATTAATCTGTTCGAATAGCCGCGTCCTCGGATATGGACTACTTGGAAAACTTATGTGGTTCATAGACAAGTGAAATGGATACTCTAAAATGCGCAAGATAAGAATGAGTGCTATGGATGGCCTTCTCGTATGGAGACGGGAGTGGATCCATAGTGGTGTATTGATTTGGTGAATATGTGGACTCGTGTGCGCTATCTCACCTCAAAGATACTACTTGTAGTCGTAGTACAGGTTAGCCAAGAGTCAGAGCTGGCTTGCTGCAATAAACTCCACAACCCCCTTTATTGACAATGATGCATATGTAGATAGTTCTCATGTAGGTCTTGCTGAGTACCTTTGTACTCACGGTTGCTTAACTTATGCTTTTGCAGATGAGACTTCAGCCTCATTAGTGATTCTTACGACGTGAAGTTCGATGTTGACTGGATTAGCTTGGGAATCCTAGATAGAGGTCTGGCTCATTTGGTAGGGTCGTTGTAGCTTTTCAGGCTCTTCTAGCCGCTTTTATTAGATGTCTGTACCCAGACATGTAACTTCCTCTTGTTGCTTGTATGCTCTGAATGTTGGGTCATGTGACCCCTCCTTCTTGTAACATTATACTATGTTTGCTCTTCGGAGCCTTCAAAATAAATGTTATGTTGTAGAGTTTTGTTGTGATGCCATGTTGTATCTACGCATATCGTGCATAGTGCGTGTATGACTGAAATGAATTGGTATGTGTGGGATTCGACACCTAGTTGTGAGCCTTTAGTAGCCTTCTTTATGGGGAAATGCCTCTTTGTGCTTCCATGAGCCTTGGTAGGTTGCTACTGCTCCGGACACATTGATTGACTGGCGTGTATCCTCCTTTGCTGATGTGTCTGTCCCTACGGGGAAATGTCACGCGATGTAATGGAGTCCTTGTAGCTTGCTACGACTCGTCTACACACGCTGATGACCGACACCTACATTGTTGGGTTACGTATGCCTGTCCCTGTACGGTTGTGCCACCTGGGTCTATAACTAGTCATGTCGACCCGGGTTCTTTGATGTGTGAATGCTAGCGACATGTTCATATCCGTGAGCCAAAAGGCGCAACCGGTCCCGGCCAAGGTAAGGTGGCAGCCGTGGGTTACCGTGCATGAGGCCGCAAAGTGGTGTGACATGTTGCAGGCTGGATTCATATGGCTTAGGATCGGGGTCCCGACACGGGGGGTCCGGATCTGAACTCGACAGGTGCCACCCAGTCCGCGCTCCTTGGTTCGGTCATGTAGAACCATTCCTTCTGCCAGATCTTGACTGTGTCGATGAAGGTGCCGTCCGGCCACTTGACGCGGGGGAGCTTACTGGTCACCGCCCCTCCACAATTTGCGTGCGTGCCCGCAACTGTCTTCGGCTTGACATTGAATACTTTGAGCCACAGACTAAAGTGCGGTTGTACTCGCAGGAAAGCTTCACAGATGGTGATGAATGCCGAGATGTGCATGAAGGAATTCGGGGGGAGGTCATGGAAATCCAGTCCATAAAAGAACATGAGGCCCCTGACGAAGGCGTGGAGAGGAAAGCCCAGTCCCCAGATGAAATGGGGGACGAACACCACCCTCTCGCCCGGCTTTGGTGTAGGCACCACCTGGTTCACCTCTGGGGCGCGGTGGACGATGTCGGCGGAGAGGTAGCCGGCACGCTTGAGCTCTTGGATGTCGTTGTCGGTGACGGTGGAAACCTCCCACTTTCCCATGGAGCCGGAACCAGCCATGGCCGAGCTCGGGGAGGAGATTGAGGAAGAACTGGATCTGGACTCTCGGAGCTTGGAAAGGTTGAGGAGGTGGAGGGCGCAGATTTGGAACGTGAATAGGTCTTGGAGGTTTTCTCCCTTTTATGGGGTGCCGTAATACCAAGAGCCTCCCTCCTACTGCGCCGCAGGCCTCGCCACTTCCCGAAACAATCGTGCCGTTATGCGTGTGTGGGATAACTCAGGCGGTTGAGCATATCCCGTAATAAACGGGACACGATCTACATGCTGATAAGACGTTCCCATGGAGAAATGGCCTCGAACCGCGAATCGAGTTTTTGTAACCGGCTCAGCGGTCGTAGCGAGCCACGACCCTTCGTCAAAAAGGTTGTCAGGAAATACTGTTCACACTTTGACGTTTGGCCTTCGAGGTTAAGCGACTTATGGCACCCAGATAACTATATGTTCGGATAACTACATATCATCGGCGGCCGGACTAGAACCAGCCGATCATAAAGGGGAAAAGAACTCACCCCGCAAGCCGGAGATGCCGATCACTCGAAGCTGTTAGTGTCATGACCCCTGGCGTTGGGGGCTAATTCGGGGGCTACTGAGGGAGTCCTGGACTAAGGGGTCCTCGGACCGCCGGCCTATCTCTCATAGGCCGGCTTGGTAGGCCACTCTCTGATTATCGTAGGAACGGCCAAGATATTCAACGACCCCGTATTCTAGAAGGAAACCTCTGAAGACGCGGCGTGCACTCCAAGTTACGAGGAGGAGATCTGCGTCCTTACTTCCGGCTGGAGACTTATCATCTGTAAACCCTAGGTACCCCCGGTGTCTATATAAACCAGGGGGTTTAGATTGTAGAGGGTGGACAAGCTCATCTAGGGTTTTGGCTACTTGATCTCGAGGTAGATCGACTCTGTAATCTTCATACACATCAATACAACCAAGCAGGACGTAGGGTTTTACCTCCATAGGAGGGCCCGAACCTGGGTAAACATCATCTCTTTCGTTCCCTGTTAACCATCAATCCTAATCTCACAGCTCAGGACCCCCTACCCGAGATCCGCCGGTTTTGACAGCGACAGCGGCCCCAGATCCCCAGCCCGAGCTGGAGCCGGCCCCCATCTCGGCACCAGCATGGGCCCAGCCCATCCTGGCTTTCCTCCTACGTGGTGAGCTCCCTCTGGACGAAACCGCGACCCGGCAAATCTAGCGCCGGTCCCCCGCCTACGCCATCATCAACCATGAGCTAGTTCGGCGCAGCGCAACCGGCATTTTCCAGCGTTGCGTCGCGTCGGAGAAAGGGCAAGAGATCCTTCGAGACATCCACCAGGGCGAGTGCGGTCACCACGCCGCCTCGAGGGCCCTGGTGGCCAAGGCATTCTGCCACGGCTTTTACTGGCCAACTGCCCTGGAGGAGGCAACGCAGCTAGTCGACAAGTGTGAGGGCTGCCAGCGCTTCAGCACGCAGAGCCACCTGCCGGCTTCAGCCCTCAAAACCATCCCCCTCTCATGGCCTCTCGCCGTATGGGGGCTCGACAAGGTAGGACCATTCAGGACCGCTTGAGGTGGCATGACGCACTTGCTAGTAGCCGTCGACAGATTCACCAAGTGGATCGAGGCCAGACCCATCAAGAAGCTGGATGGCCCCACGGCCGTCCGATTCATCAAAGATATCACGATACACTACGGAGTCCCCCACAGCATCATCACCGACAATGGCACCAACTTCGCCAAGGGCACAATGGCGATCTTCTGCTCCAAGGAAGGCATCCGGCTTGACCTCGCGTTAGTGGCCCACCCACAGTCGAACGGCCAGGCGGAGAGGGAAAACGGCCTGATCCTGGACGGCATCAAGCCCCTGCTTGTGGCGCCACTCGTGCGTTCAGCCGGCTGTTGGATCGAAGACCTGCCAGCCGTCCTGTGGAGCCTCAGAACCATGCCCAACCGCTCAACCGGCTTCACCCCTTTCTTCCTCCCGTATGGGTCCGAGGCGGTCATCCCCACGGACATTGAGTTTGACTCGCCTCGCGTCACTCTGTACACGAAGGTGGACGCAAGGGAAGCAAGAGATGACGGCGTCGACCTACTCGAAGAGGCACGCGAGCTGGCCCTGAGCCGGACGGCCATCTACCAGCAGAAGCTCCGGCACTACCACAGCAAGTGGATCCGGCCCCTCTCCTTCCACGAAGGAGACCTGGTGCTCAGGCGGATCCAGCGAACCGCCGGCCAGCACAAGCTGTCCTCTCCAAGGGAGGGCCCGTTAATCATCAGCAAGGCGCTACACAACAACGCGTACTATCTGATAAACGCCTAGAAACCACAGAAGCGCAAGAGAGACGCCTCCGGCGAGGAGACGGAGCGCCCGTGGAACGCGGCGCTCCTTTGTCCATTTTTTACTGCTAAAACAACCAGTGTATGTATGTATCCCCCACCCTTTTGGGCCTAATCAATGTAGCGGGTGTCCCAAGCCAGCACTTGGGGCATGCCTTTCCAAATCCTTCAGAACATATCGCTCCTCGAGCAGGCCCCCAGGTCCGGCTCCCTGGACCCGGGGGCTCGCCGGCTAGCCTAACCGCCCCTCCTCGAAGCCGGTCAAGTAATGTGGGTCAAGCCAACCCCTCCTTCCCCGCCCAGCTATAGATCGGCTCCCGGCTGTCTGGCTAGCGGGATCCTGGGACGGGAAACTTACCACACACGAACGCCGTCTGCATGGGGGCGGCCGGCTCGATCTAGCCGGATCATTTACCACTTCTAGCCAGCCTCTACCGTACTCACCCTAGATAAGCGTCCCCGCAACCCTAAACCCCACGACCAACTCACCTAAGGCAGATGCCCCATCCTAGCCACAGACCGACTCCCGGCTGTCCGGCTGGCGGGGTCAAAGCCGAAGGGGACGAAGTTTTGGCAGCACAAGGGCCAAAGGGATGAAGAGCCATAGATGAGTTGGCATGCACACTTTTTCATTTCAGCAAGATGCAAAGCATGAATTTATACACAAAAGCATAAAGGCCCATAGCCACTTGTTCATTACAATACACCCGCAGTGGGTGAAACTGCAAACTAACCAAAAGAGAAGCAGGAAAGCAAAAACCAAGCCCTAGCTAGTGGAGGCCCCATCTCGGGCATCCACACGCCCCCCAGCGGCCGAAGTGGAGGCTCCGTCCTTGGCGCCGGCTCGTCCCGCGTCGGCCATCGCACCTGTGTCTTCCTCTAGCCCGAGGTCGGCATAGGCGTCGGTGCTGGAGGCGGCATCCTCGTCATCCGTCTCGCCGGCGCTGCCGTCCGGGTCGTCAAAGGCCAGCACGTACTGGTCCTCCGGGACCACCTCGCCATCTACCGTCCGCTCCGGAAAGTATTCGTCCCATAGAGCGAATGACGCTAGGTCGCTGGCCCGAATGGCCAACGCATCAGCGATGGCCTCCAGCTCCTCATCTGTGCTGGCTTGCTGGGTCGCAAGCAGCCCCAGGTCCAACGCGGAGTACCAAGACTTCGCGACGCGGAGCGCCATGGCCGCGCCGGCCCGCGCCGCGGAGGCCCTCCAGGCGTTCACCCGCGCGGTCCCGGCCTCCAGCCACCGTGACAGCCGGCTCATGGAGCCGGCTCATGGATCCCGGCTCCACTGCACCCGGCCAGAGGGTGCGAACCAGCGCTAGGCCAGCCTTCTGAAGCCGCTCCATGGCCCGGACCACCTCGTTCAGACGAACCCTGGCGGCGATCCCCACCTCGTCCACGGTCCAGGCGGCAAGCATCCCGATATGGACGCCCAATGCCCGCTGTCGTGGTTTTGTCACGGCAAGATGTCCTCGTGAGAGAACTTAGGTGTGAGTCCATCGCCACTAGGTGGCGGCTTGAGAGGGGTTGATCGGAATCGAGAGACACGAGTTTACCCAGGTTCGGCCCGTCCGATGGAGGTAAAAGCCTACGTCTTGCTTTGTGTGTATTGATGATGAGGATGATCTCGATTACAAGGGTGCCGAATCGCTACCTCTAATCTCGAGAGCCTCTAATCCGTCTATCTCTAATGACTTGAACTTGTCCCTCTTGGGGTGCCTTACCCCTCCTTATATAAGTTGAAGGGGTAGGTTTACATGTAGAGTCCTATTAGGAGTAGGACTAGGACTAGTCTCTCTTG
Source organism: Elymus sibiricus (assembly GCA_039707655.1). NCBI lineage: Eukaryota > Viridiplantae > Streptophyta > Magnoliopsida > Poales > Poaceae > Elymus > Elymus sibiricus. The sequence goes on from CM077671.1 coordinate 411,628,510, forward strand.
AATCCTAATCTGGGTCGTGTTTCCCTTGTGAGGGAGTCTTTCCTTTCCTTGGGCCTTCTCTGTGAGCCGGCCCACCATAACATGAGTCGGCCCTCCCATGAGCCGCCTTTCTGGGCTGTTGGGTCTTTGTCGTTCGTCTGACCCGCCTGTTGGGTCCCCAATGAGCCGCCAAGTCCCGGTCGGGTCATACTTCAGGACGGGTTATACCGCGGGGTAATATCCCCGACACCCGCTGCTCCTCACGGTGGGCCTCCATGGCCGCCGCCATGCCCTCTTGTGTATCAGGGAAGAGCCCTAAGAAAGAGGAGAAGAATGCGCGACGTAAGATGAGAGAAAAGGCGGCCCCGAGACGGCACGAGATGAAAAGCAAGGCGAAGAAAACTTACGAGCTAAGAGCTGATCCACCGTGTGCGCCTCCTCCTGCAGCTCCGACTCCCTGGCCGACCAATCCTGGACCGGGTGGTCGTGCTCAGCCTGCGCCATCCGCGCATCCTCCGCCGCCTTCTCCAGCAGGTCGTCCTTGGCCTTCAACGCCTCGCGGTGGCCTGCCTACCGCTGCTCCAGCTCCGCAATGTGGGCCATCTCGCGCTCCTCCGTTCCCGCCCGCAGGCGGTCCACCTGCCAGCGCAGCCGGGCACACTCCACCTCCAGAAGATCCCGCTGCTGGCCGGCTCTCGCCATACGGCGTCGGACGTCGGCCGACTCATTGGCGGAGGCTGCGCAATCCGGAAACAACGCCATCAAAATAAACACAGGAGCAAAAGCGAAAGGATTCGACACGCCTGTAGCGCAGCCGGCTCAAATCCCGGGGGCTACACCCAGTGGGTGCGCTTGCGCGCCCCTGCTGGAAAAAACGCAATAGCGCCATACCTTGCAGATCCGCTCCAAGGCTGGTTAGCCGGCCTTCGGCTTCCCAGAACCGGCCCAGCAGTGCGTTAAACACAGCCACCCGGCGATCATGGTGGGCCTACGAAAAGACAAGGTTAAAGGACGTCGCAATTAGACTCGACCCAGCTGCCTCCCAGCCGGCCCGACTCTCGGGGGCTACACCCAGTGGGTGCGCTCGCGAGCCCCCACTGGAGAAGTTCAGAAGAGAAAAGGGGAAAGTTCAGGAGCCTACTGCAACGGACTGTTCGAGGTGGATCAGCAGATCCCGGGCCGCATGCGCCGCCTACTGCTCCTTGTCGCGGCAGTCGGCGAAATCCGTGATAAGGGCGTTCATGCCGGCTCCTACAGAGCTAGAGGCCCCCCCGCTGGGAGCTCCGCCGGCCACGACCCAACTCTCCTGCGGGCGGGTCCTGGAGCTGGAGCCGGTCCTAGTCGCGGCAGGTCCCCGCGCCGGCACGACGATAGCGATGGCTTCCCCAGACGGCGCGCTCCCAGGCAGTGTGGCGGCAGTCCCCGTCTGCTCCTTCGTTGAGTCGGCCCCAAGAGGGCCCTTCGGGGCTAGGACCTCAATCTCCGGCACCCTGCCACCTGCTGCCACATCCATGTCGGACCTCCCGTCGGCCAGATTGCTCGCGCCTCCCTCCTTGCCCTTCGGGGCCGACAATTCCGGCGGCAGGTCGTGGACCTCAGGCGGCGTGACGTCGGGCCCCATCGGCACGTCGTCTGCCCTCCGCATCGTCTCCTTCGCCGCCGCCTCCGCGCTCACAGCTACGCGCGCCTCCTTCGCGGCCGGGGCGTCCGCCTCTGCCTGCCGCGCGGGGTCGTGCACCCCCTTGGAACTCTTCTCCTGGACCGGCTGGTCCGGAGTCGAGCCGTCCCCCCTAGGCGTCCGGCCCGCCGCCCCCGTGCGGGCTTCTTCCGACATCCGCTTCTTAGCGGCCTTCTCCCATGGGCGGCGCTCCTGCTCATCCAGCGCCCTCTGCGCCGCCTCCAGCTCGCTCCACCCGGCGCGCCCCTTCTCAGCGCTCCCGCTTACCTCCGGAGCCGTCCTCCCCAGGGTGCGCGGGGCCCTGCTCAGCGCAGCCACGAAAACGCGACTAAGAGCAAAGAAAAAAGGATGCGATCATGAGACTTACCCGACGCTGGTGGGAACCGCCTGCCTGACGGGCCTACCGGGGCAACCCGCGGTCTTTTCCCGCCGCCTTAGCGGCCACCGCCCGGCTGCCCTCCAGATTCAGCATTGTTTCTACTCATCTTATGAATCATCCTAAAGGTTCTACTTGGCACAAACACTAAATAAAACATAAAAACACAATCATAACAGAGGCATAATTGTGTCAACACACAAAAATAGAAAGGAAAAGACAAAAATAAATTTATTCATTGGGTTGCCTCCCAACAAGTGTTATCGTTTTACGCCCCTAGCTAGGCATGATGATTTCAATGATGCTCACATAAAAGGTAGTAATTGAAATATGCAAAAGAGCATCATGAATCTCATGACAAACACATTTAAGTCTAACCCACTTCCTATACAAAGGGATTTTGTGAGCAAACAATTTGTGGGAACAAGAATCAACTAGCATAGGAAGGCAAAACAAGCATAACTTCAAACCTTTGAACACATAGAGAGGAAACTTGATGTTATTGCAATTCCGACAAGCATAGGTTCCTCCCTCATAATAAATTTTAGTAGCATCATGAAGGAATTCAACAATATAACTATCACATAAATTCTTTTCATGATGCACAAGCATAGAATTTTCATTACTCTCCACATAAGCAAATTCCTTATCATCCATGGTAGTGGGAGCAAACTCAACAAAAAATAACTATCATGAGGCACTCGATTGACATAACCACATTGCAAATTAAAACCATGATGATAAGTTTCATGGTTATCATTACTCATTATAGCATATGTGTCATCACCATCACCATAAATAGGAGTCATTCAATCATCATAATAAATTTGCTCATCAAAACTTGGGGGACTAAAAATATCATCTTCATCAAACATAGCATCCCCAAGCTTCTGGCTTTGCATATCATTAACATCATGGATATTTAGAGAATTCATACTAGCAACATTGCAATCATGCTCATCATTGAAGGGACTATCATGAATCACCTTATAAATTTCTTCTTTCAACACTTCATCAAAATTTTCAGATTCATAATTTTCAAACAAAACTTCATAGAGATAATCAAGTGCACTAAACTCACTAGCAATTGGTTCATCACAATTTAGCCTTTTGAAAATATTAGCAAGTGGATGAGGATCCATATCAATAGTTTTTTAGCAAGCGAAGATGCAAGCAAATAGAAGGCACATGGCAACACAAGCAAAGATAGCAAACAAGAAAAAAGGCAAACGAAAAAGAGGGCGAATAAAACGGCAAATTTGTGAAGTGGGGGAGAGGAAAACGAGAGGCAAATGGCAAATAATGTAATTGCAAGGAGATGAGATTTGTGATTAGGAACCTGATAGATGTCGATGGTGTCTCCTCGGCGCCAGAGATTGGCACGTAGAAGAGACCGCTTCCTCCCCGGCAACGACGCCAGAAATTCCTTTGACGTGGCTTGAGACTGCGTCGTTATTTCCCCAAAGAGGAAGGGATGATGCAGCACAGCGACGGTAAGTATTTCCCTCAGTTATGAAACCAAGTTATCGAACCAGTAGGAGGATCACCACCACCTAATAAGCTGCACCTCCACACAAATAAAAAATACTTGCAACCCGACGCGAAAGAGAGGTTGTCAATCTCTCTACGGTAAAAAGATAGATTAGGATATGATAGATAGGAGAGATAGATCTCTCAAGAACACAAAATAAAAAGGGCAAATAAAAAGTGCATCAATATATTTTTGGGTTTTTCGTATAGTAGATCTGAAAATAAAGAGGCAAAAAGATAGATCGGAAAGCAATATGTTGGAAAAGTAGACCCGGGGGCCGTAGGTTTCACTAGTGGCTTTTCTCATGAGTATAGCACACGGTGGGTGAACAAATTACTGCTGGGCAATTGATAGAAGATCAAATAATCATGACGATATCCAAGGCGATGATCATTATATTGGCATCACGTCCAAGATAAGTAGACCGACTGCTACCTGCATCTACCACTATTACTCCACACATCGACCGCTATCCAGCATGCATCTAGTGTATTAAGTTCTTGGAAAAACGGAGTAATGCAATAAGAACGATGACATGATGTAGACAAGATCTATTCATGCAGGAATAGACCCCATCTTGTTATCCTTAATGGCAACGATACATGTGTGCCTTGCTGCCCCTTCTGTCACTGGGAAAGGACACCGCAAGATCAAAGCACCTCTTCCCATGGCAAGAAAAATCGATCTAGTCGACCTAACTAAACCAAAGATTCGAAGAAGAAATACGAGGCTATAAGTAATCACGCATATAAGAGATCAAAGAAGACTCAAATAATATTCATGGATAGAAACTGATCATGAACTCAAAATTCATCGGATCCCAACAAACACACCGCAAAAGTTTACATCAAATAGATATCCAAGAGACCATTGTATTGAGAATCAAAAGAGAGAGAGGAAGCCATCTAGCTACTGCCTACGGACCCGTAGGTCTATGGTGGTCTACTCACGCATCATTGGAGAGGCACCTATGAAGAAGATTGTCACAGCCCTAGAACTTTTAGTGTCAATAGTTGTTTGGTGTTGTTAATTGCATCAACATCATCATGTCATCATATTTATTTTCTGAAAATTGAATTGAGGATTTGTGAAAGCCTCAAATTAAATAAAAGGAAAGAATCTCAAAAATTGCATTCAATGTTTCCAAAATGCCTTTCAAATAGTTCTGAGAATTTTAGCAAGGGTTATATATCAAACCAAAATTCAGGAACATTTTATGGAATATTTTGGGCATTGAATTTAAATCAATATCATATTTGAATTTGGATTTATATTCATATTATAAGGAATATATCTTCAAATACTCTGATGTATTTTATGTATTCTTGGAAAAGCCCATTGAGTGACATGAACATATCCAGAGAAGTTTTGGCATCCTTTTTGAATCTGTTTGAATTCAAAACAGTGTCAAAAGAAATAGATAAATAGCAAACAGAAACAAGAAACCAAAAAATAAAAAGAAAGGGGAACGTACCTGTTTGGCCGAGTACTGTAGCCGGCCCAGCCCAGCACGAAACCGACGCCAGTCGTCATCTTCCTAGCGCTAGGAGGATGCGCATGTGGTCGCCGCGCGTGGGCACGCGCCTCGGCCACCTCCTGCCTGCTAGCTTGCGTGGAAGCCGGGGATAACCTCGCCACTTCCGTCCAGATCGAGCCGACCCCCTCTCTCTTCCCCTTGCCCTCTCCCTCGCTCGTTTCTCTCCATGGCCGAGTCGGCCATGAGCGTGCCGCCGTCGTCTTTGCGCCCACTGCAGCTGCTTCGCCCAGAGAGCTCGTCCAGAGGCTCCGCCGTGAGACTCCTCGTCTCCACGCTGACGCCTGCATCCCTGGAAGCGCTGCAACCCCGCCATCGCCTTCGTCTTCCACCTCCGGCTCCGACGACCGCCGCCGTAAATTCGCCGTCTCCAATGCTTCCCCGAGCCAGCTGAGCAACGCATCGAGTTCAACGTGAGCCCCTGGTCCCTTTCCCCCTGCCCCTCTACTCGAATCCTTGCCGTAGTCATTGCCTCGCGAGCACCCAGAGCCGCCGTCTGCCATGGCCGCCGGGAACCTAGCTCTCGTGCCCTGCTGCCCGATCCAACGAGACCCACGAGCTCCTGGAGCTCCCTCAAGGCCGGCTAGCCCCTCAGCTCGCTCCCTGGTGGAATGCAACCCCGCGCACGACCGTACTCGAACTCCGGCCACCGCCGCAGTCAACGCCATGCTCGAACCCGACCACCCCGCAACCTCCCATGGCCTCCAATGGATGCGGGCGAGTGCCAGCAAGCCGTAGCCACAAACCGCGCTCGAAACCATGGCCTACAGCTCGATCCCGAGCATCTCCGCCATCGTTTTGGGTTGCCGGCGGCTAACCGTCGGTGACGCTGACGTGGACGTCATTAGCACGAACCTAACGGCCCTTTAGGTCACTGATAAGTGGGCCCCGGCTGCTAATGAACACAGTTTTAAAAATAACCTTTCGGTTAAGTTTAATCACCGTGGCCCCACTGGTCAGTTTGACCTGGCCATGTCACGGTTGACTGGACCCACCGGTCAGTGACTGACTGGGTCCCCTGTTGACTGCTGAGTCAGCAGTTGACCTGGTCCCACTAGTCAGCCTCTGGAGATGACCATGTGTCACTGACGTGTGGGCCCAGATGGTCAGGTTTGACCTGGACCGGCCCTGTTGACCAGCTGACGCAATGCTGACGTATTGCTGACGCATTAATTTAATTTCTATTAATAAAATAATTCAGGAATTTCCAGAAAATGTTATAAACTTTGAAAAATCATAGAAATTCAACCGTAACTCGGATGAAAATAAATTATATATGAAAAATGATCAGAAAAATCCAATGAATCTGTTTATGCCATGGTTACGCATGTTTGACCAAGTTAACATCCCCAAGTAGGACATTTCATGATTAGGATAAATTAATAAATAGTGTTGAAGTTGGAATTTAGCATATATTTGAACTCCACTTCACTTAATATGACTATCTATTGCACTAGGTCAATTCAATGCTTTAACATCCATACCATACATCATGTTGTTGCATCACATTGAATATGTTCCTTCTTCCTGTCTGCGGGTGTTTGTTCCTTCTCGGTAGACGATGGTTCCGACGTTGAGATCGTTGTCACCGATGAAGACTCATTGTTATCTTCAGAAGTGTCAGGCAAGCAACCCCTCCTTGAGCATATTGATATAAACCCACTCTCTCGCTCCTGCTCTCTTTTACTGCATTAGGACAATGACAATTCAACTGTTACCTGTTCTCGGTAGTTGAACCCATTCCTTTGCATGACCTGTCCTTGCCATAGTAAATAGTTGAAACCACTTAGCATGATTAGCAACTGACTGAGCCTTGATGTGCCTACTCATCCATGCTTGTTTACCTACTGTGCCTGCTATGCTTAGAGTCATGTCATGTTGGGTCTGGTCCATCTGGGCGATGAATCGGAATGGCAGTGTTCATATCCTACTGTGTGAGAGCTAAGTGTGTGAACACGATTTGGTAAAGGTAGCGATGAGAGGCCATGTAGGAGTACATGGCGGATTGTCTCATTGGAACCGTCCTTAAGAACTAAGTTATGTGTATGTGATCCAAGACAGTTACTACCACACGTTGGGCCCTGAAATATGACCCCACTCGACTTATTAATTGCCTAGATCTCTGTCCAGGAGTTGCAACTAGTTTCTGGTGTTTGTAGGAAAAGAGTTGGCGGCCGTGCATAGCGCTGCCCGACGGGGTGGGCTGTGGTGCGGTAGATACACAGTGGCACGGTGTACCAAGTGGCACCAGAACAGTGGGCTTGGGAACCCTGCGCACATCGTTTCAGGCCGTAAGGGAAACTTCGGCCGGACTTCCGTGCGGGTTCAGTCTCAAATAGGCGATAAACCTGGACTAGGGTCTTGTGTGATTGACGGCCGTGGCCGACTCCCTCGCTGGGCTTCCGCTTGAAGGTGGCAAGAGCATGTGTGAAGAAGTACACCCCTGCAGGGTTATGAATCTGTTCGAATAGCCGCGTCCTCGGATATGGACTACTTGGAGAACTTATGTGGTTCATAGACAATTTGAAATGGATACTCTAAAATGCGCAAGACAAGTGTGAGTGGTATGGATGGCCTTCTCGTGGGGAGACGGAAGTGGATCCATAGTGGTGTATTGATTTCGTGAATATGTGGACTCGTGTGCGCTACCCCACCTCAAAGAAAGTACTGATAGTCATAGTACAGATTAGCCAAGAGTCAAAGCTGGCTTGCTGCAATAAACTCCACAACCACCCTTTGTTGACAATAATGCATATGTAGATAGTTCTGATGTAAGTCTTGCTGAGTACCTTTGTACTCATTGTCGGTGTACGAAAGTATGGGTCTTTTTAGTACCCCTTACTTGTGCACGGGCAGTTGTAGCTGTACCGCGGCAAGCCTAGCCGGGGAATAGCTAGGAGCAATCACAAGACTAAGATGCCAAGAAGGCGTTCAAGTCAATGATCAGACACACCAGAAGACAGAAGACCGAAGGGTTGCGGAGGCCCGGCAAGACCCGGTCCCGGCAAGGATTCAGCCCCGGCAAGGCTCTGCATAGTGCAGCGCTATCGCTCCTGTGCAGCGGCCAGCCTTGTCGTTTAGGGCTTGTCCTCATGATGACGTGGCGCGATGCTGGCCACGAGATGCTTAAGCTGTGCTGATGGGATGGCTGCTTTTCCCATCCCCCGTAAAGCTTTTCCAAGCCCAAGACGCTAAGGGACACCTCAAACGGAGCATTTAATATTCTTGTCCTAAACCGTTAGTGTTAGGTATGATAACACTGTTGTTGCTTTCCGCCTCAAGTGTACCCTGTACGCCACCTGTTGGTGACCCCTTTGAGATATAAAAGGAGGCCCAAGGCGTACAGAGGGGGGGATCGGACATTCTGGAGGCCCATTCTGCATGCGTAGCTACTGAGTACTGTAGCTCCCAGAACTTGGCCAAGAACACACTCATAATACAATCAAAGCAGGAGTAGCGTTTTACGCATCCTTGCGGCCCGAACCTGGGTAAATCACCCGCGTGCTGATCGTTAGTTCCGCTCTTTGCGCAATCCTCTCCCCTTGCCGACCGGTAAAGGGATCTCCTTGATCCCATAGGTGTTCGTTTCCCCGACATATTTGGCGCGCCAGGTAGGGGGAAAGGATTGCGCGAACCCGATCTGGCGGTCAGCGCGCCAGTTCTTGATCATCTTCATCGCCATGGCTCCCAAGAAAAAGGGCGCTACGGCGGTTGATCCACCCACGTCCAGCCTCCCCATACCTGCGCAGATGGGTGATGGCGCGGACGCTGGTGGAGGAGGTGGAGGTCTCGAGCCTCCGCGACGTTCTGGCGATCCGAGCCAGGCGAGCGCCAGGTCCAAGGACGGAGCCGTGCTACCTAAGGGTGGCGCAGCGAACTCCAAGGGCGGGTTGGCGCCCTCCAAGACACCCACGCCGGCGCATGCACCGCGACCTTCTCAGGACGCGCGCGACGTGCAGCACCGTGACGTTGGTGGTTCTAAGCACCCCCATGGGAAAAACCCTGCGCATCACTCTCAGGATGCGCGGGGCCAAGATCCACGTGAACACGCCGGTGGAAGCCGCGCGCGGTTGCAGGACTGTGACGGTGCTCCTTCTAACCCAGTTAGGAGTTTGAGCACCTCACGTTCTTCTCATCTTTCGCCGCCGCCTACACCAGCAGAAGCGTTGGCGTGAGCTCAGCTGCTCCTAGACTTCCCTCCCGCTGCGGAGAAGCTAGATGAGTGGAGAGCTGCCATTCAGAGCCTCATCGGTCTGGCTAATAACGACAGGCCGCAGCAAGCGGAGCCCTCGCGGTGGCAGTCTACTGGGCCGGTGCGTGCTGATGGCGAGAAGACCGGAGGCGGTGCATCTACGATACACTCCCCTCCACCACGTCAAGAGCGGTCGCTAACCCGGCGGGTCGACGCCCGTGATGACGATTCCACGGCGTCGTCCGATCCGCGGGTTCGCCGCGATCAGCGTCTGATCCTTCGGGAACGGCAGAAGAAGGACGCTCGAACCACCATCGAGCGGCGACGGGAAGCGCGTCGTCAATCCGACAAGCGCGCAGGACCCACTTTCGACGAGCCTGCACCAGGGTATCCTGGTAGCCTGCCTTATGAGGTGGGATGTCCAGCGTTTACTCGTGAGCTGCGGCGAGTCCAGTGGCCCAACTCCCGCTCTTTCAAGCCGGATGTGCCGGAGAAGTACGACGGCAAGACTCATCCGTCAGAGTTCCTGAGCATCTACACCATTGCGGTGCAGGCTGCCGGGGCTCGAGACGACAAGATCCTCGCCAACTACTTCCCATTGGTACTGAAGCCCAACGTCAGGTCGTGGTTGATGCATCTGCCGGAGAATTCCATTTCCTCCTGGGCAGATCTGTGTCATGACTTTGTTGGCGCCTTTACTGGCGGCCACCAAGCTCCTGGCCAGGAAAGCGACTTGCATATCATTCCCCAGAAGGATGGCGAAACCTTGCGCAAGTACATCCAGAGGTTCAGCCGCATCCAGCACAACATTCTAGACGTTCATCCTGCCGCTGTCATCAGCGCCTTCCATCAGAATGTGCGCAACCGCAAGATGCGGGAAGAGCTTGCGATGAACAAGGTCAGGGATGTCGCCGAGCTTTACGCTCTGGCTGACAAATGTGCTCGGGCAGAAGAAGGAAGGAGGCTCCCCGGCGAGAACGCTGGCGCAGGAGTCGACTCCGAAAGCGAAGACGCCGCTGCCCCGGCAAGGAAGGGCCGACGGAAGGCCAGGAAGCGCATGGGCAAGGCCGTGCTTGCCGTCGAGGGATCCGGCAACCCCGACACCGCCAAGAAGGCCAAGACTGATGACCCCGACAAGGAAGTTGCCGGGTGCGCCGCGTGTCAGGCCTTGGCGGTTGCCGACAAGCCGGAAGGCTCCGCCAAGCAGTATTGCAAGATCCACCGCACCAAGGGCCACGATCTCCAAGACTGCCGGCAAGTTGAGGAGCTTGTCGAGAAGCAGAGAGCCGAGTACGAAAGGCGAGACAAGGAGAGGGCCCAGGATGGCGCTGGAGGGTCCGGCAAGAGGCGCGGTCGAGGAGGCCGCCATGGCAAGGTCAAGCAACAGAAGGACCGGCCCGCCCGAAGCTGCGACAAGAAGCAGGGGGATGATGATGATGATGCAGAGGGCGACGAGTCCAGCGAACACGAGTTCCAGAAGGCGACAGAGGCCATGTGCGTTGACGGAGGCGCCTCATTGCATTCCTCTCACCGCCAGCTCAAGCAGTGGGCACGCGAGATTAATGCAGCTGAGCCCTCGCTCGACGCCCGGGAGCCACTGAGGTGGTCCCGCACGCCTATCGTTTTTGACGCCGAGAACCACCCTGATCGCACAAGTGCGGTCGGGTGCTTGCCGTTGTTGGTTTCACCAACCATCCGCAACCTCCAGGTGACAAAAATGTTAGTTGACGGTGGGGCCGGCCTAAACCTGATTTCGCCCGATGTGATCAAGAGATTGCAAATTCCTGATGAAGACCTCGAAGAAACAGGCTCATTCCAAGGGGTCAATCCGGGAAGGAACCAGCCGAAGGGCAAGATCACCCTGCCAGTGACGTTTGGCAGCGAGTTGAACTTCAGGACAGAGAAGATCGTCTTTGACGTCGCCAAGATTCCATTACCCTATAATGGGATTCTTGGTCGCCCGGCGCTGGCCAAGTTCATGGCGGCATCGCACTACGCCTATAACGTGCTAAAGATGCCCGGGCCGATGAGCGTCGTCACCATTCACTCCGACAAGAAGGATGCGCTTATCTGCACCGACAAACTCTACCGGGAGGCAGTTGCAGCATCTGCCGCCAAGGCACCTGCTCCTGTCGCTGAAGCTCCCGGGAAGAAGAAGAAGCCCGGCAAGACCTCTAGCACCCACTCCGGCAAGCGCACCTCCTCGGAGTGCTGCGCTCCCGTTGAGGACGTGCCGGAAAGCTCTGCCGGCAAGAGCAAGAAATCCAAGGCTGCTCCGCCTGAGACCAAGAAGGTGCCCGCCAAGGAGGATGGTACGGGAGGAACTTTCACCATAAGTTCCACCCTTGATGACAAATAGGAAAGCGCGCTCGTTGCCTTCCTGCGGGCGAATATCGATGTGTTTGCATGGCAACCATCTGATATCCCCGGTGTTCCCAGGGAGGTAATTGAGCACCACCTTGCTGTCTGCCCTCATGCGCGGCCCGTCAAGCAGAAGATCAGGAAGCAAGACTTGGAGCGGCAAGAGTTTATCGCCGAAGAAATCAGAAAGCTTGAAGCAGCAGGTCTGGTTAGAGGAGTCCTTCATCCGACATGGTTGGCCAATCCAGTTGTAGTGCGCAAGGCGAATGGAAAATGGAGGCTATGTATCGACTATACTGATATCAATAGAGCCTGTCCAAAAGATCCTTTTCCCTTGCCGCGCATCGACCAGATTGTGGACTCCACTGCTGGCTGCGATTTGCTGTCATTCCTTGACGCATATTCAGGCTACCATCAGATTTTCATGTCCAAAGAAGACGAAGAGAAAACCGCATTTATCACCCCATGTGGCACGTATTGCTTCATACGTATGCCTTTCGGGTTGAAAAGTGCTAGTTCGACCTTCGCAAGAGCTGTCCAGATTGGTTTCGAGACCCAACTGCATAGAAATATGGAAGCCTATATGGACGACATAGTGGTCAAGACCAAGGACAAAGCAACTCTCATTCAGGACTTCGAAGAGACGTTTGCAAATCTGCGCAGGATCAATCTGAAGCTCAATCCCGAGAAGTGCGTGTTTGGCGTTCCATCCGGCAAGCTTCTCGGGTTCTTTGTATCTCAACGTGGAATTGAAGCCAATCCCGACAAGATCAAGGCAATTGAGCAGATTGAAGCACCAAGACGTGTCAAAGATGTGCGCCGACTTGCCGGCTGCGTTGCTGCTCTGAGCAGGTTCCTCTCCAAGTCCACTGAGCGCGCCCTGCCTTTTTTCAAAATCTTGAAGAAGGCAGGACCAATGAAATGGACTCCGGAAGCGGAGGCAGCGCTGCAGGACTTGAAGAGGTACCTCTCCTCTCCGCCGACACTGGTCGCACCTAGGCCACAAGAGCCGTTGCTACTGTATCTAGCGGTAACGAATCAAGTGGTTAGTGCTGCGCTAGTGGTGCGGAGAGAAGCAGACGAAGAGGCAGCGGCAGCGTCAGGCCCGTCAAGCGACAAGCCAGGACCATTCCCGGCAGAGTCTGGTGCCGACAAGACAGAGCCCGCGCAGTCAAGCGAAGCAGTGCAGAAGAAGAAGATGGTGCAGCGCCTAGTCTATTTTGTCAGCTCCCTTTTGCAGGGGGCCAGGTCAAGATATTCTGGTGTGCAAAAGCTGCTCTTCGGCCTCCTTATGGCCTCGAGGAAGCTGCGCCATTACTTCCAAGCACATGAGATTACCGTCGTCACTCGCTTTCCGCTGCAACGGATCTTGCGGAATCCAGAAGCAACCAGCAGGATTGTGGAGTGGGCGTTGGAGCTGTCATGCTTTGGCCTCAAGTTTGAAAGCACTTCAACTATTCAGAGCAGAGCCTTGGCAGAGTTCATTGCGGAGTGGACACCAACGCCAGACAAAGAAGTTCAAGAGTCGGCTGTCCCCGGCAAGGAAACAGATCGCGAATGGATTATGTACTTTGATGGGGCTTTTTCTCTACAGGGCGCCGGTGCTGGCGTGCTGCTTGTCGCACCCACCGGAGAGCACCTCAAGTACGTGATTCAGATGCACTTTCCCCGGGAGAGATCAACGAACAACACCGCAGAGTATGAAGGGATGCTTGCCGGTCTCAGGATCGCGGCAGACCTTGGATCAAGAAGCTCATCGTCAGAGGTGACTCCCAGCTCGTCGTGAGGCAGGTCAACAAAGATTATCAGAGCCCGTTAATGGAAGCTTACGTCGATGAAGTGAGGAAGCTGGAGGAGCACTTTGACGGACTTCAGACAGAGCATGTTCCTCGATCAGAGAACAGCATTGCCGACGACCTGTCGAAGCGTGCCGCACTCAAGCTACCTGTGGAACCAGGGACTTTTGTGCTCCGCTTGACTCAACCATCCGCGTCGCCATCGACAAGGCCTGATAAGAGAAGAAATTTAAGTACCGGCGAGTAGTTCCCGGCAGGGCTTCCCGAAGCCCCCGGCAAGAATCTTGCCGGGAACGACACGGTTGCCGGTGAGCAGCGGCTTCGGGCAGAACCTCAGGTTCTTGCCGCTGAAGCAAGCGCCCCTGCTGCCGAAGAAATACCATTTGCTGGTGAGCAGCTGCTCCGCCAAGAACCTCAGGTTCTTGCCGTAGAAGCACATGCTCCCACAGCTGAAGAGTCGCCTTTAGTCCTTGTTGTCGAGCCACAAGCTCCGACATGGGCACAGCAAATAGTCCGTTTCTTTAAGACAGGAGAACTCCCTGAGGAACAGGAAGAAGCGGAGAAAGTAGCCTGTCAGTCTAGTATGTACCAGTTCGTCGACAGCGTCATGTACAGAAAGAGACCCAACGGTGTGAAATTGAAGTGCATTCCTCGGGAGGATGGACTAGAGCTGTTGGCAGAGATTCATGGAGGCATATGTGGCTCCCACATAGGCTCAAGAGCTCTTGTCGGCAAGGCATTCCGGCAAGGTTTTTTCTGGCCCACTGCCCTCCAGGATGCAACTGCACTAGTAACCAAGTGTGAAGCATGCCAGTTCCATTCAAAGCAACTTCATCAGCCAGCTCAAGCTCTTCAGACAATCCCTCTTTCCTGGCCCTTCTCGGTCTGGGGGCTCGACATACTAGGTCCTTTCCCCCGCGCTGCCGGGGGCTTCGAGTACTTGTACGTTGCTATCGACAAGTTCACGAAGTGGCCGGAAGTGGAAGCAGTGAGAAAGGTGACAGCACAGTCAGCGGTCAAGTTCTTCAAGGGAATAGTGTGCCGGTTTGGTGTGCCGAACAGGATCATCACCGACAACGGTACGCAGTTCACGAGTCGCGCCTTCAGGCAGTACATCCAAGACCTTGGCAGCAAGATTTGCTTTGCCTCCGTCGCTCACCCGAGAAGCAACGGCCAAGCGGAAAGGGCAAATGCTGAAGTGCTGCGCGGTCTCAGGACCAGAACTTTCGACAGGCTGCGCAAGTGCGGAAGACGCTGGATTGATGAGCTGCCGGCGGTTCTTTGGTCAATCAGAACGACACCAAATCGAGCTACCGGCCAGACTCCCTTCGCCCTGGTCTACGGGGCTGAAGCAGTTCTCCCCACGGAACTCATATACGGGTCACCTCGAGTGCTCGCTTATGATGAGCTCGAGCAAGAGCAGCTGCGGCAAGATGACGCTGTGCTCCTTGAGGAAGACCGTCTTCGGGCTGCTATGCGTGCTGCACGCTACCAGCAAGCTTTGCACCGCTATCATAGCCGCAAGGTTCGTGCCCGGAGTCTTGAGGAAGGCGACCTTGTTCTTCGGCGCGTTTAGTCGGCCATGAATTCCAACAAGTTGACACCGAAGTGGGAAGGCCCTTATCGCGTAGTACGAGTCACCAGGCCTGGCGCTGTCCGCCTGGAGACCGAAGATGGCGTACCAGTGAGCAACTCCTGGAATATCGAACATCTTCGTAAGTTCTACCCGTAAGGCGCGGTTGCCGGTTAGCAGCAGTTTCGCGCAGAACCTTGGGTTCTTGCCGCAGAAACGCTCCCGGCAGCCACCTTTTGTACAAGTCTTGCCGATGCAGCATGTAATCCCTTGTACAAAACCAGGCACGGACCCTGTGCATAGTTAAATAAAGCTAAGTGTTTTACAATCCTTGTCGATTTCACGTCATTTTATATGCATGTGTTATCTGAGATGTGTATTGCACTCGATCCCGGCAAGAGCTAACAAACCGTCAAGGTTCCATACTTTTATTTTCTCTTCTTTCTTTTTCTCAAGAGACAGAAGATTCCCTCGCGCGCAAGTTTGCCGGGGGGGAAGGAGAATGGTGGTATGGGTACCAGACGATGTTCAAGGTTGGCGCCTTGCCGGAAGAAGAAGAATAGCGACGAAAAGCAGAGCTAAGTCGCTGAACCCCTTATGGAGATTTTGATTTTTGTAAGGCTGTATTCCCTTGAACGATTTTGGCTTTGTATGGAAAACCTGCACGCGATGGAATCTTGTCGTGATCGGCTGCGCCCTTACTCTGTTTTGAGTCCGCTCAACAGTCTAGGTGGCCACGCTGAAAGCATCAAGATTTCTTGCCGTGAGCAGCACCGCCCGCAAGCTGCTGACGACCCGAATCCAGCGCTCACGACGGGGTTATGCTCCGGCAAGTTCCCAGCAAAGCGTAGGGTATACGCCATACAGAAAGAAATTGAACAAAGGGAATCGCATGCCTTAATTCAAAGAGAGCAAGTTATATTACATCTAGTGCTTGCCGCGTTTCTGACATAAGGCAAATTGTCTTTTACATGGAACGCTGGCGGCAAGATGAAGAAGAGATGAGGCGGGTGCGGCTACTCCCGGCGATCGCCCTCGACTCTCTTGACCTGGCTCACCCGATCGACGATGGGCGCGACAAACTCTTCGAGAGCCTTGACGTCCGCGTCCTTCGGCAAGCTTTTCGAGGCTTTGGAGAGGTCGATGCCAGGGTTCCTGTACACCACCTTCATCAACACCTTACGGAGGACGAGCTGGCAGAGTTTCCGGGATTCGTCGGCCAGCTTACTTGTTTGGTTCGCCTGGAGTAGCTTGAGGGCGTCGACGAGCTTCTCGAAGAACATGGTTAGCCTGGCGCTTGAGGATACGTTGTCATCGGCAGAGTATCCGAAGCCCGGCAAGCCCATGGCCTCCAGCTCCACGCCAAGCTTCTCGGCGACGTCCGCCAGCCTGGCAGTCCAGAGCTTCACGCTAGAAGTGTACTCATTGTGGGTGACGGCGGCGTTCTGGAGCAGCTCCTGTTCGTCGTGGAGGTTTTTGATAAGAGTCCTCTCGCGAACTCGGGCAGCCTCAAGAGACTCCTCCATCGTGGATAGCTTCAGACTCAGATCTTCAATGGAGTCCTTGGCGGAGGAAAGCTGCTGGACCTTCTCAGATGCGGCAGCCTGCGTCTCCATCAGGCTGTGGAGAGCCTTGTCTCTCTCGGCCTCGAGTGCTGAGACCTTCTTGCCGTGGTCCTCGAGACCGGCCTCCAGCTGCTTCGTCTTCTCCTACAACAAGTTCTTGGCGGCCTCTGCAGCTCCGGCAGCGTCGAGTGCCTCTTTGAGCTTGCCGGCGTGGTCTTCAGTTAGAGCTCTGAGCATCTTCAAGTGTTTCTGCTCAAGCTCCTGGACCCGCCGCGCGACAAGACTTTCGAGCTCTTCATCCTTGTTGCGAAGCTTGGCGGCAAGCGCCGCCTCGCGCGCGGCAAGGTCCTCTTCTTGGGCGTCAAGGCCGATGTGGCACTGCGTCAAGAGGGCTCCTGCCGCGGCGGCTTGCTTGGCGGCCTCCTCCTGCGCTTTCTCGATGTCTGATTGCTTCAGCAGGAGGGCATTCCGCTCTTCCACCAGCTGCTCCCGATAAACATTCAGCTCTTCGAGGGCCTCGCCGTACCAAGCCTGTGTCTCTGTGACGCGTTGTTGGAAGTCTTCTTCCGCTGCCTCGACGAGCGCTGCCCGGGAGTCCAGTTTCTCCTTCCGGGCACGGTAGAGCGTTTGGAGCTTCTGATAGTTGTCATTCATGGCTTGGAGTAGCTGCTCCTCCTTGAGCTCGCTAGCGGCGGCGACGATGATTTCCTCATCAAGATGTTCTCCCTCAACCAGCTCTTCGATGTTTGCCGACCCCGGCATGCTGACAACGTTTTTGCCGGCCCTGATGTATTGGCTCGAGGAAGGGGCCTTGGACGACGAGGGTTGGTCTTCGGCAGTTGAGGGCCCCGGGGCAGTAGAAGCGCCTGGCGCTCCTGCGGCGGAACCGCCGTCAGTATGGCCACGGGTCTCCTCGCCGGCTCCCTCGGCGGGCATCTTGGCGGCCTCCTCTTGTGCGGCCTTGGCGGCCTTGACGGCAGCAGCCTCGGTGGCGGCATGCTTGGCGGCCTCCTCAGCGGCAACCTTGTCGGCTTCAGTGGCGGCATCCTTGGCAGTCTCTTCAATGACAACATCAGTGTCCATGAGCTCTGTCAGAAGAAGATTGAAAGCTAAGGAGTTGATTAAGATGAAGCTGGGAAGGAAGTTCAAGAAGACAAAAAGAAGAAAAACCAAAGCGACAAGTTCTTTGGGGCAAGTAACTTTACCTGCGTCAAGGAAGGGGTTGCCGGAGCCTGCACTCGCCGGCCCCTCCCTTTCGTCGCGGTAGGGCTCGCTCAAAGATTCCTCCCTGGGCGGTGTGGTCGATGGAGGCGGCACGGCAGAGGCGGCCCCCGCTGTTGCCTCTTGTTGTTGCTCCACTCCTGCACGCCCGGAGATGTCAGCAGAGAAGATGCACATCCCGGCACGCGCCAATGGGTAGTGAGTAGAAGACTCACGCTGGGGGCTGCATCGAGGGCTGCATCGAGGGTTGCGTTCTGGGCTTGACTCCGAGCTGACGAGAACCGTTTCCGGCGCGCCCGAGGTGCTTGCCGGCGGCTCGTCCCTCGTCGAGGTCTTGGCCCTCTTCGCCATCCTCTTCGCCAGAGTCTCCGTATCCCTGAGAAGGCAAAAACAGAGCAATTTAATCAAGCAAAACTAGAAAGATAAGAATCGAAGCTGTGGCGGGACTCTTACTCTTCTTCTTCTTCCTCGGAGCTGATGGCGGAGAGGTCGAAGCCGACCCCCGCCGCGGTACATGACGGAGGAGGAGGAGTGGTTCTGGGCCGCTTGGCAGCGGCAGGTTGCGGTGCGGCCTCGCCGGCCGCCCCTTTGCCGGAAGCCTCGCTGCTTGAGGAAGGTTGGCGGCCTAGAGCACCAGTGGTGTTCTTCCGGAGGCCGCGCCTCTTCCTGTGTTGAAGAGCTGGGGGCTCTTCCTCCTCCTCTTCTTCCTCTTCGGCGGCGCCTCCGGCAGAAGGGCTCCCGGCAGCAGCTCCGCTCGGCTCCCCGGTGGCCTTATCTCGCCCGGCAAGGTCTTCCCGCAGCGGGTCCTCGCCTTCGCTGGACTCAGCGCTGCCGGCATCTTCGGCCAGGTTCGCCTCTTCCGCCCTGCTGGCGATGTAGGCGAGCTCCTCCTCCGTGGTGGCGCGGACAAGGTTCTCCTCGCGGATGGCCTTCTCCGTCAAGTTGTCGAAGAACGCCAGCGCCTGCTCCGCGGACGGCTCGATCCACCTCTCGTCGATGCTATGGGCATTGAGCACCGGCATCATGGTGATGATGGAGGTCAGCGACGAGTTGTTGCACAGTGGGACGACGCCTGCCGGCAACTCTCCCACTGCGCCGGATTTGAACAGCTGTTGGCAGAGGGCTGCGTGCCCCATGGCTGTCAGATCGTTATCCAGCCCAGGCCGCACCCTCATGACGTCGGCAGCGTTCGTGTACTCCCAGGCAGGGCGCCCCTTGTTCTGCAGTGGGGCAATGCGCCAGCGAAGGAAATCTGAAGCACTCATCTCCACCCTCAACCCGGCAGCCCTGAGGCGCTGTATCCTGGTGTTGGCGACAGTGAGCTTGCTGTCGTCAGGGTCCGCGGCGCTCCAATCCTTGCCGCGGACCACCTTCTGCTTCCGCACCTCGCAGAACGGTTGGGGCTCCTTTTCCCAGACCCAGCACCACTTGCCGCGCCACTCATCCCATCTCTCGTGGTAGAGCCCCTCTGCGTACGTCTCCTTGGTTGCCGTCCTTGGAATCCAAGTGATGCTACCAGAGAGAGCGTCGCCCTTTTGGATGCGGGGGTAGAATTAGTGCCGGAAAAGTGCCGTGCTCGGGATGACCCCGACAAAATTCTCGCAAAGGTGGGCGAAGACGGACATACAAGTCACGGCATTCGGCGTGAAATCTAGCAGCTGGAAGCCGTAGGTGAGCATGATATCTACGAAGAAATCTGAGTACGGAGGACAGAGGCCGCACCAGAAGTAATCGGCAAAGAAGGGATAATCTCCTGGCTTTGCCCTACGAGAAGCTCCACTCACTCTGGTGGCTGGATGCGCCGTGGTCTCCTTCACCCATGCGAACTGGTACCTCTTCTTCAAGGTCTCTGCGTCAAGCGTCGAGGGGAAAACAGCGCGTTCCTTCCGCATCTTCGCCAACTTGCTCTCCGCGGCGGCCGCTTCCTCCGCCTTGCCCTTGCTCGGCTTGGGCGGCATGATGGCTATGGAAGTGGGCGCTGAAGACGTCGAGAGGGCGGTGGAGGCGGGTGGAGGGAGAAAAGCTCTGCTTTGGGTGCGAGAAAGAAGACGACGGCGACGGCTCTGAGATTGAGATTGGAAAGGCGGAGGGGGTAAATGAGCAGTGCCCTCTGCGATTCCCTTTTTTATGGGGAAGGCGCGAGGCAGGCTCTTTACCGCTCGCTTTTGCAGTGGAGTTTCCGCCCACGTCTCCCACTTTGCGCGATTAATGCGCGTAGTGGAGGGGCGTGGTAAAAGAGATAATGATTGCGAGCAGTTATTCCCTGCCATGCGTGCCTGTGCAACTATTTTGGGCCTAGCCCAACAGGCCTGGCACCCGTGTATGGCCTAGGCCCGGGGGCTCCTGTAGGTGTACGAAAGTATGGGTCTTTTTAGTACCCCTTACTTGTGCACGGGCAGTTGTAGCCGTACCGCGGCAAGCCTTGCCGGGGAATAGCTAGGAGCAATCACAAGACTAAGATGCCAAGAAGGCGTTCAAGTCAACGATCAGACAGACCAGAAGACAGAAGACCGAAGGGTTGCGGAGGCCCGGCAAGACCCTTGCCGGCAAGGCCTCACACCCGGCAAGACCCGGTCCCGGCAAGCCCCGGTCCCGGCAAGGATTCAGCCCCGGTAAGGCTCTGCACAGTGCAGCTCTATCGCTCCTGTGCAGCGGCCAGCCTTGTCGTTTAGGGCTTGTCCTCATGATGACGTGGCGCGATGCTGGCCACGAGATGCTTAAGCGGTGCTGATGGGATGGCTGCTTTTCCCATCCCCCATAAAGCTTTTCCAAGCCCAAGACGCTAAGGAACACCTCAGACGGAGCATTTAATGTTCTTGTCCTAAACCGTCAGTGTTAGGTATGATAACACTGTAGTTGCTTTCCACCTCAAGTGTACCCTGTACGCCACCTGTTGGTGACCCCTTTGAGATATAAAAGGAGGCCCAAGGCGTACAGAGGGGGGATCGGACATTCTGGAGGCCCATTCTGCATGCGTAGCTACTGAGTACTGTAGCTCCCAGAACTTGGCCAAGAACACACTCATAATACAATCAAAGCAGGAGTAGGGTTTTACGCATCCTTGCGGCCCGAACCTGGGTAAATCACCCGCGTGCTGATCGTTAGTTCCGCTCTTTGCGCAATCCTCTCCCCTTGCCGAACAGTAAAGGGATCTCCTTGATCCCATAGGTGTTCGTTTCCCCGACACTCATGTTTGCTTATCTATGTTTTTGCAGATGAGCCCTCAGTCTCATTAGTGATTCTTACGACGTGAAGTTCGATGTTGACCGGATTAGCTTGGGAATCCCAGACAGAGGTCTGGTTCCTTTGGTAGGGTCGTTGTAGCTTTTCGGGCTCCTCCAGCCACTTTTAGTAGATGTCTATACCCAGACATGTTTTTGCTTCCGCTTGTTGATTGTATGACTTGAGTGTTGGGTCATGTGACCCCTGTTTGTAATATCATACTATCTTGGCTCTTATGAGTCATTAATGAATACTTGAGTCATAGAGTTATGTTGTGATGCCATGTTGTATCTACGCATATCGTGCATATTGCGTGTATGTTTGAAATGCATTGGTATGTGTGGGATTCGACACCTAGTTGTGTGCCTTTAGTAGTACTCCTTACGGGGAAATGCCTCTTTGTGCTTCCACCGAGCCTTGGTAGCTTGCTACTGCTCCGGACACATTGATTGACCGACGTGTATCCTTCTTTGCTGTTGTGTCTGTCCCTTCGGGGAAATGTCTCGTAGTGTAATGGAGTCCCTGTAGCCTGCTACGACTCGTCAACGTGCAGTGATGACATTTATGTTCCACGGCATAATGGAGTCCTTGTAGCTTGCTATGACTCGTCTACACACGCTGATGACCGACACCTGCATTGCTGGGTTACGTATGCCTGTCCCGGTATGAATGTGCCATTTGGTTCTACGACTAGTCATGTCGACCCGGGTTCTTTGACATTTGAATGCTAGCGACATATTCACATATGTGAGCCAAAAGACGCAAACGGTCCCGGCCCAGGTAAGGTGGCAGCCGTGGGGATAACCGTGTGTGAGGCCGCAAAGTGATGTGATGTGTTACATGCTAGATTCTTATGGCTTAGGATCGGGGTCCCGACAGCGTTGGTATCAGAGCTTGACTGCCTGTAGGATTACCAAGCCAAACTGGTGGATGTTGATGTCTAGAACTGCTTTAGTTATATAAGGGCATTGATTGTGGAAGGGAACGTAAGATTCTTTTTACTCCTTTCCTCGTGTCATTCTAATTCTGAGTCACCCTCTTCCTTATTCTACGGGGTTAAGAATTAGGCTTCTCGCCTATCTATCAGGATGACGAGTTATTATGCTGGAGACTTATAGGAAAGTTGTTGTGTTCCTGGATCGATGTCTCTATAAGAATTCAATTGTGATGTTGTCAGTTTCTTGCAGGTTGCCTCATATTTCATGCCCATACAGCCGTTATGCTGTCCGAGTTATCCAAGGTTTATAAATAATCTGATGCAATTGCAAACCCTTTCATCCCGATTCAATGTCTTTTGGCCTGACAAAGCACACAAATTTTTGCATTGAGGTATTCATTACCTCGACGTGTTTGTTGAAGGTATTAGGATACCATGACATCTGAACCACCCAACAGTCTAGTTGTGTCTTTGTTCCCAGTGTGATAATTCCGGCCATTGTTATCGAAAGCATGATGTGATGCTACTTAGTCAGTAGGTATTCTATTTCTGGGTTCCTGAACCCAAGGATCATTCTGCTTAACTCCCGTTGATAGTGTTTGCTCGTTCCTTTAGGATGTTAGTAACCTTGTTGTAGTCTTCAAGGTTCGTGGGTTATCATTCTTCCAATACAATGAACCAATTGCGGCAAAAGTTCCTTGTGAACTGGAGATTACAACAAGAGTGCTCTTTATGAGTCCTCCATTCCATAGATGTGAGCCTGCCAATTCTTTCCTTTCTGCATGGATTATCTGGAAGAAACATGTTGAACTTTGTTCGACGTATACAATCTATGCATCTACAACTCAAGGAAAATCAGGTGCTCTTGAGTTGCCCCTTTTTCAATTGTATTCTGGCCTTCATCTATCAGTGGATAGTCAAGAGTGGTTGTGCATTTGCGTTTATCGATGCATATTACTCTTGTGGTCTGTCAAGCCATTCTATTTCGGAATGACTAGGAGAAACAAACTCCAGTACCTCATCCATTTCCAGGATTGGGTCAAAGCAGTTGTGTTTTGCAGATCAAAATGCCAATCTAGCTTTTGTTCTGTTCTACCTCGAAGTATTACCCTCTTGAAAGCACAACATGCTCCCTTGGTGGTTTTGATAATTCATGACAACATACATTGTCTCTTGGACTAATACTTTTACCTAGTGTATTTCAGATATAGTCCATAGAGAAGGGCTGGCAAAAGGATTGTGGAGATTGTAGAATACCCCAAGATGCAAGGAAATAGGTTGGCAAAGCTTCAAGGAAGAGGACTCTACATTTTACATTTGTGAGAAATCACTTTGAGTCCATAGGAAAGCCAATACTATTAAAAGCGGGCAAGGTTTTGTTGGTGAACAAAATGCTCATACGTGCACAAGTGATAGTCACCAAAAACACCCACAAACTCTCCCACCAAAGTCTGTCCAAAGCCATATACTCAACATCGGTGCAACCAACATTTCCATCCTGGTGCCACCGATTCTCAACCATAGACAGACTCAGCCAAACCCTAGCCACTTCGGTGCAACCGATTCCATACCGGTGCCACCGAGTTTAGGTTGCCAACTTTCTGTTACGCAAATTCACAATATCGGTACCACCGAGATTGTTGGATCGGCGTCACCGAGATTAGGAATCTGACCATTGGTCACCTTATCGGTGCAACCGAGTTTCCTATATCGGTCTCACCGAGATTCAAAAGTTGCCACCTTTTGGTCACTTCGGTACCACCGAGATTAACACATCGGTGTCACCGAGTTGGTCATTTTGTGTGTAACGGTTGGATTTTTGGGGATGCCTATATATACCCCTCCACCACCACCTACTCGAGAGAGAACACTCAGAACTATTCCATACTTGCCCCATCCAGTTTTCTGAGAGAGAACCACCTATCCTTGTGTTGAGGTCAAGATCTTCCACTCCAACCATATGGATCTTGATTTCTAGCCTCCCCAAGTTGCTTTCCACCAATCCCATCTCTTCCACCAAGCCAAATCTGTGAGAGAGTGATTGTGTGTTGAGGAGTCTATCATCTTGAAGCACAAGAGCAAGGAGTTCATCGTCATTACCGAGCCTATTACCTTTTGGAGGGTGGTGCCTCCTAGATTGGTTAGGTGTCACTTGGGAGCCTCCTACTTCGTGTTGTGGAGTGAACCAAGAAGTTTGTACGGGCAAGGAGATCGCCTACTTTGTAAAGATCTACCCATAGTGAGGCTAGTCCTTCGTTGACGGAAGCCGTTATGGAATAGTCAAGGTTGCTACTTTGTGGACCCTTATTGGTGGAGCCCTCCGTGGACTCTCGCGACCGTTACCCTCCATGGGTTGAAGACTCCATAAACGGGGATGTACGATAGCACCACCTATCGGAACCACGGGAAAAAATCTTTGCGTCTCCAATTGCGTTTGATCTTCCTATCTCTACCCTTTACTTCATGTGCAATGTCTTTTCTTTCCGCTGCCATATTTGTTGACATGCATGTGTAGGGCTGTTAGACTTGCTAGACTTGCTAAAACTGTTAAAATCTACCAACCAATAAACTTGGGAAAAGGTTAGGTTTTAAATTACTGCTAGTAGTCTATTCACCCCTCCTCTAGACACTCTTCTAGTGATCCCTCAATTGGTATCAGAGCATTGGTCTCCATTGCTTCGGTTTAATCACCGAGGAGGAAGAAGGATGTGTCTAGTATAGGGAGTTTGAGTTGTAGAGTGCCTATTCTTGATGGAGAGTACTATAGTCAATGGAAAACCTTGATGCTTGAGCTATTTAATGAATTTCAATTGAGCAAATATGTCAAGTGCCCCTATGTTCCCCCCATTGATCCTTTGCATCCCACACATGAAGAGGAAGTTGATATGCTATGCAATATTAGAACTGTCAATCTTATTGTTAGAGCTTTACCTAGAAATGTGCTTAATCAAATGAAGAATTTTGTATGCGCTTACACTTTGTGGAATGATTTGGAGAAACGATATCCAAATTATTCACTAAGTAATCTTGATGAAATTCTTCATAAAACTATTGTCTTCCACAAAATGACGCCTAGTGATCCTAAGTTTGATGATTGTCTTTTTGAGCTTAGAGACCTCATGCGTGCTAAAGGAGATGTCACTACTATCAACAACATCATTATTGATGCCATTCGCATTCATAAATTTGAACATTGTCATGATCATACCCCTGACGAATCTCTTGTTCTTTATGACGAGGATTTCCCACTTGATGATGACAATGTGGAACATGGCTACTATGATGAAGATGAGCTGTTCGACATCGAGTATGAGAAGATCATGAAGAATCTAAGTCTCATGGCAAACTTCAAGGATTACATGTCCGGAGGAAAAGAGTGGATTCTCGATAGAGGATGTACCGATCATATGACCGGAGATAGAGAAATGTTTGAGGAGATCACGCCAAACCATGGACCGCGAAGGTACATAACGTTTGGAGACAACTCCAAGGGTAAGGTACTTGGTCTTGGTAAGGTGGCCATATCCCATGATAGCTCTATTAAAAATGTTATGCTTGTTGAATCTCTTGGCTACAATCTTCTTTCCGTATCTAGACTTGCCGACTTTGGTTTTAATGTGCTATTCACGAAAGTAGATTGCCAAGTGTTTCGTCAAGATAATCATAAAATGGTATTTACCGGTTTTCGTAGAGGTGATCTATACATTGTCGATTTCACTAAGAGATCCAAACCTCATACTTGTTTAATTGCAAAATCTTCTAAAGGATGGCTTTGGCATAGAAGACTAGGACATGTTGGCATGCGTAATCTAGACAAGCTCATCAAAGCTGATCACATACTTGGTGTCAAAGATGTTATCTTTGACAAAGATAGACTTTGTAGTGCTTGTCAAGCTGGAAAGCAAGTAGGTGGAAGTCATCCAGTTAAGAATATCATGACTACTAGGAGACCACTCGAGTTACTTCACATGGATCTCTTTGGTCCCAATGCTTACAAGAGTCTCGGTGGAAATTCCTATGGTCTAGTTATAGTTGATGATTTTTCCAGATTTACGTGGGTATTCTTTCTTGATGATAAGTCGCGGGTTCAAAAGATCTTCAAGAACTTCGCTCGCAAAGCGCAAAATCAGTTTGAAGTGAAGATCAAGAAGGTTCCGAGCGATAATGGATCGGAGTACAAGAACACCCATGTGGATACCTTTCTTGACGAAGAAGGTGTTTCACATGAGTTCTCGGCTACGTACACGCCTCAACAAAATGGAGTTGTTGAGAGGAAGAACCGAACGCTCATTGAGATGGCAAGAACGATTCTTGACGAATACAAGACGCCAAGACACTTTTGGGCAGAAGCCGTGGAAACAGCATGTCATGCCACAAACCGACTTTACTTGCACAAGCTTCTCGGTAAAACGGCATACGAGCTACTCACCGGTAACAAACCCCAAGTTGGATACTTTCGGGTATTCGGCTCAAAGTGCTACATTCTTGATAAGCATCGTCGTACTAAATTTGCTCCTAAATCTCATGAAGGATTCCTACTTGGTTATGGTTCGAACTCTCACACTTACCGTGTCTACAACAACTTCACTCGAAAAGTTGAAGAGACGGTAGATGTGAAGTTTGATGAATCTAATGGTTCGCAAGTCGAACAATTGCCAAATGATGCAGGTGATAAGGACCCTTCGGAAGAAATCCAAGATTTGCCCATCGGCAAGATTCGTCCCATGGAGGTGAAGGAAAGTACTTCATCAACTCAAGTGGAAGCCCCCACTTCACGTCTAGGTGAACCACAACATGACATGGAGGCATCCACAAGCGGTACACGACAAGATGATGAAGAGAAGGAAGTGCATCATGAAGATCCACCACAACCTCCTTCACCACCACCTCAAGGGAACGACACCTTCAACAACAACGAAGATGAAGGAGATGATGATGAAGAAGAAGCTCCACCATCCAACAATCGGAAGCTGACCCGAGTTCGAGCACAAGTGACCAAGAACCATCCCCTAAACCAAATCTTTGGTGATATACAAACAGGCAGAATCACTCGCTCTAAAACTCGCCTAGCTAACTTTTGTGAGCATTATTCTATCATCTCTAGCATTGAGCCCTTGAAGGTAGAACAAGCTCTTGAAGATGCTGATTGGGTGAACGCGATGCATGAAGAGCTTCACAACTTCGAGAGGAACGAAGTGTGGACACTCGTGAAGAAGCCCAAGGATGAGCAAAACGTCATCAGAATCAAATGGGTGTTTCGGAACAAGCAAGATGAAGACGGTCAAGTCGTACGGAACAAGGCTCGTCTCGTAGCCCAAGGATATACGCAAGTCGAAGGTATGGACTACGGTGAGACCTACGCCCCCGTCGCTAGACTTGAAGCTATTCGCATTCTTCTTGCTTATGCTAATCACCATGATATCACGCTTTATCAAATGGACATTAAAAGTGCCTTTTTAAATGGTGAAATTGAAGAAGAGGTTTATGTTAAGCAAGCACCTGGTTTTGTGAATCCTAAGGAACCTAATCATGTCTACAAGCTTCGTAAAGCCCTTTATGGTCTTAAGCAAGCCCCTCGTGCTTGGTACAAATGCTTAACGAAGTTCCTCATTGAAAAAGGTTTTGAGATTGGTAAAATTGACGCAACCTTATTCACTAAGAGAGTTAATGGTGAATTATTTGTGTGCCAAATCTATGTGGATGATATTATCTTTGGGTCTACTAACCCACAATTTAGTGAAAGATTTGGAAGGTTGATGTCCGAGAAGTATGAGATGTCCATGATGTGTGAGCTGAAATTCTTTCTTGGTTTGCAAATCAAGCAAATGAGAGAAGGAACTTTCATCTCTCAAACTAAGTATACCAAGGACTTGATCAAGAAGTTCAACATGCAGGAGTGCAAAGGTATGAAAACCCCAATGCCTACTAGTGGACATGTTGATCTTACTAGAGTGGATGAACCGGTTGATCAAAAGGTTTATCGATCTATGATTGGTTCATTGCTATATCTATGTGCCTCTCGTCCGGATATTATGCTTAGTGTTTGCATGTGTGCTAGATATCAAGCTGCACCTAAAGAATGTCATCTTTTGGCCGTGAAACGTATTGTGAGATATTTGATACAAACACCAAATTTTGGCATTTGGTATCCCAAGGGATCTTCCATTAACCTTGTTGGCTATTCCGATTCGGATTATGCCGGTGACAAGGTTGGAAGAAAATCCACCTCGGGTAGTTGTTAATTTTTGGGCAGATCTCTTGTATCTTGGTCCTCCAAGAAACAAAACTCGGTATCTCTATCTACTGCCGAAGCTGAGTATATTGCTGCTGGATCTTGTTGTGCACAATTGGTATGGATGACACAAACGCTTAAGGATTATGGAATCCATGTTAGAAATGTTCCATTGCTTTGTGACAATGAAAGTGCTATTAAAATTGGTCATAATCCTGTGCAACACTCTCGAACTAAACATATTCAAGTTAGACATCATTTCATTCGTGATCATGTTGCCAAAGGAGATATTGATCTTAAGCATGTTCGCACTAACAAGCAATTGGCCGATATCTTTACTAAGCCACTTGATGAGAAAACATTTTGTTACTTGAGGAGTGAGTTGAACATCATTGATGCTTCAAACTTGAGCTAGACTCACTCGGTTGCATGCAAGGGCATAAGCTTTCTTGATATTTCCATGTTGATCCTAACATGTTATCTTGTGCCATGGAATTCTATGCTCCCTTGTATTGCATCTAATCTTTTGTAGGTACTTGGAAGAATTTCATTCCACAAGATTGCCATCAACTCCAATCATAAGCAATCTTGTCATTACCAAGTATTCACAACCCCTCTTGATGATGAAAGGAAGAAGACACCTCAATCATATCCTTGACATATATTTATAATTCTCAAGTTGGTATCATGTCAAATGGATATGTCCATTGCTCCTTGCATGACTAACCTTTGCAGGTGACAAGTGTACTAAAACAAGAAGGATTGCTCCCAACTCAAGATGATCTTCATCAACCTCGAGCATCCTCAACAAGTTCACCTATAAGCCACGTCATCAACATCACTCAAAGGTATGTATTCATATCCTTGAAAAGGCTTTACTCCAAGTCATGGGAGAAAGCAACTCAAGTGATATGAAGACATTAAAATGTTTAATCGATAAATGGTAACCCCATTTTGAGCTTAACGTAGAGTATGACCCATGATCAAGCATTCTTGCTTAACTCCTAAGTCAATGTACTCTAATATAGGTGACCTAGTCACCGCCCATCATCTAGTTAAGTATTTTAGATGCTTCACTTTCTATTTTGCGAAGACTTCTTGGAACCGCTCAAATCTTCTCTAGCTGATATCCCTTTGTAAAAACCTTCACATTCCCTTTGAATTTTTTTTTCTGGCAAATCTTCTCTAGCTGATATTTCTCGGTTCTACCGACATTGCAGATAAGCTGCACCACAAGATCTCGGTACCACCGATTTATCTGTCTCGGAGTCACCGATTTGTTTTCTTTTCTTATTTATGGTCGCTGTTGCAAATATATGTTTCTCTTGTGCCATTTCATGTGAGGATTTTGTTACTTCGATGATCCCTTCTTTAAAAAAAGGGGGGGAGAATAACAAAAGAAATTCTTTATTCAAGGATCCCTAACTCAAAGGAGGAGCAGTCTTACAAAATCTCAGAAGGAGAGAAATTCTTTTCAATGATTCCCTCAGTTTTCATTTCCATGAACCCTACATTCAATGACCCTTGTTCTCAAGGATCCCTTCCTATCAATGATCCCTGTATCTATTCCTATGTTTGACCTTTTTGGAAATTAATGCCAAAGGGGGAGAATACCAAAGCTTCATGCTAAAGAGGAAGATACATGCTTATGCAAAGGGGGAGATATGATCAAGGGGGAGAGCCAATATCAATATTCATATAAGGTGAGAATATCAAAGTAGGGGGAGAAAAACATATTTGGAGGATTATCTAAGATGTGTTGGAAGTTTACTTTTCTCACCCTATCCAATCCCAATATCTACGTGCTGAGATTCAGGGGGAGAGGATGTTTTAATACTGTCATATCTAAGGGGAGAAAGAAATGATTTTGGAGACATATCAATCTTAAGAAATACTATCTTCTATATGTTCTCCATATCTTGGTACTTTTGAGTTCTATTGCCTTGTTGATTGGTAGAATACTCTTGTGTTTCCTAACATTGCTTTCTCAAGTGTATTTCTACTACAAGAGTTCTCAAGAACTCAAGGTAAGTATATGCATCATATCTTTGGTCAAGATAATCTCTTGCTTCTTGCACATATTGTTTGCAAGAGTGAAGTCTTGAACAAGGATACATCTCATTCACATATATTTGATGCATATAGCAAAGATACACATGACTCATTATATCCTTTCTACTATTTGTGTGCCCATGCATTCCAAAGCAACTATCCTTTAAAGGACTGCACACATTTAGGGGGAGCAAATCAAAGTCATGTGCCTCTCAAAGTCTTCATTATATCCATGCATATCTTTATTTGAAGCTTTGATTGTATGTTGTCATCAATTACCAAAAAGGGGGAGATTGAAAGCACAACATGCTCCCTTGGTGGTTTTGATAATTCATGACAACATACATTGTCTCTTGGACTAATACTTTTACCTAGTGTATTTCAGATATAGTCCATAGAGAAGGGCTGGCAAAAGGATTGTGGAGATTGTAGAATACCCCAAGATGCAAGGAAATAGGTTGGCAAAGCTTCAAGGAAGAGGACTCTACATTTTACATTTGTGAGAAATCACTTTGAGTCCATAGGAAAGCCAATACTATTAAAAGGGGGTAAGGTTTTGTTGGTGAACAAAATGCTCATACGTGCACAAGTGATAGTCACCAAAAACACCCACAAACTCTCCCACCAAAGTCTGTCCAAAGCCATATACTCAACATCGGTGCAACCAACATTTCCATCCCGGTGCCACCGATTCTCAACCATAGACAGACTCAGCCAAACCCTAGCCACTTTGGTGCAACCGATTCCATACCGGTGCCACCGATTTTAGGTTGCCAACTTTCTGTTACGCAAATTCACAATATCGGTACCACCGAGATTGTTGGATCGGCATCATCGAGATTGGGAATCTGACCGTTGGTCACCTTATCGGTGCAACCGAGTTTCCTATATCGATCTCACCGAGATTCAAAAGTTGCCACCTTTTGGTCACTTCGGTACCACCGAGATTAACACATCGGTGTCACCGAGTTGGTCATTTTGTGTGTAACGGTTCGATTTTTGGGGATGCCTATATATACCCTTCCACCACCACCTACTCGAGAGAGAAGCACTCAGAACTATTCCATACTTGCCCCATCCAGTTTTCTGAGAGAGAACCACCTATCCTTGTGTTGAGGTCAAGATCTTCCACTCCAACCATATGGATCTTGATTTCTAGCCTCCCCAAGTTGCTTTCCACCAATCCCATCTCTTCCACCAAGCCAAATCTGTGAGAGAGTGATTGTGTGTTGAGGAGTCTATCATCTTGAAGCACAAGAGCAAGGAGTTCATCGTCATTACCGAGCCTATTACCTTTTGGAGGGTGGTGCCTCCTAGATTGGTTAGGTGTCGCTTGGGAGCCTCCTACTTCGTGTTGTGGAGTGAACCAAGAAGTTTGTACGGGCAAGGAGATCGCCTACTTCGTGAAGATCTACCCATAGTGAGGCTAGTCCTTCGTGGACGGAAGCCGTTATCGAATAGTCAAGGTTGCTACTTCGTGGACCCTTATGGGTGGAGCCCTCCGTGGACTCTTGCGACCGTTACCCTCCGTGGGTTGAAGACTCCATAAACGTGGATGTACGATAGCACCACCTATCGGAACCACGGGAAAAAATCTTTGCGTCTCCAATTGCGTTTGATCTTCCTATCTCTACCCTTTACTTCATGTGCAATGTCTTTTATTTCTGCTGCCATATTTGTTGACATGCATGTGTAGGGCTGTTAGACTTGCTAGACTTGCTAAAACTGTTAAAATCTACCAACCAATAAACTTGGGAAAAGGTTAGGTTTTAAATTACTGCTAGTAGTCTATTCACCCCCCCTCTAGACACTCTTCTAGTGATCCCTCACCTCTTCATGTCACGATCGTCATGAGAATTGCACAACCTCTTATGACTTCTTGATACAGTGATACTTCTCGCCATCATCATTCATTCCCCGGTCTCTGTGTTGTTGTAACCAGAATACCGACAATTGAATCATGATGTGTGAAATCAATACTCCTAGCAACTTTGTTGCTTGGTAGTTAATGGACAGTAATCACATTCTTAGCGTGTTGGTTATTGAATCACCATTCTAAGATTGATCGTGCTACCTAGTCCATCTTTTAGGGTGCATCCTTTGATCTACGATTTCGGATTGTGTCAATCCCTCACTCTGTTGATCATATCATCTTGCCCTGAAAAGCAAGATTGTTCTCGAACTCAGTAACATATCGGTGGTTCGTGATTTTCTGAATATCTTCTCGGAAGTATCACCAGGTTGTTCCCTGACCGTTCTGTTGAGTTCGTGATCAAGTTGGTTTTTCTATAAACCACCACTTCTCCAAGAATCTGTGTTGGATACCCCTGAGCTAGTTGGTTAAGCTAAACAATAACTTGGAGAGTTGGAAGATAAATGCTTCGCCTGACTTAGCTCATGTCAAAGGGGATATCTTTTGTGTTTTGGTGTGTGTGTGTGTCAAACAAAGATGATATCTTCATCGGTTGATCCTTGTGATCAATTGTTGCATCTATTGTCTTGTTCAATCTTTGATTTGAGTGTGGGCTATCGTCAAATCAAAATCAGAACCATCGATCATCGTAATGTTGTCTTACTCGTGGATGTATCCTCGAGCATACACCATTATATCCTTTGGTCTGACCAATGCTATCACCTTGTTCACATAGTTATGGACTTCCATCTATATGGATATCTTGATGAATTGTTCTTGAGCCCATCAGCAACATTTCTCATGTGTTCCCTGATTCATGATGAACATAAAGCTAGCGTTGGAAACTTGTAGGCAATATCTTCGTGTCTGGTACATGAAGTATATCTTAGGTGTAAGAAGTGACTTCCTCTTAGTTCACGTGCATTTGGTGCAAGTTGCCGCCGTGAATTGAGAAAAGTTGTTTTGCCTCCTTCGGAATCATCTCAAGTTCGTCATGCATGTGCGAAGTAGTCTATGGTTTGATAGACTCATCATCTCCATTCCATATGTATCTCCTAGCACACCAAGCCACTGATTGACTTGTTAAGGAAAAGAAGTTATGTGCTACTCCTGAAGGGCCCTGATGGACGTGCACAATACTTCGTTACCTCTAATGATGGTTCCCACCCAGAACCCGATAGTGTTTTTTTGTAAGATTTCTATGTGATCACGATTGTCTTGGACAATGTGTCCACATGTGTCTTGCAATCCAGCTCATGTTTTGGAGTTGGCTACCGTGGTTCAGTCCCCGAGAATCTCGCGACGTTATCTCTTCGATTTGTGTTGCAACACTTCCCTTCCAGACGTGCTGAGTCTGGGACATTCCGTCACCAACAAGATCTGAACCTCAGGCAGATGTAATGGTTGGAACGTTTTCCAAGGATTATAATATTGGTCTTTACAACCCGGTAAAGTGATGTTGTGGCTACCACATCTAGACGGAAGACCTATTATTGTAATATCTTGTATCAGCAACATTAGCCACTCTCTCATGAGGACCTTGTATGATTCATTCTATAGGTTGTTCCTCATGGACTCTGTCATGCTCCCGAAGTCCGACCTTTACCTGATGTTCTAGCTACCAAACGTTACCTATAACTGGGTTATGCTAGTACAACAAGGAGAACATTAGAAGCGGAGTGCTAAATGTCTCTCGGTCGATCATCCAGATTTCGTTCCCTTGGCATAACGAAGGTAAAAATTGAGAAAGTGTTGTCTTCCTTTGCATCTGCATTCTCCATCATTATTCATCATGGTAGTATGATGTGTTGCCAGGATCCTTGGCATGGATATTGGTAAAACCTTGGTGAATATGGAAATGCTCAAGTTCTTGAGAGCACGCTCAGACACTAAGTTATACCCTCGGTATCAACCGGAATGTGCCATCCGTTACCGAGTTGTTCTATAACTCTAGTTTCCTTTCAACTGAGTATGCCATTTCTTTCGAATTCCTTCAAACGATCGCTTGTGAATTGCCTTAGGCTGGTATAAAGAGTTTCAATGATCTCTGGATCAAAAGTAATTCTTTTTGCCACTTAAGGGAATACTCTACGAGTCACCCCCTAAGGTGCCCCATTATGGAATCATGGCAATTATCTCCTCGCTACTTTGAAACCTATTCACCATCTGTTTTTAGCATGGAATTGTTGCCTACCAATTGAGCCTTCATCATCTATCTCTATTCGTAGCTCTTAATATGTGTTTTGTGTCTCAGCTCAAGAGACGTTCTTACGTCTCATTCCATGAGTTGATCATGAGTTGCTCGATCTTCGAGAAGATCGATTCTTGTAGAATTATCCTGTTCTTTTGTCTTTGTGTTTAGACAAAGATGTCAAGAGCAAAAATGTCAAGATCAACATGATGCCACGAATCAACATCTTCGAGAAGGACAACTGGATCGAGAAGATTCTAATAGATTAGTGTCTCCTCTGTCCTTTTACCCTACGCCTGAATCTCGGGACGAGATTCTTGTTTAGTGGGGGTGAGTTGTCACAGCCCTAGAACTTTTAGTGTCAATAGTGGTTTGGTGTGGTTAATTGCCTCAACATCATGTCATCATATTTATTTTCTGAAAATTGAATTGAGGATTTGTGAAAGCCTCAAATTAAATAAAAGGAAAGAATCCCAAAAATTGCATTCAATGTTTCCAAAATGCCTTTTAAATAGTTCTGAGAATTTTGGCAAGGGTTATATATCAAACCAAAATTCAGGAACATTTTATGGAATATTTTGGGCATTGAATTTAAATCAATATCATATTTGAATTTGGATTTATATTCATATTATAAAGAATATATCTTCAAATACTCTGAGGTATTTTATGTATTCTTGGAAAAGCCCATTGAGTGACATGAACATATCCAGAGAAGTTTTGGCATCCTTTTTGAATTTGTTTGAATTCAAAACAGTGTCAAAAGAAATTGATAAATAGCAAACAGAAACAGGAAACCAAAAAATAAAAAGGAAGGGGAACGTACCTGTTTGGCCCAGTACTGTAGCCGGCCCAGTCCAGCACGAAACCGACGCCAGTCGTCATCTTCCTCGCGCTAGGAGGATGCGCGTGTGGTCACCGCGCGTGGGAACGCGCCTTGGCCACCTCCTTCCTGCTAGCTTGCGTGGAAGCCCGGGCTAACTTCGCCGCTTCCGTCCAGATCGAGCCGACCCTCTCTCTCTTCCCCTTGCCCTCTCCCTCGCTCGTTTCTCTCCATGGCCGAGCCGGCCATGAGCGTGCCGCCGTCGTCTTCGCGCCCACTGCAGCTGCTTCGCCCAGAGAGCTCAACCAGAGGCTCCGCCGTGATGCTCCTTGTCTCCACGCCAATGCATGCATCCCTGGAAGCGCTGCAACCCCGCCATTGCCTTCGTCTTCCACCTCCGGCTCCGATGACCGCCGTCGTAGATTAGCCGTCACCAACGCTTCCCCGAGCCAGCTGAGCAACGCATCGAGTTCAACGTGAGCCCCTGGTCCCTTTCCCCCTGCCCCTCTGTCGAATCCTTGCCGTAGTTGTTGCCCCGCGAGCACCCGGAGCCGCCGTCTGCCATGGCCGCCGGGAACCTAGCTGTCGTGCCCTGCTGCCCGATCCAACGAGACCCACGAGCTCCTGGAGCTCCCTCAAGGCTGGCTAGCCCCTCAGCTCACTCCCTGGTGGAATGCAACCCCGCGCACGACCACACCCGAACTCCGGTCGCCGCCGCAGTCGACGCCGTGCTCGAACCCGACCACCCCGCAACCTCCCATGGCCTCCAATGGATGCGGGCGAGTGCCAGCAAGCCGTAGCCGGAAACCGCGCTCAAAACCATGGCCTACAGCTCGATCCCGAGCGTCTCCGCCATCGTTTTGGGTTGCCGGCGGCTAACCGTCGGTGACGCTGACGTGGACGTCATTAGCACGAACCTAACGGCCCTTTAGGTCACTGATAAGTGGGCCCCGGCTGCTAATGAACACAGTTTTAAAAATAACCTTTCGGTTAAGTTTAATCACCGTGGCCCCACTGGTCAGTTTGACCTGGCCACGTCACGGTTGACTGGACCCACCAGTCAGTGACTGACTGGGTCCCCTGTTGACAGCTGAGTCAGCAGTTGACCTGGTCCCACTAGTCAGCCTCGGGAGATGACCATGTGTCACTGACGTGTGGGCCCAGATGGTCAGGTTTGACCTGGACCGGCCCTGTTGACCCGCTGACGCAATGCTGACGTATTGCTGATGCATTAATTGAATTTCTATTAATAAAATAATTCAGGAATTTCCAGAAAATGTTATAAACTTTGAAAAATCATAGAAATTCAACCGTAACTCGGATGAAAATAAATTATATATGAAAAATGATCAGAAAAATCCAATGAATATGTTTATGCCATGGTCATGCATGTTTGAGCAAGTTAACATCCCCAAGTAGGACATTTCATGATTAGGATAAATTAATAAATAGTGTTGAAGTTGGAATTTAGCATATATTTGAACTCCACTTCACTTAATATGACTATCGATTGCACTAGGTCAATTCAATGCTTTAACATCCATACCATACATCATGTTGTTGCATCACATTGAATATGTTCCTTCTTCCTGTCTGCGGGTGTTTGTTCCTTCTCGGTAGACGATGGTTCCGACGTTGAGATCGTTGTCACCGATGAAGACTCATTGTTATCTTCAGAAGTGTCAGGCAAGCAACCCCTCCTTGAGCATATTGATATAAACCCACTCTCTCGCTCCTGCTCTCTTTTACTGCATTAGGACAATGACAATTCAACTGTTACCTGTTCTCGGTAGTTGAACCCATTCCTTTGCATGACCTGTCCTTGCCATAGTAAATAGTTGAAACCACTTAGCATGAGTAGCAACTGATTGAGCCTTGATGTGCCTACTATGCTTGTTTACCTACTGTGCCTGCTATGCTTAGAGTCATGTCGTGTTGGGTCTGATCCATCTGGGCGATGAATCGGAATGGCAGTGTTCATATCCTACTGTGTGAGAGCTAAGTGTGTGAACACGATTTGGTAAAGGTAGCAATGAGAGGCCATGTAGGAGTACATAGCGGATTGTCTCATTGGAACCGCCTTAAGAACTGAGTTATCTGTATGTGATCCAAGACAGTTACTACCACACGTTGGGCCCTGAAATATGACCCCACTCGACTTATTAATTGCCTAGATCTCTGTCCAGGAGTTGCAACTAGTTTCTGGTGTTTGTAGGAAAAGAGTTGGCGGCCGTGCATAGCGCTGCCCGACGGGGTGGGCTGTGGTGCGGTAGATACACAGTGGCACGGTGTACCAAGTGGCACCCGAACAGTGGGCTTGGGAACCCTGCGCACATCGTTTCAGGCCGTAAGGGAAACTTCGGCCGGACTTCCGTGCGGGTTCAGTCTCAAATAGGCGATAAACCTGGACTAGGGTCTTGTTGGATTGACGGCCGTGGCTGACTCCCTCGCTGGGCTTCCGCTTGAAGGTTGCCGAGGTGCCTTTTTACGTGCACATGGCAATAAGTGGCGAGAGCATGTGTGAAGAAGTACACCCCTGCAGGGTTATGAATCTGTTCGAATAGCCGCGTCCTCGGATATGGACTACTTGGAGAACTTATGTGGTTCATAGACAATTTGAAATGGATACTCTAAAATGCGCAAGATAAGTGTGAGTGCTATGGATGGCCTTCTCGTAGGGAGACGGAAGTGGATCCATAGTGGTGTATTGATTTGGTGAATATGTGGACTCGTGTGCGCTACCCCACCTCAAAGAAAGTACTGGTAGTCGTAGTACAGATTTGCCAAGAGTCAAAGCTGGCTTGCTGTAATAAACTCCACAACCCCCCTTTGTTGACAATAATGCATATGTAGATAGTTCTGATGTAAGTCTTGCTGAGTACCTTTGTACTCACGTTTGCTTATCTATGTTTTTGCAAATGAGACCTCAGTCTCATTAGTCATTCTTACGACATGAAGTTCGATGTTGACCGGATTAGCTTGGGAATCCCAGACAGAGGTCTGGTTCCTTTGGTAGGGTTGTTGTAGCTTTTCAGGCTCCTCCAGCCACTTTTAGTAGATGTTTGTAGCCAGACATGTTTTTGCTTCCGCTTGTTGATTGTATGACTTGAGTGTTGGGTCATGTGACCCCTGTTTGTAATATCATACTATGTTGGCTCTTATGAGTCATTAATGAATACTTGAGTCATAGAGTTATGTTGTGATGCCATATTGTATCTACGCATATCGTGCATATTGCGTGTATGTTTGAAATGCATTGGTATGTGTGGGATTCGACACCTAGTTGTGTGCCTTTAGTAGTACTCCTTACGGGGAAATGCCTCTTTGTGCTTCCACCGAGCCTTGGCAGCTTGCTACTGCTCCTGACACATTGATTGACCGGCGTGTATCCTTCTTTGCTGCTGCGTCTGTCCCTTCGGGGAAATGTCTCACAGTGTAATGGAGTCCCTGTAGCCTGCTACGACTCGTCTACGTGCAGTGATGACATTTATGTTCCACGGCATAATGGAGTCCTTGTAGCTTGCTATGACTCGTCTACACACGCTGATGACCGACACCTGCATTGCTGGGTTACGTATGCCTGTCCCGGTATGGATGTGCCACTTGGGTTCTATGACTAGTCATGTCGACCCGGGTTCTTTGACATTTGAATGCTAGCGACATATTCACATACGTGAGCCAAAAGACGCAAATGGTCCCGGCCCAGGTAAGGTGGCAGCCGTGGGGATAACCATGTGTGAGGCCGCAAAGTGATGTGATGTGTTACATGCTAGATTCTTATGGCTTAGGATCGGGGTCCCGACAAAGATGAACCCCTCCGTGATGGTGTTAGATTGGATCTTGAGGCTCTGGAACTTGCGGCGCCTAGATGTGTTTTTCGTCGACTGCCCTAGGGTTTTCTGGATATTTGTGTATTTATAGGCGTCAGAGGCGGTGGAGGGGGCCCCGTGGAGGGCACAACCCATCAGGGCGCACAGGGGGGCCCCTGGCGCGCCTGGTGGGTTGTGGCCTCCATAGCCCACCTCTCTGGCACTTCTTTGGCCCACTGGGTGTCTTCTGGTCCAAAAAAAATCTCCAAAAAGTTTCGTCGCGATTGGACTCCGTTTGGTACTGATATTCTGCGATGTAAAAAACAAGAAAATTAGCAACTGGCACTTTGGCACTATGTCAATAGGTTAGTCTCAAAAAATGATATAAAGTTGCTATAAAGTGATTGTAAAACATCCAAGAATTATAATATAACAGCATGGAACAAGCAAAAATTATAGATAAGTTGGAGACGTATCAGTCCCGCCGCGGCGAACTGGCGGGTCAACCCCGGCTTCGGGGACTACTGACGGTGGGGGGGGTAACCCCGGGGTAGCCTCAAGCGGCCCGGAGCCTTCCTCTTTCGAAAACAACCACGGACCAGTCTGCGCCACCCCCCTAGGGCTGGCTCCCCAGGGCCGGCTGTGCGGCGTGTTCCGGATCGATACGGAGCTCCCAACCATCCGGCTCCTGGGCGATCCGCCAGCCGGCGGGTCAGCGCCTTTCACATCAACACGACGAGGCTACAGCGACTCTGGTACCGCTGACCAGGGTCCGTACAGCCATAGTGCCACCAGCCATGCCGCCGGTTAGCACGCACATGGCTACAGTGGAGGCGGCCGTACCGATGACCGCGGCCGACTGTGACTAGGCGAGGCGGCACAGTGACGGCACGCCTGTTGGGGAACGTTGCATGGGAAACAAAATTTTCCTACGCTTCACCAAGATCAATCTAGGAGATGAGCATCAACGAGAGGAGAGATTGGATCCACATACCCTTGTAGATCGCTAAGCGGGAAGCGTTAAGAAATGCGGTTGAT
This sequence comes from Elymus sibiricus, assembly GCA_039707655.1. NCBI lineage: Eukaryota > Viridiplantae > Streptophyta > Magnoliopsida > Poales > Poaceae > Elymus > Elymus sibiricus. Next base: position 411,668,532 of record CM077671.1, read on the forward strand.
GTAGTCGAACGTCTTCACGATCCAAATCGCAAGCCGTCCCGCGATCCAATCACGATCTAGCGCTGAACGGATGGCACCTCCGCGTTCAGCACCCGTATAGCTCGATGACGATCTCCGCCTCCTTGATACAGCAAGCGAGGGCGGAGAGTTAGATAGGTTATCCGGCAGCATGATGGCGTGGCGGCGGTGGTGGTGGAGCTAATCCGGCAGAGCTTCGCTGAGCAATACCGAACCAATCTAATCTTGAGGAGAAACGATCTAGCGGAGAGGGAGAGCTACACCGTGTCTTAAGGTGAGGCAGCCCTCCCAAACCTCCACTATATATAGGGGGAGAGAGAGAGGGGGCCGGCGCCCTAGGGTTCCCACCCCTAGGGGTGCGGCGGCCTAGATGGGGCCGGCGGCCAAGGGGGTGCCTTGGCCCACAAGGCAAGTGGTGGCCGACCCCTCCTAGGGTTCCCCTCAGCCCTTTGGCCGCATGGGCCCTTGTGGGAGGGGCAGCCAGCCCACCACGGGCTGGTGCGCCCCCTCTCACAGCCCATGGGGCCCTCCGGGGCAGGTGGACCCACCCGGTGGACCTCCTGAACCCTTCCGGCACTCCCGACGAAACCCAGGCATACTCCGAAACTATTCCGGTGCCTGAACATCACCTTCCTATATATCAATCTTTACCTCCGGACCATTCCGGAGCTCCTCGTGACATCTGGGATCTCATCCGGGACAACAAACAACCTTCGGTCACCAACTTGCATAACCCAATAATACCGAAACATCACCGAACGTTAAGTGTGCAGACCCTGCGGGTTCGAGAACTATATAAACATGACCAAGACACCTCTACGGTCAATAACCAATAGCGGGACCTGGATGCCCATATTGGTTCCTACACATTCTACGAAGATCTTTATCGGTTGAACCTCTATGTCAAGGATTCAGTTAATCCCGTACGTAGTTCCCTTTGTTTATCGGTATGTTACTTACCCGAGATTCGATCGTCGGTATCTCCATACCTAGTTCAATCTCGTTACCGACAAGTCACTTTACTCGTTCCATAATACAAGATCACGTGGCTAACTCTTTAGTAACTTTGCTTGCAAGCTCATTGTGATGTTGTATTACCGAGTGGGCCCTGAGATACCTCTCCGTCACACGGAGTAACAAATCCCAGTCTTGATCCATGCCAACTCAACAGACAGCCTCGGAGATACCTGTAGAGCATCTTTATAGTCACCCAGTTACGTTGTGACGTTTGATACACACAAGGTACTACTCCGGTGTTAGTGAGTTACATGATCTCATGGTCATAGGAACATATACTTGACATGCAGAAAACAATAGCAATAAACTGGCACGATCATATGCTACGTTCATAGTTTGGGTCTTTTCCATCACATCATTCTCCTAATGATGTGATCCCGTTATCAAATGACAACTCATGTCTATGGCCAGGAAACCTTGACCATCTTTGATCAACAAGCTAGTCCTATAGAGGCTCACTAGGGACACGGTGTTATCTATATATCCACACATGTATTTGAGTTTCCAATCAATACAATTTCAGCATGGATAATAAAAATTTATCATGAACAAGGAAATATAATAATAACCATTTTATTATTGCCTCTAGGGCATATTTCCAACAACGCCTCCAACCACTCCGTTTCCTGCCCCCGCGTGGCTACAGTGCGGCCAGCCATACCGGAGACTGTGGCCGGCTGCCGCAAGACGACACCGCTCGGTGCCGCCCATACCGCTGAGTGACGATCACGCACCAATGGCAGTAGCTGGTCGGCAGGTCCCAGCCCTTGATGGAACTCCGCAGCCGGCGGGCCCTACGTCTGATGGACAACACTGCCGACGGGCCCTACAGACGACAAGACTGCTCGGCCGGGGGGGGCCCTGGGCCGGCTAGGGAGACTGCCAGCCGCCCCCCAGCATTATCTGTGCATATTGTAAGCGAGGGGGTTGGCCTATAAAACCCCCTGGAGCCCCCTCATGCAAGGGGCGGCCAGATTCTCCCCCTAGCACACTCACACATTCACCGGGAAGGTAGAGGGAGCAAGCTAGCTCCTCCTTCCTCCTCCACCGAACAGCTCAAGGAGCACCATTGTAGCCCTCTTGGTTCATCAACCAGACCGAGCATGACTAGGGGTGTTACCTCCCTCGGAGGGCCCCGAACCTGGGTACATCGTGCATCGCACACTGCCAGTCCCCGATCCCATTTCCGGAGCCCGCCGGCGTCCTTTTGGCTCCAACCACTCTCGATAAGCCACCCCATGACATCTGCCGTGAGAAAACGACGACAACAATAGACGGTCAAAAAAAGAACAAGTGGACGACCCAAACCGACTATCATGTTGTACATTACCTTGTATTTTTTTCAAAATCTAGGTGTGGTACCTCGAGGCCTATATAAGGGGACTTCCAAGGTCGAAAGAAGGACAATAAAACACTCATCTACACCACTCCCCACCTTGAGCAATACTAGAGGATAGTTGAGAAGAGGACGAGAGAGTTGGGAGTGTTCGGGCAATTTAGTTAGTACCCCGAGCACCACTGGTGTCAACCTGACCACCACTTTTGTAACACTTGATCACTTGTACTCCACCGATTATATCAATACCAATAGGACGTAGGGTTTTACACCAACATGGCAGCAAGAACATGTATAAAATCTCTTGTGTCCTTGCTTTCTTGTGTGCCTTTTAGAGTTGATTGACTAGGTGTTTATACCCTGGCCGAACTCACAAATACATGATATCTTTGATCCCTGGTGTCTGGAGAATGCACTCCAAGATCTGGCGCACCGGGTAAGGGGCTAAGGTTAAGTCAAAAAAAATTAGTGGCAAGGACAGAGGTTTGAGCATGGATCAAAACTACTTGGGTGAGCTCCCACAAGCTCTGCCACTTGGAGAAGGGAAGGAGAGAAGATAGGGGGAGGATCGCTTCGAACATTGGCCCCTGAGAAGAAGGTTTCGGCGGTGATCAATTGCCTCCGGGATCATGGGGCGGCAACTGCGCTACTCTCCATACGGGCGCTCCTGCGCAATCCTCCGCCCCCATGCACATGCGGTCCCCCTGATAGCATGGCTCAAGGAGATCAGTGACACCGCCAACGGCACCTCAGGTCCCAGCGCTAGACACAAGAAGGACCGGTGCAATACCAGCCCACAACACTCCACCGAGAAAGCCAGTGCCGGTACTAGGGCAGGAGGCGCACGCCAACAACCCCTCGAGTGGGAGGCCCTCAATGTCTTGCAAGGTCATAGGAAGTGATGCCAGAGGAGCACCAACACCCTCCCAAGCAAGCAAGACAAAGACGAACACCTCCCTCGCCAACTTCAACGGTGCCGTTTGGATGAAGATGAAGGAAAGCCAAAAGAAGTCCCATCATCACCCCTGTCAGAAGAATCCCAGGTATAGTACATGTCATTTTTTCAAAAGAAGCGGATCTCGAAGAACGAAGAACGGCAAGAAGGGAGCCAGAAGACTCAGCAAGCGGTGTCACCCTCCCAACTAGGAGCAGCACATTGCATACTGACGTGGTAAGATTCGATCAACGAATAATGTATAAAACACGCCCCAACCAGGAGTAGTCCACTATAAACTGACTGTCGTCGTTTTCTCATGAGGGGTGCCCCGGGACGGCAGATGCCATGGGATGGCTTGAGAGGTGAGAGCAAGGCTGCCGTGGAGATCCGGGACGGGATAGGGCAACATCACACGGTGGTTTACCCAGGTTCGGGGCTCTCCGGAGAGATAATACCCCTACTCCTGCATGTCTGTATATGAGGTGTATTGCAGTACAGAGTTGCTCCTGGAGCTGTATGGGAGAGGAGAGCCATGAGGCCTCTTGCCTCATATGTGTGTATGTGTGTAGGCATGAGAGGAATGAGAGAGTGAGAGTGTGAGCTTTAGGGAGCTCTCACGTGTGTGTGAGGAGGCTAGGCCTTGGAGGCTTGGCCAGGAGTGAGCTCCCCTGGTGCCTCTTATATAGGGAGGCCCAAGGGACAAGGGGTGGCCCACTGGCCAACTATCTACTATTGGAGGAGACATGCGAGGTGACACATGATGCAGGCTACAGTGCACCACTATTGGAGCACAGTGAAGTGACGCATGACGCAGGCTACAGTGTCCTCACGTCGTGTCCGACGGGACGTTGTGGTTGACTTCTTGTAGCCAGCCAGCTGGAGGAGCCGGACGGGGAGCTAGCCGGGGAGCCGGACGGGGAGCCAGCTGGAGCAGCCGGCCAACTGGGGAGCCGGCCAACCATGGAGCCGGCCAACTGGAGGAGCCGGACGGGGAGCCAGCCGGGGAGCCAGACGGGGAGCCAGCCGGGGAGCCGGACGGGGAGCCAGCTGGAGCAGCCGGCCAACCGGAGAGCCGGCCAACTTAGGAGCCGGCCAACTTTGGAGCCGGCCAACTTGGTAGCCAGCCGGGCCGGGTAGCCAGCCGGACCGGGTAGCCAGCCAGACGGGGAGCCAGCCGGACCGGGAGCCGGCCAACTTAGGAGCCGGCCAACTTTGGAGCCGGCCAACTTGGTAGCCAGCCGGGCTGGGTAGCCAGCCGGACAGGGTAGCCAGCCAGACAGGGAGCCAGCCGGACCGGGTAGCCAGACCGGGGGGCGTGGGCTGCCCCGATGTTTTAAAACGTCGAGTTGCCTTCTTGAGCCTACCCGGGGGTAATCCCCCCGACACTGACAGGGAGGTTTTTATCACCTCACTATTGGCAAGTGCGCATCCCTGACAAGGCATCCCATTTTGTCACCAAAACATCGACACAAGGGCGCCCCTGATGAGGGGACCCTTAATGCCACACCCAAGGCAACGGGCGCCACTGACCAGGAGCAGTCTGCTGCAAACTGCAGGTGGGGCCCCTGCCGACTACCTGTTTGAGCTCTTCTCAACTAGGAGCAGTCTGCTGCAAACTGGCGGGGAGGCTCTTATGGACTAATGTGAGGGTCCCTTCCAACCAGGAGCAGTCCGCTGCATACTGAATGAAGTTTCTCTAAAATACAAGTAGGAGGGCGGGCACATGGACCCCCTTTTTCCCCGACCATCAGAACCCGATAGGAGGCGAGGTCGGGGGGCGATTAGGGAAAGACCAACATATGCATATTTTCCCATACCAGGGCAGTTCCACTACGCGTTAATGGGAAAAGTCATGTCCTTGTCAAAAACAACTCGTAAGCGGGAGGGTGGGCATACGGTTCGCTTTCTTACCCAACCACGGAAATTAGAGGAGGATTGGTCAAGAAGAAGAGGGAAAATAGGTCAAGGACGGCAGCGGACTCAATCGGGCTCGAACCCCCTTGTTTAAAAAGCCGATCTGGAGACCACGTACGCTAGGAAGCATCAAAAGGCATTTTATGGACATCCAGGCCATCAAATGGCCTAGCAAAGACATGCATATCCAAGAGTTCCACCATCACAAATAATAGAAGATAACCACCGGCTTACAAAGGACCCATCCCAAATAAAACGGATATATCCGACTTAAGCACCGCAATACTGATCTACCCATTCCCTACCACCCAAGCTTGAGCATGGTAGAAGGACCAGTACCCAGGACCAAATCATCTGCCCCTGGAATCCTCGGGCAAGCATCCTTGATACAACCCCATCTCGCCACCATTAACGGGTTAGTAGCCTCTACCGCACGTTCCGCCCATCTAAGGATGTGCCTGGAAGGCAGAGGGTGAAGGTGCGTTCCCATGTCTTCTACTTCTGCCGGTGTGGCCTCAGTGATGATTCAAAGGGCCAGGAGGCCAAGGTCGACCTTTGCCCTCCGTTCAAAGAAAGCAAGCTCCCAATGAAGAACCTGGCCGAGGCTGGGGTCTTCCTGGACCGCCTTCCTAGCTCGGTTCAACTCCAATGAGGCTTCCTCCCAGGAGGCGAAGGCTCGGTTGAGGGACGCGACCTGCCACATCATAATCGACGAACGCCAGGACAACACTAGCCCAAACTTTTTGGGATGATCTGAGAGGTAAGGCAACAGATCCACCAGCGGCGTCAACACATGGAGAGAAGGGAGTCATGCCATAGGGTGGCCCACAACCACCGGAGGAGCAGGGTTGGTCACCGACCAAGTTGGAGGAGGAAGATGGGTACCCGACGCCATCATGGATGCGAGGGTAGAGTATGGGGATCTGATCCTAGGTGCATGAGGAGAAAAGCGAGATGAGGAGGAGGAAGCATTCCGGTCGTACGGGGAGAAACGACAGAAAGCGCAGAATGAAGAGGCCATGAAGAAGAAGCGTTGAGCTGGATACGACAGAGGTGAGTGGGATTTATAGGTAAAAATCCACCGCGAAACACCATCACATTTACTAAGAATTAATGCCTGGGGAGTTCTTCCGTTCTTTGGAATACTTCAAAGTGAAAACCCACATAGGAGATCAGAAACAACACGCGCTGGTGTTGATCCGCTGCGTCGTCTCATGTCCCGAAAGCGAAAACCACATCCTTTTCCCACATAAAGGGTGATTGTTGGGGATATAACCCCGTGGTGAGACCCGCCCAGGTGGGGCCGGGTCATGAGGTTGGCGGCTTAGCGATAAGATTTGGAATAAGCTTGCCCAATGGGCCGGGAGGCCCAGAGCCAGAAGACAACGTGTAACCCGGTGGCGTCAGCCGCCGGTGGCGGCTTGTTAGACAAGACAGGTATAGTTAGAGGTGAGGTCGGTTATCAATTATAACCCGGCCCGGACTCTTGTAAGCCCAGGGCCTCGATCTGTGTATATAAAGGCGGGTTATCTGGGCGGCTTAGGCCACGAAACCTTCGATCGAGTACTAGGTCTAGCGAATCCGCTCCCTTGTAATCGATATCCAATCAATACAACTCAAAGTAGGACGTAGGCTATTACCTCCTTTGAGAGGGGCCGAACCTGGGTAAACCTATGTCTTTCGTCCCGTCCAACCCCTTCGAGTTAACCGCCGTAGCGATGGCTTCACGCCTAAGTCCTGGCACTAGGACATCTGCTGTGACAAAACCACGACATTTGGCGCCCACCGTGGGGCCAATGCTCGGTGGTTTGGAGTACTCGAAGGGCTCTCTCCCAGGGATCGAGGGATACGCCATTGGCAGGATGACCAAGAGTCGCCACGGCAAGCTCTACATCGACGACGCTGGCTGGGGCCCCGAGGCCGACTCAATCGAGTACAGGTACCGGGTCCCCTTCGGCGGAATTCACGTCTTCATTGGCAAGATCGGCGGATCTAAGCCCGGGCCGGACCTCTGCACCGACCTCATCGAGCCGGCCCGGCGCGTGCAACCCGCCCGGGTTAACCCGGGCCGGAAGCACGTCTTTGTCGGCTTCACCCAAGGCACGGAGCTTGAAGGTTCCGTGTCGCGGGAGGAAACCCTCATCTGCTCAGAGGATGGATCCTCGAGCGGGGAGGAGGAATCAATCTACCAGCTTCACAACGGTGGACTTGGGGGCTACTTTGAGGGCTACCATGAGCCGGAATACTATGAGCCACCGAGACGAGCTGCTGTCTTTATGGCAGGATCGGCACCAGCTCCTGGAAGCACGGCTGCTGGTGCGACCGGATCTGGATCAGGCAGGCCGCCGGCTCAAGTTTTGCTGGATCTGATGAATGAACTTACGACTCTGATGGGAACCGAGGTCACGGCCGAAAACCAAGCAGCCCGTAACACGGAAATCGCGAGGTTGAAGGACCAGATGGCCGGAGCCCAAGAGGAAATCAATGCACTGAAAGCTCAGATGGATGCTGAGTCGGAGCGCCTCAGGGCGGAAGCTTTTCGCCTTGACCTGGAGCAACAGACTGCGGATGCAATCCATCGGATGAGGCATCAGACCCGTTTGCCGGATCAGTATGAGCCTAGGAATCTTCTCAACACGCCAGGGACGGGACGGAATGCACCTTTAACCATAACCCGGACGGCGGAAGTACCTGGGAGTAGGGCGGCGGTTCAGCATCAGCAGCCTGACCCGCCCCGTAGGAATCATACCCCGCCGCAGCACTTCCCAACACCACCCGGTCATTATTCTAACTCGGTGGAGAACATGGTGGCAGCGGCAGTCAGACTTGGTGCGCTCCCCATCCCTGATGGAACGCCTTTTGCGGAAGAAGCGCGGAATGCCATTGTGTATTTGCAGACCGCGGTTGCGCAACAAGAGAAGTATACCTACAGCCGGAGCCGCATGCACTCAACCCCTATCCCGAGCCGCAGTTACAGCCGGCGCATAGAGTCGCCTGCAATTTCTAGCAGCGAGCAACGTCGGAACCCGGCACGAGATGACCCGCCTGTTGTTGATGCCCAGGCGCTGGTAGACCGTGCGAGAGCACAGCGAGAGGCGGCAGCAGTGGCGGCTGCGGTGGCTTACCAAGAACCCACAGTAGCACCTTCTGTTTCAGTAGGAGCCGGAGTAACCTCCAGGGCTGTGGGAGTGTCGTGCTTAGTGTCGGCTTTATGAAACGAACGCCTGCCCAAGGATTTCAAGGGTCCCCGCAAGGTGCCAAATTATACTGCCGATTTGCCTCCGGCAACTTGGATTGAGAGCTACCAACTAGCCATGGAGATGTTAGACGTCAGCGAAGCAGTCTGCACCAAGTATTTCATCATGATGTTGGAGGGACCGGCTTGTACATGGTTAAAGGGTCTGCCTCCCAATACTATTGCTTCTTGGGCTGAATTGAAAGCGCGATTCATCAAAAATTTCAGAGGAACATGCAAGTAGCCTATGACGATTGTTGACCTCGATCATTGTGTGCAGCATGAAGATGAGTCGGCCCCTCATGGGGTTCGGCCGGTCTCTACTGTTATCCACTCATCTGATAATATCTCGGCGGCTCAAGCAGTTTTGTTTTTGGAGAAAAATTGTCATTTCTTACCCCTTAAGCAGAAACTCGGGCGGCTGAAGCATTCCTGTCAAGACATGGGTGAGCTCATGCCGGCTCTCACCAAGTATGCAGATTCTGATACAACTAAGGACCCTGGATCTGATGAGGAGAAATCAGCTAAAGGTAAAAAATAAAGGCGGCGGCAAAGGCCAGAAGCAGAACGGTGCAGGAAATAATAACCCGGCCAATGGCGAAAAGAGAAGGAACCCGGACGACGGGTCGGGTCTGGTAGACAACACCAGCACCGGGAACAATCGCGCTAAGGGCAACGGTAAACCCGCCTTTCGGTAAGGCTAAAGCCCCCTTTAATATGGAGGCGATGCTCAACAAACCTTGCCCGGAGCACAGTCAACCCGGCAAGCCGTCCGGTTACACTTGGAAGGATTGTTATATAATGCGGGAATTCTGGAACTACAGCCTTAATCAGCATCATGGCGGTGGCAATGGACCGTCTGGCGGGTCAGGATCCGGCTCTCATGGGTCAGGCTTCGGAGGAGGCGGCTCAAGTTTCGGCTATCAGGGGCAAGGTAATCAAGGTGGCCACCATCAGCAGCCTGGCAACGGTGGTCAACAGCAAAACAATCAGTCGGGCTATCAGAGTAACCCAAAGCAGCTAAGCGGAGGCCAATATCATGTCTTTACAACAAGCCTTGACAAGCGGGATCAGAAGGTGCGCAATCGGGCGGTTAATACGGTCATGCCGGCTCTCCCGCGGTACTTGAAGTGGTCTGAGTATGACATAACTTGGAGTAGGGAGGATCACCCGCCGCGTGTGGATAACCCGGGGCAGTTGGCCTTGGTAGTGGCCACCCAAGTAGGAGGCTACGTGTTCACAAAGGTGCTTATGGATGGTGGCAGTAGCATCAACATCTTATATTATGACACCTTCCGCCGGATGAACTTGCTTGACAAAGATCTTAAGCCATCTTCAACGGTCTTTCATGGTGTGGTGCCCGGAAAATCAGCCTACCCAGTTGGAAAGATTTCCCTCGAAGTGGCCTTTGGTGATGAATTTAACTAAAGGGTGGAGACCTTATGGTTCAAGGTGGTCAAGATCAAGAGCCCGTACCACGCCTTGTTCGGGCACCCGGCTTATGCCAAATTCATGGCTAGACCTTGTTATGTCTACTTGCAGCTCAAGATGCCCGGATTAAACGGAACGATTACAGTGCATTGCTCTTGAGTGTGAGGAAGGCGATGCTGCGTACGCCGAGTCAAATTGTGCTGAGGCGGAGCTCAGGTTTTATAAGGAGAATGTTGACCCGGCAGATATGACCCCACTAAAGAAACCTAGCACGGAATCTGAGCCGCCCCTGAAGTTTGTGGCTGAAGATACCAAGCTGGTGGATTTCACCCCTGGCGACTCATCGCAGCAATTCACTATTGGGGCCAATATGGATCCCAAATAGGAAAGCGCGCTCATCGAATTCATCCGTGAGAATCGGGACATCTGTGCATGGAAGCCTTCTGACATGCCGGGTGTACCGAGAGAATTCGCTAAGCATCACCTTAATGTGGATCCTAAATATAAGCCGGTGAAACAGTTCCTCCGTCGTTTCAATGAGGAGAGGCGTAAGGCTATCGGAGAAGAGGTAGCCCGGCTCTTGGCGGCAGGGTTTATCATCGAGGTTTTTCACCCGGAGTGGTTAGCTAACCCGGTGTTGGTGCTCAAGAAGAACGGCACGTGGCGCATGTGTGTAGACTACACCGATCTCAACAAGGCGTGTCCGGTTGATCCATTTGCTCTCCCCCGTATCGACCAGATCATTGATGCAACGGCGGGTTGCGAGAGTTTATGTTTCCTGGATGCTTATTCGGATTATAACCAGATCAAGATTACAGTCAAAGACCAAGAGAAGACGTCTTTCCTTACGCCCTTTGGAGCTTTCTGATATGTGTCTATGCCTTTTGGGCTCAAGAGTGCTCGGGCGACTTATCAGCGATGTGTGCAGAACTGTCTTCATGGTCAAATTGGGCGCAATGTTCATGCTTATGTGGATGATATTGTGGTCAAGTCAAGGAAGAGGGAGACTCTGTTGGCTGATTTGAAGGAAACCTTTGATAATCTGCGGGTTTACAAGATGATGCTTAACCCAGCAAAGTGTGTGTTTGGTGTACCTGCAGGCAAGCTCTTGGGATTCTTGGGCTCCGGGCGTGGCATTGAGGCCGACCTGGACAAGATAAAGGCCATCACTTCTTTGTCTAAGCCGGTGTGTATTAATGATGTTTAGCGCCTGGCGGGTCGTATTGCCGCTCTGAGCCGGTTCATAAGCCGCCTGGGTGAGAAAGCAATTCCTTTATATCAGATGATGAAGAAAACAGATGACTTCGTTTGGAGTGATGCAGCTAATGAGGCATTTGAGGCGCTCAAGAAGCAGTTGGCTGAGCCGCCCGTTTTGGCTGCTCCAGTGGAAAAGGAACCTTTGCTCTTGTATGTGGCGGCTAATAACAGAGCTGTCAGCACTGCAGTTGTGGTGGAACGCAAGGAGGCGGGTAAGGAGTACCCAGTCCAGCAGCCGGTTTACTATGTCTGTGAGGTCTTGACGGAGTCCAAGCAAAGATATCCGCATTGGCAAAAACTGGTGTTTGGGGTATTCATGGCCAATCGCAAGCTGAAACACTATTTCCTTGGGCATCCAATCACAGTGGTCAGTTCTGCTCCTTTGGGAGATATCATTCAAAACAGAGAAGCTACTGGCAGGATTGCTAAGTGGGCAATTGAGCTTGGACCTCTTAATCTGAAGTATGTGCCCCGGACGGCTGTAAAATCTCAAGCCCTGGTGGACTTCATCAATGACTGGACAGAGTGTCAAGCACCCGAGGAGAAGCCGGACAATACATATTGGACAATTCATTTTGATGGCTCCAGACAATTGGAAGGCTCGGGGGCTGGAGTTGTTTTAACTTCCCCGCGAGGTGACAAGTTTTGTTATGTTCTAAGGTTAATGTTTCCTTGTACTAACAATGCAGCTGAATATGAGGCTTTGCTTCACGGTCTCCATGTGGCCAAGGATATGAATTTGAGCTGGGTCAGGTGTCTTGGCGACTCAGACCTCGTAGCTCAGCAAGTTTCTGGCACGTGGGATTCCAAGGACCCTCGCATGGCGGCTTATCGACAGGCGGTTGATGTTATTGCTGGCCACTTTAAAGGCTATTAGGTGGATCATATTGATCGGCGGAAGAATGAGGCGGCTGACACCTTGTCACGATTGGGATCTCAGCGTAAGCCGGTGCCGCCTAATGTGTTCTTAGATGTGTTGCATCACCCGTCGGTTAAGTTACCTTCGAAAGAGGATCTGGCTATACCTGACCCGGAAGGACAATTGGTGGCGGCTCTCCGCGCAATCCCTGATTGGACGCTGCCTTATCTAGCGTATCTGACCCGCGGCGAGTTACCTCAAGACGAGACTCTAGCGCGGCAAATCATAAGGCGGTCTAAATCCATGACTGTTGTCAATGGCGAGTTACACAGGCGCAGCGTAACTGGCGTCTTTCAGCGATGTGTTTCTCCGGACGAAGGCCGGGAAATCCTACAAGAGATACATGCCGGCGATTGTGGTCATCACGCCGGGTCAAAATCTTTGCTGGCCAAGGCTTTTCGTCACGGTTTTTATTGGTTAACGGCTCATAAAGATGCAGAGTACTTAGTCAGTAAATGTGACGGGTGCCAAAAATTTGGACGACGTGCCCATGTGCTGGCCTCTGGAGTTGCGGATGATTCCAATCACCTGGCCGTTTGCAGTCTGGGGGCTTGATATGGTGGGACCTTTTAAAAGGTCTAAAGATAAGAAGACCCACCTCTTGGTGGCGGTTGACAAGTTCACTAAGTGGGTTGAAGCTGAGCCGGTCAGCAGGTGCGATGCAGCAATAGCAGTTCAGTTCGTCAAGAAGTTGATCTTTCGGTTTGGTTATCCCCCATAGTATCATTACTGACAATGGCACAAACCTGTCCAAGGGGGCCATGAAGGAGTTTTGTGATGATGAGCATATCCGCCTTGATGTGTCTTCTGTGGCTCACCCACAGTCTAATGGTCAAGCCGAGCGTGCTAATCAGGAAATTTTGAGAGGGATAAAACCTTGGCTTATGGTTCCTTTGGAGCGCACGCCGGGTTGTTGGGTGGAGGAGTTACCTTCAGTTCTTTGGAGCATAAGAACCACCCCCAACAGGTCAACAGGCTATACGCCTTTCTTCATGGTTTATGGTGCAGAAGCTGTTCTCCCCAGTGATATTCGTCATGACTCGCCCAGAGTGGCGGCTTACGTGGAAGCTGATAATGAGGCGGCGCGTCAAGATGATTTGGATGCCTTAGACGAAGAACGGGATCTTGCAGCAGCTCGGTCTGCGATTTACTAGAAGACCTGCGTCGCTATCATAGCCGCGGGGTCAAGACCCGGACGTTCCAAGAAGGTGACTTAGTACTCCGGTTGATTCAAGACCAGTCAGATATGCATAAGTTGTGACCTCCCAACTAGGAGTAGCATATTGCATACTGACGTGGTAAGATTCGATCAATGAATAATGTATAAAACATGCCCCAACAAGGAGTAGTCCACTATAAACTGACAGGGAGGTTTTTATCACCTCACTATTGGCAAGTGCGCATCCCTGACAAGGCATCCCATTTTGTCACCAAAACATCGGCACAAGGGCGCCCCTGATGAGGGGACCCTTAATGACACACCCAAGGCAACGGGCGCCACTAACCAAGAGCAGTCTGCTGCAAACTGTAGGCGGGGCCCCTGCCGACTACCTGTTTGAGCTCTCCTCAACTAGGAGCAGTCCGCTGCAAACTGGCGGGGAGGCTCTTACGGACTAATGTGAGGGTCCCTTCCAACCAGGAGCAGTCCGCAGCATACTGAATGAAGTTTCTCTGAAATACAAGTAGGAGGGCGGGCACACGGACCCCCTTTTTCCCTGACCATCAGAACCCGACAGGAGGCCAGGTCAGGGGGCGATTAGGGAAAGACCAACATATGCATATTTTCCCATACCAGGGCAGTTCCACTACGCGTTAATGGGAAAAGCCATGTCCTTGTCAAAAACAACTTGTAAGCGGGAGGGTGGGCGTATGGTTCGTTTTCTTGCCCAACCACGGAAATTAGAGGAGGATTGGTCAAGAAGAAGAGGGAAAATAGGTCAAGGACGGCAGCGGACTCGAACGGGCTCGAACCCCCCAGTTTAAAAAGCCGATTTGGAGACCACGTACGCTAGGAAGCATCAAAAGGCATTTTATGGACATCCTGGCCATCAAATGGCCTAGCAAAGACATGCATATCCAAGAGTTCCACAATCACAAATAATAGAAGATAGCCACCGGCTTACAAAGGACCCATCCCAAATAAAACGGATATATCCGACTTAAGCACCGCAATACTGATCTACCCATTCCCTACCACCCAAGCTTGAGCACGGTAGAAGGACCAGTACCCAGGACCAAATTGTCTGCCCCTGGAATCCTTGGGCAAGCATCCTTGATACAACCCCATCTCGCCACCATTAACGGGTTAGTAGACTCTACCGCACGCTCCGCCCATCTAAGGATGTGCCTGGAAGGCAGAGGGCAAATGTGCGTTCCCATGTCTTCTTCTTCCGCCGGTGTGGCCTCAGTGATGATTCAAAGGGCCAGGAGGCGAAGCTCGACCTCCGCCCTCCGTTCAAAGAAAGCAAGCTCCCAATGAAGAACCTGGCCAAGGCTGGGGTCTTCCTGGACCGCCTTCCTAGCTCAGTTCAACTCTAATGAGGCTTCCTTCCAGGAGGCGAAGGCCCGGTCGAGGGACGCGACCTGCCTCATCATAATCGACGAACGCCAGGATAACACTAGCCCCAACTTTTTGGGATGATCTGAGAGGTAAGGCAACAGATCCACCAGCGGCGTCAACACATGGAGAGAAGGGAGTCATGCCATAGGATGGCCCACAACCACCGGAGGAGCAGGGTTGGTCACCGATCAAGTTGGAGGAGGAAGATGGGTACCCGACACCATCATGGATGAGAGGGTAGAGTATGGGGATCTGATCCTAGGTGGATGAGGAGAAAAGCGAGAGGAGGAGGAAGCATTCCGGTCGTACGGGGAGAAACGACGGAAAGCGCAGGATGAAGAGGCCATGAAGAAGAAGAATTCAGCTGGATACGACAGAGGTGAGTGGGATTTATAGGTAAAAATCCACCGCGAAACACCATCACATTTACTAAGAATTACTGCCTGGGGAGTTCTTCTGTTCTTTGGAATACTTCAAAGTGAAAACCCACATAGGAGATCAGAAACAACACGCGATGGTGTTGATCCACTGCGTCGTCTCATGTCCCGAAAGCGAAAACCACATCCTTTTCCCACATAAAGGGTGATTGTTGGGGATATAACCCCATGGTGAGACCCGCCCAGGTATGGCCGGGTCATGAGGTTGGTGGCTTAGCGATAAGATTTGGAATAAGCTTGCTCAATGGGCCGGGAGGCCCAGAGCCAGAAGACAACGTGTAACCCGGTGGCGTCAGCCGCCGGTGGCGGCTTGTTAAACAAGACAGGTATAGTTAGAGGTGAGGTCGGTTATCAAGTATAACCCGGCCCGGACTCTTGTAAGCCCAGGGCCTCGACCTGTGTATATAAAGGCGGGTTATCTGGGCGGCTTAGGCCACGAAACCTTTGATCGAGTACTAGGTCTAGCGAATCCGCTCCCTTGTAATCGATATCCAATCAATACAACTCAAAGCAGGACGTAGGCTATTACCTCCTTCGAGAGGGGCCGAACCTGGGTAAACATGTGTCTTTCGTCCCGTCCAACCGCTTCGAGTTAACCGCCATAGCGATGGCTTCACGCCTAAGTCCTGGCACTAGGACATCTGCCGTGACAAAACCACGACAGTGATGGAAGTAATTATCAATTGCTAGAACCCTCGATAAAAGAAAGAGATATTGTGTATGAATAACTCACCTATTCTTCCAAATTATATGTAGTTGCGAGATTAATTTTTGGTTTCGATGTGCAAAAGCAAACCATTTCTATCGGAAACATTACTATAGGAATTCCTTAGTAACCTTTATTATAAATGGAATATACCGAAACTTTTTGGAGATTTTTTTGGAATATATAAAAATTATTGGAGCGAAGATCCACCGGAGGGGGGCCACCTGTGGCTGCCAAGCCAACAGGACGCGACCACCCCCGTGGGCGCGCCCTGATGGCTTGGGGCCACCTGGTGGCTCCACAAACCCTAATTCCAGTCCTATAAATTCCTATTTCTGGAGAAAAATAAGAGAGAAGTTTTCATTGTGTTTCATGAGACGGAGCCACCGCCACCTCCTGTTCTTCCTTGGGAGGGCTGATCTGGAGTCCGTTTGGGGCTCCAAAGAGGGAGATTCCTCGTTGTCGTCATCACCAACCCTTCTTCATTAACACCCCATGATGCTCACCACCGGGAGTGACACTACTGGAATTCAGTTATTTGCCATCTGCCAGCTCTTTGCCGTCTACCAGCTGATGGCAAAGAGGTTGTTTGCCGTCTGTCTTGCCAAAGCAGACGGCAAAGAACCAGCTGCTGGCAAAGAGGGTCTTTGCCATCTGCACTTCTTTGCCGTCTGCTGGCAGATGGCAAAGAGTTCTTTGCCGTCTGCCAGCAGACGGCAAAGACCAAAGTGGGCCCCACGGGGCACGGCACTGGCTAGGTCAAGCTCTTTTCCATCTGCCACTTCTTTGCCGTCTGCTGGCAGATGGCAAAAATTTCTTTGCCGTCTGCCAGCAGACGGCAACGAGGTGAGGGTGGGGCCCACAATGTCACAGCGGGGGCGGGCTAACGGTCACCGTCTTTGCCGTCTGCTGGCAGACGGCAAAGAATTCTTTGCCATCTGCCAGCAGACGGCAAAGAGGGGGGCTTAATTTTCGCCCCCGCGCCCAAAGCCTCTCTCTCTCTCACACATCTCTCTCTCCCTCTCTGTCTCAGCGCTGCCGCCCCGCCCTGCCCTGCCCTGCCCCCGCCGCCGCCCCGCCCTGCCCCGCGCCGCCGCCCTGCAGTCTGCAGCAGCGGCCACGCGCCGCCGCCCCGTCGAGCCCCCCCCCCCGGCGAGCCCTCCCCGGCGGCACCCCCCCGGCGAGCCCCCCCCGACGGCACCCCCTCGACGAGCCCCCCGCCGGCACCCCCTTCGGTGAGCTCCCCCACCTCTGCCCTTTTTTTTCTGTTTTTCTGTTTTTTTCCTTTTTTTAATATCATGATTATAGATATATATAGATGCTACTGTTAGTAGATAGTAGATGCATCAATTAGGTTAATTAGTTAGATGTTGTTAATTAGGTTTTTTGAGTAGGTTAATTAGTTAGATGCTACTGGTTTCGACATCAATTAGGTTAATTAGGTTAGGAGGAGGAGAAGAAGAAAAAAGAGGAGAGGAGGAGAAGAAGAAGAGGAAAAAGGAAAGGAGGAAGAAGAAGAAGAAGAAGAAGAAGGAAAAAAGGAAGAAAATGAAGAAAAGGAAGAAGAGGGAGAAGAAGAAAAGAAAAAAAGAGGAAAAACCCCGACCCCGACCCCGACCCGACACCCCGACCCCGACCCCGACCCGACACCCCGACCCCGACCGCGACCCGACAGCCCGACCCCGACACCCCGACCCCGACACGCCGACCCCGACCCGACACCTCGACACCGACACGGCACCCCGACCCCGACACCCCGACACCCCTGACACCCCGACACCACGACACCCAGACACGACACCCCCGACACCCCGACCCCGACACGACACCCCGACCCCGACACGACACCCCGACACTTAAATTAGGTATATATTCAATTTTTTAGGTATTCAATTTTTTATTATGTTCATGATGATGATACACTTAAATTATATACATATTATTCATGTCAGGTATTCATTCTTTTTATGTTGTACTAATTTCGTTTACTCTTTGTCATTGCAGGTGTTGACAGATGGTGGGCGCGGGTCGAGAGCGCTCCGAGGCTCCTACCTCGGCGCGTGGTGGGAGGGGTAGTTCCATTCCACCCCATAGCCTCCGGAGAGCGCTGGATCTCAGTATGCAGACACCACCGGCGGTCGCTTCTTCTTTGGCCGGGAGAGGTCGGGGGGGAAGAAGGCTGGTAGAGGTGGACGTGGCGGCGGGAGAGGTAGGAAGGCTGCTACTACGCCTTCCTCGCCGCCACCCCCAGCTGATTCACCCGACCACAGGAGTGCTCCGTCTGAGATGGTGCCGCCTGAGGTGGACCCGTCTCGGACTCCGGTCCACGAGCCTCGGGCCGACGAGCCTATGGCAGACGCGCCTACGACCGACGAGCCTCGGGCCGACGAGCGTCGGGCCGATGAGCCTTCGTCCCACGAGACTCCGTCCCACGAGACTCCGGAGCTCAGCAGGGATCACGCTGAGTCGCAGCGGAACTCGACGGAGTCGAGTGGCCGTGTTGAGGGTGGCTATAGTTCTGATAGCTATAGCGAGGGTGAGTGGGTTGAGGGGCGCAAAGTCTACCAACGTGGTGGTACAAAGCTCCCGCCCACCCCGGCGACCCCCGACCAGAGGTGGTTGATTGCGCCTAACGGGGCCAAGTAAGTGCATTTACTCTTTTTTAACCTTTTGCCTTCACGTTTCTTCGAATATCTAATGCGTTGGCCTTGTCATACTGCAGGTCTTGGACACACGAGCCTCATGTCCGTAGGCCCAACAGTGTCCTTGGTGTGATTTGTCGCCAGAGCTTCCCGGGGTGGGTCACGTTGCCCGGTGAGGGCCGGGTTCCAGACTTAGGAATGACCTGGGAGCACTACTTGGCTGCCCCGGCCCCGCCGGGGCATAGGATCGGCGATGTCGAGTGCCACAAGGTGGCCGACATTGTGATCCAGACGTTTTGGGTAATTTCTCCTTTGCCGTCTACGTTGTGTTTCCTTCTTTGATTGGCAACCCTAGTGATTGTACTAATCCGTGTTTTCTTGTTTTATTGCAGACCTTCTACAGGTGTGCTGAGGGACAGGAGGAGGTCGCGGCTCTGGTTATAGACAACGAGTGCAGGCGCCTACTTCAAAACTTTCAGCACGAGGCTCGGACGCAGGCTATTCGAGACTACTTCGCCTCGGCTGGTATTAGGAGGAAAAGAGAGAAGTGCCGCGAGAAGTTTTTGAGTAAGGAGAAGTACATGAAGGTAATTACCTATTCTTAAGGCCTTGTACTTAGTTTCCTTGATTTGATTCGTAGGCGTAGCGCTCAAATTTCTCTTGCTTAACTTAGGTGCCCCCGAGATGGTGTGCGGATAGGATGGACTGTTGGGAGGCATTGGTGGATGAGTGGTGCTCTCCCCAATGGCGCTCCACCCACGACACTGCAAAGGACAAGCGTGGCAAAATGAAAGGTGTCCCACACCATCTAGGCAGCGTCAACCTACATCAGTACGGGGAAAACTGGGTATGTGGTTTGCTTCATGATTCATGCAAATTTATTCTTCATGCTAGCTTGAGCCCTCAACTAATACTCTGTTCCTCTCTTTTAGGCGCGAGAGAAAAAGGTTCCAGTGCCACAGCTGTTCGACCTCTATGCCATGTCCAATACTGCCTCGTACAAGAAGGCCAAGGCATTCTCTGAGTCTGACCTCGATGATCCAAAGAAATTCACCAACCGCGCCTCCCACCACAAGCTTGTGAGGTACAGAGACGAGGGGAAGGCGAGGAAAGGGCCGGACTTTAACCCGAGCCAGCAACCTCTTGATCCAGAGCTGGTGATGATATCTGGTGGCGGGAGGCCCCATGGCTCATTAGCCATTGGGGCTGGACTGATACGTTGTAGTAGCACTCTCCGGCAGATCAAGAAGCGCCAGACCGGCTCCGATCCTGAGATATTGCCTCGTGCACGGCCAGTGGAGCTCGAATTCAAGGTTAGTTATACAGACTCAGATACCTTTCCTTCATTACATTGTGTGTGCGGCCGTCGATGATTACAATGCTAACGAGTGGTGTTGCAGGCTGCTATTGAGGCAGAGAGAGCGAAGACCCAGGCTGCTATTGAGGAAGAGAGAGCGAAGACCCAGGCGATTCTAGAGGAGAGGGACCGGCAGGCGGCGGAGAGGGAGAGGGAGCTTGAGGACAGGACGGCTAATGCGTTGGAGGAGGAGAGGAACCGGAACATGATGGCTAACCGGGCCCTATACGAGATGTTCGCGGTAAGTTTCTTCTGCATATTAGCCAAATCATGCACGTAATGTTCCTTACAGTAGTATCTAATATGACTGACTCGTCAAAACCAAATGTGCAGACCCTGTGCGAGAAGAGCGGCACGACCCCTCCGCCGATGCCAGTCATTGCTCCGGCGGGCACGGTGAGTTTCATTTGAATGTTCATTAGTTACTAGTCTTCACATTTGAGTTGCATCATGCTAACGATACATTGGAAATGATCTTTGGTGCAGCATAACTCCCGACAAGCATCGACCGATCCTCCTCTGTCAGCCACTGGCGCGACCGGTCCTACAACTACACCTACAACTACACCTCCGTGATGACGGTAAGTTTTCGCAAGTGTTTAGCATAACAAATGCATACTTAGCTTAAGAAATGACCTATTTATCTCCAAAATGCCGTATACTTAGCTTAGTTTCCTCGAAAATGACATTATAACCTTACTTAGCTCCAAAATGACCAATTTTACCACGGATAGCTCTCAAATGACCTATACTTAGCTTAGCTTAAGAAATGACATATTTAGCTCTAAAAGGACCTATTTAACCTAGGATAGCTCTAAAATGACCTATACTTAGCATTTATTCCTCCAAAATGAATTTATATGCTTAGCTAGCTCAAAAATTACATAACAACCTTAATTAGCTCCAAAATGACCTATTTAACCTAGGATAGCTCTAAAAGGACCTATTTAACCTAGGATAGCTCTAAAATGACCTATACTTAGCATTTATTCCTCCAAAATGACTTAATATGCTTAGGTAGCTCAAAAATGACATAATAACCTTAATTAGCTCCAAAATGACCTATTTAACCTAGGATAGCTCCAAAATGACCTATACTTAGCATTTATTCCTCCAAAATGAATTTATAAGCTTAGCTAGCTAAAAAATGGACCTATTTAACCTAGGATAGCTCTAAAATGACCTATACTTAGCATTTATTCCTCCAAAATGACTTAATATGCTTAGCTAGCTAAAAAATCACATAACAACCTTAATTAGCTCCAAAATGACCTATTTAACCTAGGATAGCTCTAAAATGACCTATACTTAGCATTTATTCCTCCAAAATGACTTAATATGCTTAGCTAGCTCAAAAATGACATAATAACCTTAATTAGCTCAAAAATGACCTATTTAACCTAGGATAGCTCTAAAATGACATAATTAGCTTATTCGTTGCAAAAATGGCATAATAACCTTGGTTACCTAATAAATGTCATATACTTAGCTTATTATCCTCCAAAATGACATAATTACCTAAGTTAGCTCTAAAATGACATATACTTACCTAATTTAGCTAAAAAATGGCATAATTACCAAGGTAAGCACACAAATGACCTATACTTACATAATTTTCCTAGGTTAGGACAAAAATGGCATACTTAGATAGGTTAACTCTAAAATGACACAAATAGTGAATAAGATGAAGAAAAACAAGGAAGAGGAGGAAAAGAAGGAATTGGAAGAAGAAGAAGAAGAAGACCTCCTCTTCTTCTTCTTCTTCTTCTTCTTCTTCTTCTTCATCTTCTTCTTCTTCTTCTTCTTCTTCTTCTTCTTCTTCTAGTCTTCTTCTTCTTCTTCTAATTTCTTACTCCCATTTTTGCAGGTTTGATTCACTTCATGGAAGGGCAGAATGCTACTGTTTACATGTTAGATGTTTGATGTATTGGATGTTTGTGAAACTATTGGATGTTTGTGAAACTATGTATATATGAATTGGATGTATGATGTTTGATGACGATGGTGAAACTATGTTTGATGTTTGAAACTATGTTTGATGTATGATGTTTGAAACTATGTGATTCTGAATATATATATATGTGTGTGTTTGAATTTCTGTGAAAATGAATTGATATAACAAAAAACAGAAAAACAGGGGCTATATAGCCACTTTGTCGTCTGCTAGCAGACGGCAAATAGGCCACGTGGCAGCAGCCTGTGCAATCTGGGCTGGCCTATTTGGCCTGTTTGCCGTCTGCGAGCAGATGGCAAAGAGCTTTCTTCTTTGCCGTCTGCTGGTAGACGGCAAAGAGCCTGCGCTGGCCCAGCTGACGCCTGACGTCAGCTGACGTCAGCTGCAGCTCTTTGCCGTCTGCTGGCAGACGGCAAAGAGCGCCGTTAGCCCCCTAACGGGGCTGGCACCTTTTGTCTGCCGTCCAGGGGCTTTGCCGTCTGCCAGCAGACGGCAAAGAGCTTGGCTTCTTTGCCGTCTGCCAGCAGACGGCAAAGTGGCCTTTACCAGCACCCGTTCGGCCGGACTGTTCGCCGTCTGCTGGCGGACGGCAATGGCTTTGCCGTCCGCCAGGCAGGCCTTTGCCGTCTGTTATGGCAGACGGCAAAGAAGCTGATTCCAGTAGTGTGAGTAACTCCTTTGTAGGCTTGCTAGATGGTGATGAGATTTGATGAGATTGATCATGTAATCAAGTTATTTTTATAGGGCTTGATCCCTAGTATCAACTATGTTTTGAGATTGATGTTGCCATGACTTTGCTATGCTTAATGCTTGTTACTAGGGCCCGAGTGCCATGATTTTAGATCCGAACCTATTATGTTTTCATGAATATAAGAGTGTTTTAGATCCTATCTTGCAAGTTGTATGCACGTATTATGTGTCATGATCCGCATACCCCAAGGTGACAATAATTGGGATTATTTCCGGTGATTGCCGTAGTTTGAGGAGTTCATATATTCACCATGTGTTCATGCTTTGTTCCAATTATTTATTAAAAGGAGGCCTTAATATCCATTAGTTTCCTTATGGACCTGGCTGCCATCGGAGGGTAGGACAAAAGATATCATGCAAGTTCTTATTATAAGCATCTATGACTATATACGGAATACATGCCTACATTATATTGATGCACTGGAGCTAGTTCTGTGTCGCTCTAGTGTGTAACTGTTACATGATGAATGCCATCGAAATCATTATCCATCACCGATCCATGGCCTATGCTTTACATACTGAATCTTGCTAAGTTACTATTGTTGCTACTACTCTTACCATCGCTATAAAACTACTGTTACTATTACTGTTCCTATTACTATATTGTCGTGCTACCTAATCTTTGTGACAGAGAATTACTTGGTGTGGTTGAATTGATAACTCAACTGCTAAGACCGATAAATATTCTTTGGCTCCCCTTGTGTCGAATCAACAAATTTAGGTAAAATACTTCCCTCGAAGGCTATTGCGATCCCCTACACTTGTGGTTTATCAAGACAATTTTCTGGCGCCGTTGATGGGGAGCATAACTCTATTTATTGTGTTCACTAAGGATACTTAATTGTCATTATGAAGAATATGAAAGATACCACAACTAAGATCATACCCTCCAAGACAAGGGGAGGTAAGGAACTGCCATCTAGCTATGCATTTGATTCACCTACTGTTTTGAACCAGCTTATGACACCTCCACATGTTATTCAATCTGCTACTGCTTCTACTATGGATGATATTAATGATGATGCTACTACTATGCTTGATGAAACTGAAACTGTGTCACTGAATGAATTACTTGATGCTCATATTGCTAAGGCTAGAGAACTTGAGAATGTTGAAATTGATGAACACTTTGATTCACCTATCACGCCTATCTCTCGTAATAGATACGATATGCCCGAGGTACCTAATGGTTATGTTATGGACAGGGAGATAGCTAGAGACTTTCTTGCTTGCAATGATAGAGATGACTTGAAGAAACTGCTATGCAAACTGAAAGAAAAATCTATGATGGAGAAAATGAAACGTGACCCTAAATTTGCTACTTCTCCTATATGTGTTACCGATCAGGATTATGAATTCTCTATTGATCCTGAGTTAATTACTATAGTAGAATCTGATCCTTTCCATGGTTATGAAACTGAAACTATTGTGGCACACCTCACTAAATTGCATGATATTGCCACCTTGTTTGCTCATGAGGAAAAGATTCGCTACTTTTACATACTTAAGCTTTTTCCTTTTTCACTAAAAGGTGATGCTAAGAATTGGTTCCTTTCTCTTGCTCCTGGTTGTGTGCGTAGCCCCCAGTATATGATCTATTACTTTACTGAGAAATATTTTCCTACTCATAAGAAACAAGCTGCTTTACATGAAATATATAACTTTGTGCAAATTGAAGAAGGGAATCTCCCTCAAACTTGCGGGAGGCTTCTCCAACAACTTTAAGCTTTGCCTGATCGTCCTCTTAAGAAAAATGAAATACTTGATATCTTCTATAATGGACTAACTGATGCTTCTAGGGACTACCTAGATAGTTGTGCCGGTTGTGTTTTTAGGGAACGAACTATTGGACAGGGTGAAGAACTATTGAATAATATTTTGAAGAATGCTAATGATTGGACACTTCCTGAACCACCGCCGGAACCCATTCAAAAGAAGAGAGGTATTATATTCCTCAGCCCAAAAGATATGCAAGAAGCCAAGAGAACTATGAAGGAAAAAGGTATTAAACCTGAAGATGTCAAGAATTTACCACTTATTGAAGAAATACATGTACTCGATATCCCTACACAGGTAGTAGAGGTAAATTATCTCCGTAGGTTTGATGAAAGTGATATACCTTATACTAAGACTCCTAGTCAATGCATGGATGAATTGGATAATTACATTGTTAAGCAAGAACATTTTAATAATTATGTCAAGGATCAATTACAACGCAATGCTATGATGATTGATCGCCTGAGTGACTTGATGTTTAGAATTTCTAATGATGTTAAAGGTCTAGGTAAACATGCTTCCATGGTTCACACTCAACTAGACCAAGTTGCTAAGTCCAAAATGATTTGCTTGCTGAAATGAATGATAACATGAATGATCATGATGTTAGTGTAATGACTAGAGGAGGCAGAATGACTCAGGAACCTTTTTATCCTGAAGGTCATCCTAAGAGAATTAATGACTTTTCTTGGTTCTGGTGATTGAACAAGATTCTCAAAGAATTAATGATGATGCACCTAGTCCAACTAAAAAGAAAAGGAAAAAGAAAGACGACATGACTTTGCTTGGTTCTGGTGAACCTGAAATAGAAAAACCTACTAAGAGTCATAATGATGTTTCTATTTCTGATGCTGAGACACAATCTGGTGATGAACATCCACCTAGTGATAATGATAATGATAATGTTCATGATGATGCGCCACCAGATAATGATAAGGAAAATGATAATGATGTAGAAATAGAACCTACTGTTGATCTTGATAACCCACCTCCTAAGAATAAACGTTATGATAAGAGATACTTTATTGCTAAAAAACATGGAAAAGAAAGGGAACAATGGGTCCAGAAACCCATGCCTTTACCTCGTAAGCCTTCTAAGAGTAAGGATGAGGAGGATTTTGAGCACTTTACTAAAATGATTAGACCTATCTTTTTGCGCACTCGCTTGACTAATATCTTGAAAATGCCTACGTATGATAAATACATGAAAGATATCATCACAAATAAAAGAAAGTTACCTGAAACTGAAATTTCCACCATGCTTGCTAATTATTCTTTTGATTGTGGAGTGCCTAAGAAGTTGGGAGATCCTGGTATAGCCACAATACCTTGCTCCATTAAACGAAGTTATGTTAAAACTGCTTTATGTGATCTAGGAGCCGGTGTTAGTGTTATGCCTTTCTCCTTATATAAAAGACTTGATTTGAAAAAGCTCACACCTACTGAAATATCTTTGCAAATGGGTGATAAATCCATTGCTATACCTATTGGAATTTGTGAGGATGTTCCTATTGTGGTTGCAAATGTTACTATCTTAACGGGCTTTGTTATTCTTGAGATGCCCGAGGACGACAACATGTCGATTATCCTTGGTAGGCCTTTTCTAAATACTACAGGGGGTGTTATTGATTGCAACAAAAGCAAGGTTAGTTTTCATGTCAATGGCAAGCAACATACTATGCACTTCCTGAAGAAACAAGCGTCGGTGAATAATATTAATGCCATTGAGCAACTTGCCACAATCATTTTTGGGGAGTTTAAATTTCCTCTTCCTACTGCCAAGAAGAAATATGATATTCTTATTGTTGGGGAGATGCAAATCCCCATTGAATTAACCTAGTGTTATACGAAAATTCTCCGGTTTCATGTCAATCAGAAGCAGTTTATCAATAAGACTTGATCAACCTTATTGATGGATCCTTTTTGAGAGGCATGTGGTCAATGAATTATTAAGCACAACCTTCTGTAATTATAGTTTACTCTCTGTTATATTTAGTTTAATAAAAAATGACATGATTATCCTGTTTTCTGAATTCCCGTGCAATAAAAATGACCCAAAAATAAAAGTTCTCAGATTGCCACAAAACTTCTACAGGATTTTTTCTAGAATATTTTAAAAAAATTGAAGCTGAAAACACCCTGCGGGTGCGCCTGTGAGTGCCAAGCCAACAGGGCGCGACCACCCTCCTGGGCGCGCCCTGATGGCTTGGGGGCCCCATAGGGACCCCCTCACTTATCCCTTTAGCCAACTCCTTCTTCCTCCTCTACAAAAATTCATGGTTGCTCTCTCTATCTCTCGTCTTCTAGCTCCCAAACTTGAGATTTTCGATCTCCTTGCTCGGAATTCCGTTTCCGAAACTGTTTTGAGGGATTTCTCCTTTGTATGTGACTCTCCCATTCCTCCAATTAGTTTTTGCTTTAATGGTTTATATTTTGCATATTTTGCTGCACTTGGTGCTACTGAAAATGAGCTTGCATGTTGGATTCTTTGAGTTCCAAGTAGTTTGAATGCTTGATATGGTCTCTAGGCATCTATATGAGTAGTTGCTATCAATCTTACAAAGTTTTGTTGACATAATTTTGTGGTCCAAAAATTTCACAAATTTGCTCTTAGGGAAATGAACATCTTTAGGAGAAATTCTTTGAGCCGGAGTTCCAAGGGAGTCATTGGGAGTGTTCAAGATCGAGATATTCACATCTCTCGTAATATGGAGGTGCGTTCGTGCAAATGGCGACATGAGGCCTTCATGAACGAAGCGGGTTTCTACCAAGAGTTCATGCAATTCATTGCAAATGCCAGGCTGACCGACTTCCTCGCAGATGAGTGTGATCAATACTATCTCCTTACGAACTCCTTTGTGCAAAATTTCTATTTCCTGAGTAGGCTTGAGGTTCTCATGGTACGTTTTAATTTATATCCTGAAACTTATGAAATAACATTCACCCAGTTCTGCCAAATATGCTTGATTCCCTCTAACGGGGGATTAAGTGAGCCTAGGCCAGAGGAGTTCGAGGACTTCCTCCTTTCTTTAACTGTGGGAGAATGTAGGGGCGTGTCGAACGCCAGAGCTACCAGCTTGCATTTTCCTGTTGTGCACTACTTTGTGTTATTCGTAGGAAAATGTTTAACTGCTATGGAACAAGGTGACGGTCTCAGTGCCTCCACCCTTGCTATTTTGCGCCATGCATTATTACATGACAACACGTACAACTTAGGAGCTATTGTTGCACGCCGCATGCATGGTAACCGGATTAGGGGGAAGATCCATGGTGGTATTTATGCCACTCGCTTAGCAACACGCTTTAATGTCAATATACGCCCCACTGATTACTTGTTACCTAAGGTTTATCTTGATCACCAGTCTATGATAGAACACCACTTTATCGATGAACCCAAGCGTCCGCACCACCTTCCTTATAATGTGGTATATAGCGAGAGGACTCGTGATGTTATTGAATTGCCTGCACCCTCTCTATTTAACTATCATTCCAGGCACAGATATGTTGTCATGCCATCAGATATAATCGCTTACCGGAACGAGTTAGCTGAGGAGGAGGCCGCGGCCTAGGCTTGGGATGCTCAAGTGCCTCGGCCTAACTACTTTCCTCCTGGACCCGATGGCTGCTTCGGATGGTGATCACCTAGCTGGGCCAAAAGCCTAAGCTTGGGGAGAACGTATTTCTCACCGACATTACATTAATGTTCACACATTTCATATCGATTGTCGGTGTTCATCCTCTTTCATTGTATATCCATGTTTGTTATATTTTTCGCTTTCTTCTTGTGTGTTTGAAAAACTTTGAAAACCCAAAAATATGTCTCCCTTCTTTTCGGTTTTTCTTTCTTGTTTAATTAATTTGCAGTATTAAAAGAAAACCCAAAACGATTTCTTTTGCTTGTTGGGAGCTTTCCCGTGTAAATAGTTTTTCTCACTTTTCGTTTTCCTACGTTTATTTGCTTTCTTGGAGAAAACCAAAAACTCCAAAAATATTTCGGTGTGTTTCTCTGAATTTCTTTTCTTTTTGATTGAGTCGTTAAATGGAGAAGACCACGATGAAAATGTTGAGTGGCTCTCATATGCATTATCGTTTACCTAACGAAGAGCCCATATCACCTTGTCTTCTCCTTTGTATAAACTGTTTTGTAGATTCCAGCTTAGTCCATGGCACACTTGCACTATTATCATTTTCACATCATTCGTTCATGCAAGTGAAAGGCAATAATGACGATATTTGATGAAGTGATCATGGTAAAGGAAGCTGGTATGGACTCTTCTTGTTTTCTATTTTTGTAAATCTGTTTAGCTCGTTCGATCTTGATTCAACATATTATGAGTAAACATGTTTATGATGACAATTAGAGATTATAGTTTCTCATGCCATGCCTAAATAGCTAGATTTGAATAATGATTTATCTTATGTGTCAACATGCATTAAAATGGTTGTGATGTGGTATGATAGTATGGTATCCACCTCGGAGTAATTAGAGTGGCTTGACTTGGCACATGTGCAAACATGTAGTTGATACAAATCCAACGTAGCCTTCATGATATTTATGTTCAGAGTGTTTATATCCTACTCATGCTATTGTTCAATGTCAACTATTCCCAATGCATAGCTATGACCGTTTTCGCTCTCTAGCTGGTCGCTTCTCAACCTATTTGCTAGCATTCGCCTATACAAAGCAAAAATGTTGCTTCTGCATCCAAAATCCTTAAACCCAAGTTATTCCAAATGAGTCCACCATATCTACCTATATGCGGTATTACCATGCCGTTCCAAGTAAATTTGCATGTGCCAACTCTAAACATTCAAATAAACATCCGTTTTGTGTGCTCGTACCGCTCATGGAGCGACGGGGATGTCAATATCTTCCATGCTAAGCAGGTTATTCTCAAGATGGGCGTTTATTCGCCTGTCATTGCACGAGAGAGACTGGTAAAAAGGGGATGCCAGTCCTGCATAATCAAAAAAAAAACTCCCAGGACAATTGACATGTTGGAGGGCACACATGGATTTAGTCAACCATGGCTTGTGTATGTACGGTAGATGGGAGTAAACTTTATATTACCGCTTGGGAACCGCCAATAATGTGTTTAGCATGAAAGATATTGAAAACTCAGTCGTGACGTTGACAGGAAAAGCACACCACCCAAAATTACAATTTCATCTCAATTTTAAACCATGAGCTCTGGCACCTCTGCAAATCAATGCTTCCCTCTGCGAAGGGCCCTTCTATTTACTTTTATGTTATTTTAATATTTATTCTTAAGTTATCATCCTCTTGCTAAAGCACCAGATCGGAGAGCACTATTGTCATTTTTATGCATTGAGTCTAGTTAATGTTGGATGTGAGCATGATTGGATCTTCTCTGCTCTAAATTACAATGTTTAGTCGCTGCTTGGACCTTAGAGGTGCTCTGCATTTATATTTTGCGGCCTCGCAAAGGGCTAGCGAGATATCATATCATCATATTATATCATGATTGTTTTGACAAATTGTTGACGTGTGAGATATTTTATTATTGCTCGCTAGTTGGTTATGGTATTGCCATGAGTTAATATAATAGCTAAGTTTTATCATCAATATGGTTATTTATGATCTTTGCTGAAAACCTGAACACTAGCTAAGCATATATACAACAACGAGAATAAAAGAGTTTGTAAAAGTTTTCTTTATCACTTTCAGTTTATCAACTGAATTGCTTGAGGACAAGCAATTAGTTAAGCTTGGGGGAGTTGATACGTCCCAAACGTATCTACTTTTCCAAACAGTTTTGCTCTTGTTTTGGACTCTAATTTGCATGATTTGAATGAAACTAACCCGGACTCACGTTGTTTTCAGCAGAACTACTATGGAGTTGTTTTTGTGCAAAAATAATAGTTCTCGGAATTGGACGAAACTTTTTGGAGAATATTTCTGGAAAATATAAACAATATTGGTGCGAAGACCCACCGGAGGGGGGCCAAACTCTTTTTTCTCAGAGAAGTTAATCTTGGGGGAGTTGATACCCCCCTGGGCGCACCCTGATGGCTTGGGGCCACCTGGTGGCTCCGCAGACCCTAATTCCATTCCTATAAATTCCTATTTCCGGAGACAAAAAATAAGAGAGAAGTTTTCGTCGCGTTTCACGAGACAGAGCCACCGCCACCTCCTGTTCTTCCTCGGGAGGGCTGATCTGGAGTCCGTTTGCGGCTCCGGAGAGGGGGATTCCTCGTTGTCATCATCACCAACCCTTCTTCACCAACACCCCCATGATGCTCACCACCGGGAGTGAGTAATTCCTTTGTAGCCTTGCTAGACGGTGATGGGATTTGATGAGATTGATCATGTAATCGAGTTATTTTGATAGGACTTGATCCCTAGTATCCACTATATGTTTTGAGATTGATGTTGCTATGACTTTGTTTTGCTTAATGCTTATCACTAGGGCCCGAGTGCCATGATTTCTGATCTGAACCTATTATGTTTTCATGAATATAAGAGTGTTTTAGATCCTATCTTGCAAGTTGTATGCACCTATTATGTGTCATGATCCGCATACCCCAAGGTGGGATTCTTTGTGGTGAATGTCATAGTTTGAGCAGTTCATGTATTCACCATGTGTTAATGTTTTGTTCCAGTTCTCTACTAAAAGGAGGTCTTAATATCCCTTAGTTTCCTTATGGACCCTGCTGTCATGAGAGGGTAGGACAAAAGATGTCATGCAAGTTCTTATTATAAGCATGTATGACTATATACGGAATACATGCCTACATTATATTAATGAATTGGAGCTAGTTCTGTGTCGCTCTAGTGTGTAACTGTTACATGATGAATGTCATCGAAATCATTATCCATCACCATTCCATGGCCTACGCTTTTGCATACTGAATCTTGCTAAGTTACTATTGCTTCTACTACTGTTACCATTGCTATAAAAGTGTTGTTGTTACTATTACTGTTCCTATTACTATATTGTTGTGCTACTAAATCATTGTTACAGAGAATCACTTGGTGTGGTTGAATTGACAACTCAACTGCTAAGACCGATAAACCATTTTTGGCTCCCCATCGAATCAAAAAAATTGGGAAAAATACGTCCCTCGAAGACTGTTGCGATCCCCTACACTTGTGGGTTATCAGACACGCGTGGGCCAGAGGAGTGTAACAGCCCGAGACCGATGCTCTAGTTGCCTTCTCGTTTTATTTCGTTATCACCGTGTGATTTATTTTTTTTCGCATTCATCATCACATCATTCGCATTGCATCGGCACTCCATTGCCCGCATTTTCCAAAACATGCATCCGTTTGTAGTTGTCGATTCTCCCCGTTCTTGTCGTTGACCGTTTTGATACCAAACGCACTTGCACGCACCGGTGGCATCTTTAAAATATTGTTTTATAAGTGGGAATAAAATGTTCTCGGAATGGGTTGAAATTGGCAAGCAGTCTTAATATATTGTAGGTAGATTGCCTGCCAAATTTCATCGCATTCGAAGTCCGTTTGATACCCCAACCGTTAAACCTATAGCGGCACTATAGCCGGTAAAACGTCACACGTTTTCGATTTTCAAAAACCTGTCGCCGGGCCACTAATCTTCCCTCTCATCCCCACCTAGCCCATCTACACAGCCCACCTAGACCCACCTAGCCTACCCCTCCGACCGGACCGTCTTATCGCTATCAGAGGGTCGAGAAATGCCCCAAAACCTAAACCCTAGCCTTCCCTGCTATAAATAGACACCTTGGCTATCCAAATTGGGCAGCCCTAACCCCCTGCATCGAAATCCGCATCGCCCTATCCAGCCGCCGCCACCTGCGCCACTAGCCAGCCTCCCACCGCGCCAGGCCCGAGCGGGGCCCAGAAGCCCATCCACCGCCGCGTACGAGCAGCACCCCCGCCTCCTGGATGTGACCCCGCCACCACCTCGGCCCCGCCGGCGACCAGCCCGCCGTCGGAGCCACGCCGCCACCCGCCGCCAGCGACCACCTCGCACCGTCTTCGACCCCGCTGCCGCACCGCGTCGCCGCCCGCCGTCGTGCCAGTCGCCCTCGCCGCACCCTGCCTTCCCCCTCTTCTTCCTCCTCATTTCTTCTCTCCATTTCCTCTAGCCCACATGGAGTACGTGCCCCTGCAGATGTGGTTGCCACCGCCCTGAGACTCGTTGTCGGTGGCCACCAGATGTGGATGTGCCGGACCGGATCCCCACATCCACGGCGCCCCGCGCCTCCACCGTCGGAGTTCCCGCGTCGCCACCCGAGCTCCTGTTGCTCGATCCGATCTGATCGGTCGAAGGAGCACGACGACGACGCCCCGCTCACGTCCAGCGGCACCGTGGGCCGCAGCCCATGCTCCCGTCACCAAGGGCCAACTCCACTTGCCCGCAGCCAGCCCAGCCCGTTCAGGCCCAATGTGAGCGCCCCATCCAAACCCTCGCCCTGTGCACGTTATATTATCTGACGCTCTCCAGATTCGGCCCAACAATATATTTTTTCAACGCTGCCAATTTCCTAATTATCCAGGGAATTTCTGAATTACATAAATTACCATCATTTTGAAATGCTAACAAATAAATAACAATGCATCATAATAAAACATGTCATCTATGTAAAATGGGTAGAATTTCATGTAGTTTCACAATATCTAACTTTCATCCATGTTAAAAATGTTTAAAATTGTTGTTTGCATTAATTTGCACAAATGACATGCTAAAACGATTTATTTCATAACTGAATAATCGTAGCTCCGAATTAAATGAACTATATTTGCAAGTTGTCTAAAAAACGTGTAGAATCACATGGTGCATTCACTTCTGCTATTTAACAACTTTAAAATTCTTCTTTAGGCAGAACAATAGCAAATTTCAAAATTTGCATAAGGGGCCGTTTCATAAATGATATATGTTGTTTCCGACCTCATTTAAATGCCTAAATAGAAGTTTAATTATGATTCACCTCTTGTCATGTTTAACAACATTTAATATTGATGAGTAGCATAAACGGGAGTGAACTAAATATTTGAATGTGAAGTATCGTTAGTATGCAACTCATTGCATATTGAGCTTCATTTAGTGTGTACTGAATGATTGTTGCACCTTGCCATGCCATGCCTATTTAAACCGGAGCTGCATCATACTTGATTGTACATCATGCCATGAATATGTTGTGGTGTTTACCGTGTCATTTGTTTGTTTCGGATTGCTTCTCCTCGCTAGAGTTCCAAAACTGTTTCAGAGTGTGAGGATTCGTTCGACTAGCCCGTTCGTCTACTTAACGGATTTCGGTCTTTTTCCTAGTAGGATATCAGGCAAGATGACCATTACCTTGGATATCATTGCCATGCCAGATGTCTCGCTATGTCTCACTACTTACCGCTTGTTTGTCAAGCCTCCCAAAATGCCATGATAAGCCTCTAACCATCCACATCCTAGCAAACCGTTGTTTGGCTATGTTACCGCCTGCTCAGCCCCTCTTATAGCATTGCTAGTTGCAGTTGCAGGTTGTTCCATGTGGAAACATGGATATCTTGGGATATCACATTATTCTTGCTATTTAATTAATGCATCTATACACATGGTAAAGGGTGGAAGGCTTGGCCTTTTGCCTGGTGTTTTGTTCCACTATTGTCGCCTTAGTTTCCGATTACCGGTGTTATGTTCCATATTGAGCGATCCTAACATGCTTGGGGTTGTATGGGGACCCCCTTGAACATTCGTTTTGGGATAAAACTCTCCCGGCAAGGCCCAACATTGGTACTACATTTGCCTAACTAATAAAACTTGCATAGGGAGTAATTAACCCGTGGATAATTAATCAACAAACCGGACCAGTGCTCCTCATGAGTGTTGGTCCAAACAGAGCACTATGCGGGGCCACCCCAGGGCAATTTGGGTGTTTAATTTGGCCACTACACTAGCTCATCTCGTAGTGCCCTGAGAATGAGATATGTGCGGCTCCTGGCCTGCCGGGAGGTCTTGTTGGATTTGTTTTACCTTTAATGAAAGTCTTGTGTACCGGGATTCCGAGGATACTATGGGCTATCCCGCGGTTCAGGTTTTCCACCACATCTTGTGGCTAGTTTGTCATAGATGAGTTGGAGCACCCATGCATGGTTAAATCTTTCTAAAAGCTGTGACCGCGGTTATGTGGCAACTTGGAAATTTATAATATCTGGTTATAGAAAACTTAAAGTAAGCTTAATTAAAATACACCAACGGTGTGCGTAACCGTGACCGTCTCTTCTTGTGAGGTTTGAACCAAGAAGGGAACACAATGGGGTTATGATTGACTCGTAAGTAGGTGTTCAGAATCACTTCTTGATAATTACTAGTTCACGTTCGTTATGCGTAGATCACTCTTCTTAATCTTTTACTCATAATTTAGCCAGATAAAATGCGTAGTGCTATTGCAACCTCACCACTTAACCATGCCTCACCCATTAAGCTTTGATAGTAATGATATCCTTGGTAATGAGATTGATGAGTCCCCGTGGCTCACAGATTCCTACAACAACAGATGCAGGCACATGTAATGCAATGCTTTGACGTGAGAGCGATGATTTTTCTATTTGGAGTTCTTCTTCTTCATCGATCATAGGATGGGTTCTAGATCGACATCCAGGGATTAGTAGGGTGGACATCGTCTTCTTTTTCGTTTGATTTCATCCGTAATCGGATCCTGCTCTTCTGTATGATGATTTCTATGTATTGAAATATTTATGTTGTAGCATGTGGCGAGTGTAAGCCAACTCCATATACTCATCTCTTCTTTACATGTATTGTGACGATTTCCATTCTTATGAAGCGACCCGAAATGTGCTAGGATAGTACCGCATTTTAGGCGTGACAAGGAGCTAGCCTTGCAGCACACTCCATCGACCAGACATTAAATGCATGGTCAGTCTACCCAGTGTAGCCTGACGTAGGGCTATGTATAGGCCATCATCACGATGACCCGAGGGCGGGTAACAAGATGGGACGCTAGCGCGGCGTAAAGCAGGAGGATGGTAGTGAGGCACATCACGTCGAAGGAAGTACTCGATCGTCTGACACTTCACAGTTTCAGTTCATCTACTACGACGCGTCAAGAGCAAGTGGACTACCCAAACCGACTATCATTTTGTACATTACCTTATATTTTTTCATGGACCAAGTGTGGTATCCCCACAGGCCTATATAAGGGGAGGGCCAAGGTCGAAAGAGGGATAAGAAAACATGCATCCATAACACCACTCCCCACTTTGAGCAAGACTAGAGGATAGGAGAGAAGAGGAGGAGGGAGTTAGGAGTGTTCGGGCACTTTAGTTAGTACCCTGACCACCACTGGTCTCACCCCGACCACCCTTTTGTAACACTTGATCACTTGTACTCCACCAATTATATCAATACCAACAAGACGTAGGGTTTTACGCCAACATGGCGGCCTAAACCTATATAAAATCCCTTGTGTCCTTGCTTTCTTGTGTGCCTTTGAGAGTTGATTCACTAGGCATTTAGCCCCTGCCCAACTCACAAATACAGGGTATCCTTGATCCCTGGTGTCTGGAGAACACACTCCGATAGTACTTACGGAGACAAAGTTGATACGACACTAGGCGAGAGAGCACCTGGTCAAATCCCTGTGGAATGGAGCCGCGCTAGGACCATGCCGCTACAATTGTAGGAGTTTATGTTGAAGTCATCTCTAAAGTAGTCACCCCGGCTACTCATACCATTCCAACCTCGACACCACGTTGAGACCTGGAAAGCTTTACGACGACGTTGTAACATATATAGGTCAATAAGGATCCCTTACGTCGAATGGCTCGTACACTATTACTCAAGGATTGTAAAAGCATGCGTGAGGTTGATTTCTTGGTCTGTCGTATGCAGCCTCCTGGCTGGATACAGTGATCATCCACTGTATTCAAAAGGGGGTTCCACACCTAGTCCCGAGCCATCTAGGAAGATCAAATGACTTGGAGTGCTCTCGAGAGGCTCCCGCGGCACGCCACCGACCAATGGATGGCTAGGAGGCGCACTCGATGCGAGGATCCTAGGGAGGTGGGTACTCCAGCATCCTTTATAGGAGTAATGTTTATTCATGGCATAATTATATGAGTATCACGTCCATAAACCCATAGACCATTACCCAACTACATCTATAACTAATACTCCATCTCAAGAGCGCTATCCAGCATGCATCTCAAAGTATAAAGTAAAACAGAATATTGCATTAAGTATGATGACATGAAGTAGATTATATATTGTGTTCACCCTGCCTTCAAAGGACAACTACGCAATCATATTTTTATCTCTAGTGGCAGGAACACCAATACAAGCCTTTTCCACTTTCTGTCACTTTGGTAGCTTACTAGCATGGTTTAACCCAACTATCATATACACATCCATCTATTGATCAAATAGCAAACTCGGCCAAAGAACGAGAGATTAGATCAGAGAGCATATATGACCAATAATTATGCAGTAAAAGAACAAAATAGATTTCAAAAGAATTCATGAATAAATCTGATCATAAAGTGACAATTCATCATATCTCCACGAACACACCACAAGAATTACACATGATGGATCAGAATCATATAGGGCGGATCATGTGATCTTTATATTGAGAAACAAGAGAGAGAGAGAGAGAGAGAGAGAGAGAGAGAGATCATGATGGTTTTCAAGTTGATGAAGATGGCCAGCGTGATCATTTTCCCCTCTGACAGAGTACTGGAAAAGGCCTCCGTTGGCGGAAAAATCCCGACAATAAATTCTTGGGGGTTTTCAAAGGTATATAAAGGCACAGGGACCGATTGGTAGGGGATCGGAGGCTTAGGCGGCCCACGCGGCAAGGTGATGCACCCCTGCGGGGCACGTGGGGATGGCGCATGGGCCCCCTGGGTGCCCCCTGGCATATGTTGGTGCTCCATGTAAGCTTTTGTACTTCAGTATTCTGCTGATTTTTTTGGATTTTTTTAGTTCGATATAAATTATTTTTCTGCAAAGTCCAAAAAATAGAAAACATCAACTCACTAAGTTAATAGGTTAGTCCAGAAAAAAAATATAAATAGGTTCCACAAGTATGCTAATTTAATATAAATATGGCATGGAACAAGCAAAATATATAGACACATTTGAGAAGTATTGTCCTCGAGTAGGTAGATGATAACAAAGTAAATTTTTATTGTGAATACCACTAACATGAATTATAATTAATTTGTTGTAATTGGCTACAATCTTAAAGGATAGTGATGTAAAGCAATAGTTTATAGTTGATATAAAGCAAGTGACATCGAAATGTCCAAGCAAAATCACTTTTGCTTTTCACAGATCCATCCTTTCATGCCAATTTCATTGAATGTCGGAAGGTTTAGAAAGAAGGTCAGGTGTATCATGAAAGCATAGAACACTAAGTCTTCATCGTATCCAGAGACAATCTTATTGTAAGCCGACTGGATCGTCGGTCAAGTGGATGAACGACATAACTTCATGTTTCAATCAATCAATAACTTATGCAATACTTGAGAAAGAGCTTTTTTTATTCGTGCACTTAAATGGCTGAGAGAATAATGATGGAGGTTTATAAGAATACAAAAGTGGAAGAAAGTCTCACATCGAAATGGTTGATCATTAGGTAATGGTGAGGCCTTATAATTGATGTCAAAACGAGGAGTCGAGATTGCCATGTAACAGATGCACTATATCTATCAATAAGTAAAAGCTCTCTAATAAACTAGTGGGGTGTGCATCCAACTCACGAAGACCTAGAGCATATTGAGGAAGCTTATCTTAGGAATTTGCAGGCCAAGTTCTGTAATGTGAAAAACCCCAACTAGTATGTAAATATGAAGGATATGAAAACGTTCAACATGGAAATGTAATGTGCTACTTTGAAGCACATATGTATGAAAAAATGATAGTAGTGTGTCCCCCTCTCTTTATTCTCTCTTTTTTTATTCCTCATAAGGTAGGGGCAACACTCTAATATGATGATTAACAAAATAATTATACTCACAACTCAACTGATAATAAACATAATGCAAAAACATCTATTGAATGTCTCTGGAAGTGTATAGTATATGCAATGATCTAGCATAGTAAAGACATCAAAAGAACAAGGCATATAAATATCATTCTATCTTATGATCACACAATGGTGGTAATAAATATCTCTAATCATCTAGTGTTGATGATGAAAGTTGTATGGCAATATATCTAGGGATGGCTACGAAAATAACATGATAGATAGGTATATACGGTGCCTGTTTTGAGGAGGATATGTGGTTTGAACAACAGGAAGTTCTCCCACGGGGTTTGGATGTATCGGCGAAAGATGTGTCAAGTCAAGAGATGAGTGTGAGCTATGTACGATACCGTAGAGGCTGGCAAAATATGTATATGCGGAAATGCAAAAAACGGATTGTAAGCTCGCGTTAGTCATGAAGAAATCAAATACTTATTATAATCATACCATGGTATTACTTTAGGAAAATCATGTAATCAATGCAACTCCTAGGGAGGAAGTGTTTGGCGTAGGCGAAGTCCGTTGCACACCCCGACCCATTATACACGAACGGTTTACTTACAATGCCCTTCAACTTGGACCTCACTACATAACGAGAGGACACACTTTTATGTAAATTAATGAAAGGAAAAGACATTGAGTTCTATGACATTTACAACATTTCCCCATTAATTCGCTTAAGTTCTTTTACCGACACATTCCTTTATTACTCCCTATCATATCTCAAAACTATTGCAAAGAACGTAACCCTATCTTCAGTTCAACAATCTATATTAATTCATGCATTTTTAATTATACAACTAAGCATATGTATCATTTTAATCACTAATATATTAAACAATGCCAATGACCAATTACTATTCAACCCTCAAAACAAATATAAGTGAAGCCAGAGAGTTCTAACAGTTTCTAATAGAACTACCGCCATGCTCTAAAGAATATAAGTGAAGCAAAAGAGTAAATTTAATAAATGCAAGGACTATGTGTATCTCTCTAAGCATGTATACCAGGACGGCAGGATATTATGATCGACTATGACCACACATAAAAGGAAAAGAAAAGAAAATTAAAAATAAAGACGCTCTAACTATTCACACATATCATGGGTACAACCAAGACTAACCGAATTATTGATAAAGAAAGGCAAGATGCCTATCGGGGCATCCCCAAGCTTACATGATTGAGACTTCTTGAAATATTACTTTGCGGTGCCTTAGGCATCCCAAAGCTTGAGATCTTGTGTCTCCTTAATTCCTCTCATATATAATCTCCATCGAGTCTTAAAAACTTCATCCACACAAAACCTGACAAGAACTTGTGAGATATGTTAATATAAATAAAAACCTTAACATTCTCTACTATATAAAATCATGAAAATTATAATTGCAAATTAATCATTTAATGTCCACACATTTCTTAGATCTCTATCCTGTAATAGGAATATTAAATTAGCAAACATAAGCAAACAATGCAACTATAACATCATTTGTCAAAATAGACAGTCTGTAAAGGACGGTTAAATTTCAATACTTATGCAAATCTAAAAATTCTGAAAAATTACCAAGTAGCAACTAACTTATAAATTCTTACTGTGTAAAAATTTCAATTTTTTTATCATGTTCTGACTATTCAGGAATATTCAGACAATAATAGAAAAAAATGTTTCCAGCATCAACTCGTAAACTTGCAAACTAAGCATGATAAAGGCTAAACTTGGCTCTTTATTGAAAGTTAAGATACAAAACATGATTACTACAGTGGCATTGATCATGTATACACACAAAAACAAAAAATATAAAAGTTGGTTTGCCTCCCAAGAAGCGCTTTTCTTTAATGCCTTTTAGCTAGGCATAAAGGAAGATTCATGTTTTCTCATCAATAACTTCCAAGGGATAGGTAGACCTCATAATAGATTCATAAAGGTAATTTGATTTTCTTCCTTGGAAACTGTTTCATCCCCTTCCTCGTAGGGAATTGGAATTTAATTTTTTACTTCCTTCATGTCGATGACAACACCTATAGTTCTCAAGAAAGGCCTTCCTATAATAGGACTGAAGTATTGCATTCTGTATCCATAATAATTAAATCTACAGGGGCATAATTTATATTAGCAATTATAGGACAATATTAATTCTCCCCAAAGGTTTCTTGATAGTGAAATCAACAAGATGCAAACTTAAAGAACATTCTGTCATAGGTTTCACAGGTTTTAAATCAAGCACATCATATAAAGTTTTTGGCATGGTGGAAACACTAGCTGTTAAATCATACAAAACATTACATTCATAATTATTGATAGTGATTTTGATAGTAGGTTTTCAACCATCTTCTAATTTTCTAGGTATGGAAACTTCTTGTTTAAATTTCTTTCCCTAGCTTTCAAAACAACTTCAACAATATGTTCGTTAAAAACTTTATTTTGTTCTTCCGCATTAGGGGAATTAAAAATGGTGTGCAAGACTTTAATAACTTCAGTAACAGAGCAATCATCATAATTAAAAGCATAACCATCAATAATTGTGGGATTAATAATACCTAAGTTTTGACCTCTTCAAACCCACTTTATTATTATTGACACAAGATTGATCTCCGAACTTGTGGGATCTTTTCTATTTAAAGTTGACTCTCTTCCAAACTCGCATTCTTTATTATCATAAGTAATACCTAAGAAAATCAAAGATTTCGTCCACAAAGGGGGGTTTTAGTACAACCGTGGTGGCGGTGCTGCGAGCGCGGTGGTGGAGTGTTATGAGCCATGTGTCGGTGTCAAAACCGGCGGATCTCGGGTAGGGGGTCCCGAGCTGTGAGTCTAGGATCGATGGTAACAGGGGACGAAGGGGACGATGTTTTACCCAGGATCAGGCCCTCCTGTGGAGGTAAAACCCTACGTCCTGCTCGATTATATTGATGTGTATGAAGGTTACAGAGTTGATCTACCACGAGATCAATTAGCTAAAACCCTAGATGAGTTTCTCTGTCATTCAATCAAAAACCCTCTGGCTTATATAGACGCCAGGGGTCCCTAGGGTTACACATGGTCGGTTGCCCACCAAAGGTAAAAACATGCCTATTCTACTTGGAAGACACGTCACGGCTCCTGAGGTCTCCTCCCTAGCGACGGGACCTTCGATCAGTCCAATCCGCAGCAAGCGGCCCATGAGTCCGACCTATAAGAAATAGGCCGACAGTCCGAGGACCCCTTAATCCCGGACTCCCTCAGTAGCCCCCGGACTAGCCTCCAACGTCGAGGCATATTATCCGAACAATCTTGCGCGTCAAAGTCTTCGGCTTGCGAGGCGAGTCCCTCTATCCCTTCTTGTTCGGCAACCATCCCTCCATCGATGAACGCTCAATCGTTGAGAACTTGCGGGACCCATTGCAGTAACTTAGACGCCCCTCGACCCTTGCGCGCCTAGGGAAGACGGGAGGCCCAGCAGCTTTTTACAAAACCGCCCTTCCCCCAAGGGAGGCACCACCCATTTAAACAGGCTGAATCGTGGTCTAGGCCACCCCTTCCTCTCTTGCTCCATCAGAAAAAGCTTCGAACGAGCGATCACCAAAAAACATGGCGAGCGCCCCTGGTTCTTCCTCGCGTCCTTACGGCACCCTTCCCGGGGATTGGGCAAGTTGCTCTGTATCCCTCCTTCGGCTGCGAGACCTCGAGACCCAAGGCTATCTTCCCTCCTCGGATCTGGCGGCTACCCGCGCCGGATTAAACCCTCACAAGGGAGAGCGGGTTTGTTTCGTGCCTTTCCTCTTGCAGGGCCTAGGATTCCCCATTCATCCCTTCTTGAGGGGATTACTGGAATTCTACGGGATCCAGCTCCACCACCTTACCCCCGGATCTATTCTGCACATCTCGGGCTTTGTTGCTCTTTGCGAGATGTTTCTGGGCTGCGAGGCTCACTTTGGATTATGGAGGAAGTACTTCTGTCTCGTCCCCCGCACTCGAGGTGAGACAATTCGGGAAGTCGGAGGAGCCGAAGTATGCCGTATAGCCGGGACGGGATACCCAGTGGGGACTCCGAAGAAAGAGTCCGAAGAATGGTCCTCGGAGTGGTTCTATATTGAGGACGTCCCCCTGTTCGATCCAGCTCGGAGGGGTTTTCCCGAATACTCCGACGCCCCTTTGAAGAAAAGGTATAACTGGCGACCGAAGAGTTCATCCCTAGAGGAAGATGCCGAAGTGCAACGCCTGGCTACCCAAGTAAGGCTGCTAACTCATAACAAGCTGACCATTATTGATGTGATGGCCGTCGCCATCGCTCAATGCGTTCAACCCCTCCAGCAAAGGATACACCCTTTGTGGCGTTACAACGGAACAAGCGACACCACTCGTTCCCGACGGCTAGGCCCTGCCAATCAAGCGGCGATGGCGGCCGTACTGGCAGACCTATTCAAAGGGGAAGAAAAAGACTTTGTTCGGCTACCGGCTAAGGAGGGCTACTCGGGTTATAACCCCATCGAATGGGTAAGCCTTTCGACTGTGTGACCTGAGTTTGGGTTTTTCACTTGTCCCTTTTGACCGAAACTTTTAATCTGTGCGAACAGAGCTGGAGGTGCTTTGTCGAGACAATCAACTGTCCGGCTCCTCAACCAGAGAACTACTCTCGTGATGACGATCCAGGATTCCACGACGATCCGGAACTGTCGATCGAGCACGAAGACGGGGTCTTTTACCAAGAGAGCCTTGATGGTTCAAAGGTGGCCATCATAGCCGATCACCCCGGATCACTCCCTTCTTCTACTACCGGCAAAAAGAAAAATTCTTCCCGTAAAAGGCAAGCGGCCTTCATCGACCCGAACGTGCCGGTTTCTGCTCCCAAGCGTCATTGGTCCACGCGACGAACGTCGACTGCGGCAACAATGCCCGGACCGGACAGCAATGGGAATCCTTCATGTGAGCCAACCGCCGGGACGACCCCGACCACTTGTTCAACCAAAAGGTACCTCGTTCGGCCGCTTAATCTATTGTTAGCATGATTGATAGGATTTTACAGAAGATCTCATGCCGAAATACTCAGGAAACGAGTACAACCGTCTTCTGCCGGGAATGTTACCGGGGTTCCTGGCAATACTCATGAATCAAGGCCTTCTGCCCATGCTGAACCTGCTGCGGAAGCCCCTATGGCCAGTCAGGCCCCTGAAGATTCTGGGGACGCCGTATCATTCACTAACTCCGAGGCAGAGAGTGCGATGAACCACCGGCGGCGACAAGAAGCCCTGCGCCACCAGGCGTTTTCCGGACAAGAGTTTAATGCTTTAAGTTCAGTAGATGCGTACATCGGAGCTGCCCGGGCTGGCTTTGGGGAAGCCGTGAAAATGATATCTTCCAGCCTGGAGGTGAGTGATCGGTTTTAATAATCCGGGCACATGTAGTAACCCATTAGCCCCCCAGCCTTGAATTGGTCGGGACGACCGAGTTAAGGATCCGCATATTGTTTTATTGATGATGTAGGCTTCAAGGCAGCAAAATAACAATTGGCCGAAGATCTGGAGGCGAGCTGAATGCAGGTGCAAGCCGTGAAGGCTGAACTTGAACAAGTGAAGAATTTTACCCGGGAGGCGCATCGTGAGTATGTCCATTTTGCCGATCTTAGTATATAGTCTCATGCTGACGCAAGGTTACTTCGTAGCAGCTGAGTCTATAGGGCAGTTGCAAAAAGATTTAGATGCAACCCGAGAATCCCAGAGGTACGCCGAGTCCCAGTATGAGGCCGGCTGTCTTTCGTCGCAGCGAAATTTGGAGGAGAAGAAACGTCTCCAGGCGGAAAACCGGCAGCAGGCCGAAGAAATTGAGAGTTTAAAACTCAATTGGCTCAAACCCAAGAAGAGAACCAGAAATTACAGAGGGGCATGTTCGGTAAGTGCGATTATAACGTCGAAGTGTACCTTTAATACATAAAGTGTGATGGACCTGCCTCGTCTCATGTATAGGTCTCCTGACCGGGCAACCTGAAGAAGAGATCGGATCCTACCGGGGGAACCTTCTGAAGGAACTATCCACCGTACATGAGCGGGCTCGGTAGGCTATGAGGAGCATGATGAAAGCGCTATGGCCTGCCGAGAAGCCTCCGGAGGGGATGTCCGAACTGGCTGATCGGTTCAAGGGAGCACGACGTCGGTTCGAGCTATGGAAGGCATCGGCCTGCCGAGAGGGAGCACGAGAGGCGTTGGCGATGATCAAGACCCGTTATACCGGTCTTAACCCCGAGTATATGGCTCAGGTTGGGCCGGCAGGGCCGGATGGGCAAGAAGTGCCGCTTCATTTGGTGTATGACCAAGTGATGCCCGCCGCTCGTCTCTCGCAAGAAGATTGCACCCTGGATGCCTTAATAGACAATCTTGACCAGCAGCCGAATGAGTGATTTTATGTAACTATGTACTGTAAATCAAAAATTGCTCCGTCTGTGATGTAAACTTTGTCTTAACCGGCCATCAGCTTCGACCTCCCGTGCTAAGAGCTTGGGAGTGTTCCTTATCAAATATCCTTCAATAAGAGGGAATTCTTTCGTGAAACCAGGCAATCCGGCCATTTGGTGCGAACAGACAGAAAATGCACAGGGAGATATGTTATATTACTGCTTAGCGTAAGAAACATCTTCCAAAGAAAATAGTACC
Organism: Elymus sibiricus; assembly: GCA_039707655.1. Taxonomy (NCBI): domain Eukaryota; kingdom Viridiplantae; phylum Streptophyta; class Magnoliopsida; order Poales; family Poaceae; genus Elymus; species Elymus sibiricus. The sequence continues at coordinate 411,713,388 of CM077671.1, forward strand.
TCTATCGGTACCTTCCTTCAGGCTGCTACGTAAATCGTAGATAGTAAGGCCGTGTACTGTTAGTATTCGACTAATGGCTTTTTCGAGAAAAGAAGCCCAAGTGATGGTGATAACAACCATAATTTTTATTTGTTGCTTCCGTCGTAGCCGATCAATTGTCTGCTAAAGATAGCTAGCTTTTGGCTTCACCCGTCTGAGGTACGTATCCGGGTGATCCAGCCGTAACAATCGCAGAGGTGCTCCCTTTACCCTCTAGCCGAACAATCGGGAACGTAGAGGGTAAACACAGGAGCGAGGCAACCCAGCTTGGCAAAATCTTAGTTCTAATTGATGCATATAATGGCTTAAAAATCGACAAGGGAAACACGCATACATGATAGATGCTTAAAAAATATATAATCATCGGCTTCGGAAAGAAGCCCCCAGGTGTTATGTTCGGATGTAACATTTGAGGATGTATGCCGAAAAACTTAACACGAGCTCGGTTTAGCCGAGCATAGATTTGGGAAGACAAATCCGAACCTGCAAAATCAAGGTAGAAGGGAAGGAAATATGAAAAAGAAGAAAAGGAAAAGGTGGGTAAAGAGTATGACGACACCGGTCTAGCCGTAAAAGCGCCGAAGACGAGCTGCGTTCCATGGGTTTGGTTCGAGGTGGTTATCCGGCGGGTTGCGAAGACGATAAGCCCCTCCTGTAAGTACTTCGTCAATTATATAAGGGCCCTCCCACTTGGGATTGAGTTTATGCTTCTGCTTCTCCGGGAGTCGCAAGACGAGTTCGCCCACATTGTACGCCTTTGCCCTGACCTCCCTGCTCTGGTAACGCCGGGCCTGTTGTTGATAAAAAGTAGAACGTGCCCGAGCTATGTCGCGCTCTCCTTCTAAGGCGTCCAAGGCGTCCTGCCGATCTAACTCGGCCTCCTTTTCTTCATACATGCGCACCCTTGGTGCGTCGTGAATAATATCACAGGGAAGGACTGCTCCTGCCCCATAGACCATAAAGAACGGTGTGTATCCCGTTGATCGATTCGGGGTGGTACGCAAACCCCACAGAACGGAGTCAAGCTCCTCTACCCAATGGCAGTCGGATTCATGAAGAGACCGGACCAGACGTGGTTTAATACCACTCATGATGAGGCCATTGGCCCATTCGACTTGTCCATTGGTCTGCGGGTGATACACCGATGCGTAATCGAGCTTGATGTCCATGTTTGCGCGCCAGTCCTTTACCTCTTGGGCGGTGAAATTGGATCCATTGTCTGTTATTATACTGTGCGGGACACCGTAACGGTGTACCACGCCGGATATAAAATCGACTACTAGTCCGGACTTGGATGATTTGACAGGTTTTGCTTCGATCCATTTGGTGAACTTGTCAACCATGACCAGTAGATATTTATTCTTCTTGGTCCCCCCTTTAAGTGGTCCGACCATATCCAGCCCCCAGACCGCAAAAGGCCATGTAATCGGAATAGTCTGAAGAGCTGTTGGGGGCATGTGGCTTTGATTTGCAAATAGTTGACATCCCACGCAGCGTTGGACAAGTGTCTGGGCGTCCGCTCGAGCGGTGGGCCAGAAAAAACCAGCTCAAAAGGCCTTGCTTACTAAGGCCCGTGCCGCGGCGTGGTGGCCACCCATTCCTGCGTGGACTTCGGCCAAAAGCTGCCTTCCTTCTTCCTCAGATATGCACCGCTGGAGTATTCCGGTGGTGCTTTTCTTGTATAACTCACCCTCGTGGACTTTAGGCCTTGGATCGCCGAATTATGCGCCTCGCCTCTGTCTGATCGTCGGGGAGTTCTTGGCGAAGAAGGTAAGCGATGAAGGGCTCGGTCCATGGTGCGATTACTGCCATGACCTCGTGAGCGGAAGGCGTTTCGTCCATTACGGAGCCGCCGATGATTTGGTCGTCTGGTTCATTTACAGGGGGAACAACCTCTTCCACGCTGATGTATCTAGCACCCTTATTGTCGTCCTGCCATACCACCGACGGTTTGAAGAGCCATTCAAGGAAGGTGTTTTTCGAGACAGGGTCACGTTTGGCCCCCATGCGAGCCAGTATGTCAGCAGCTTGGTTGTTGTCTCTAGCGACATGGTGGAATTCCAGCCCCTCGAACCGTGCGGATATTTTAAGGACGGCGTTTCTGTATGCCGCCATCTTCGGGTTTTTGGCGTCGAATTCGCCGTTGATTTGAGAGATGGCCAGGTTGGAGTCTCCCCGTACCTCCAGCCGTTGTATGCCCATTGATGCTGCCATCCGAAGACCGTGCAAAAGTGCTTCATATTCAGCTGCGTTGTTGGAGTCGGCATACATGATTTGTAACACGTATCGGACGCTGTCACCTGTGGGAGATGTGAGAATAACTCCAGCCCCCAGTCCGGCCAATGTTTTGGACCCGTCGAAGTACATTGTCCAATGGGAGTATGTACTGTATTCCCTGGGGAGCTCGGCCTCTGTCCATTCAGCGAGGAAATCTGCCAGCACCTGAGATTAAATAGCTCGTCGTGGCTTATAGGCGATTTCAAAAGGAAGGAGCTCAATGGCCCATTTGGCTATGCAGCCGGTGGCGTCCTTGTTATTGATTATATCGTTCAGGGGTACTTCTGATGCCACCGTGACCGAACACTCTTGAAAGTAATGTCGGAGCTTCCGTGATGCCATAAACACTGTATAGGCTATCTTCTGGTAGTGCGGGTATTTGGACTTGCATTGCGTTAGCACTTCTGACACATAGTATACCGGTTTTTGTATCCGGAATTTGTGACCCTCCTCTTCTCGTTCGACGACGAGCACTGCGCTAACCACTTGATTAGTGGCCGATATGTACAACAACATTGGTTCACCGGCGCCTGGTGTTGTGAGTATGGGGTTACTTGCCAGCAGTGTTTTGATTTCCTCTAACGCAGCTGCTGCTTCATCGGTCCACTCAAAATTGTTGGTTCGTTTCAGCAACTTGTAGAGCGGTAAAGCCTTTTCACCAAGGCGGGAAATAAAGCGACTTAACGCCGCCACGCAACCCGCCAACTTTTGGACATGCTTTAGCTCTGTAGGAATCGCAAGTTCCGATAGGGCGCGGATCTTAGCCGGGTTGGCTTCTATTCCTCTATGGGAAACAATGAATCCGAGTAGTTTACCAGCGGGAACTCCGAAGACACATTTATCTGGGTTGAGTCGTATATCATACTCACGTAGGCTAGCAAAGGTTTGCCTTAGGTCGTCAATCAGCTGGCTGACGTGTTTGGTTTTAATGACCACGTCGTCCACGTATGCCTCGACTGTTTTACCGACCTGTTTCTCGAGACATGTCTGAATCATGCGCTGGTATGTGGCCCCTGCGTTTTTTAGCCCAAAAGGCATTGTGTTGAAGCAGAATGGGCCGTAAGGGGTGATGAATGCGGTTGCAGCTTGATCGGATTCCTTCATTTTAATCTGATGGTATCCGGAATAAGCGTCTAGGAAGCACAGAGAGTCGTGTCCGGCTGTGGCGTCAATAATCTGGTCTATGCGTGGTAAGGGGAAAGGGTCCTTAGGGCAGGCTTTATTAAGGTCTTTAAAGTCGACGCACAGCCGCCAGGATTTATCTTTCTTTGGTACCATCACCAGGTTTGCCAGCCATTCGGGGTGCTTGATTTCCCGTATGAATCCGGCCTCTAGCAATTTGGCTAGTTCTTCGCCCATAGCTTGTCGTTTGGGCTCGGAAAAGCGGCGTAAAGTCTGTTTGACGGGCTTGAAGCCTGCGATTATGTTCAGACTATGTTCTGCTAGCCGCCGTGGGATTCCTGGCATATCCGAAGGGTGCCAGGCGAAGATGTCCCAGTTTTCTCGTAAGAATGCTCGCAGTGCCTCGTCCACCATGGGGTCCAGTTGAGCTCCGATGGACGCTGTTTTATTGGGGTCCGTTGGGTGTACCTGAAATTTAACAATTTCTTCTGCAGGTTTAAAGGACGTGGGTTTGGGCCTTTTACTAAGGATCACATCGTCCTTGTCCACTGCTGACCGGAGTGCGGTCAATTCCTCTGCAGCAAAGGTCTCGGCTAGTGCCTCGAGGGCGAGCGCTGCTGTTTTGTTCTCAGCTTGAAGGGCTATATTCGGGTCACTGGTGATTGTGATTACCCCGTTTGGTCCTGGCATCTTGAGCTTCATGTACCCGTAATGTGGTATAGCATTTTGTGAAGGCGTCACGCCCCAACAGGGCGTGGTAGCCACTGGGGAAGGGCACGATATGGAAGAGAAGTTCTTCGGATCGGTAGTTTTCGAGCGTGCCGAACACCACGTCCAGGGTGACGCGTTCGGAATACCGCGCCTCTTTCCCAGGGATGATCCCCCGGAAGGTTGTGCTGCTATGTTCGATGCGAGATCGGTCGAACTGCATTTTTCCAGGGTGTCCTCGTAGATGAGGTTTAAACCACTGCCGCCGTCCATTATCACCTTTTGTAACCTAAAACCATCGACGATGGGGCTTAGGACCAGAGCGGCCGGTGTTCGGCCGGGGCAGGTGGTTGATTGGTCAGTTTCTCCGAAGGTGATGGGTATGTCTGCCCATGAACTTGTTGCCACCACATGGTAGACCTGATCAAGTTCTCTAAGAGCTCTCTTCCTCCTGTTCCTAGAGGGAAACGTTTCGTAGATCGTCAGGACTTCAGTGTTGTAATCTGGTGGCGTTGTTGAACGTCTGCTCGGAGGTAGTGCCTCAAGGATGGCCTCTCCTCTTTTTGCGACCTGCCTAACGACCCAGCAAGCTCTGAGGCTGTGAGTCGGGCTTGTGTTCAGCAAAACAGAATGTATAGGGCACGGCTTGTCCAATAGTCCGTCGAGGACAGTTCTGACTCCCGTAGGGGGTCTATTTCTTTTCTTGACGGGTTCATGTTCGGCCAGCTGCTTCGGAGGTATCCGCTTTTTCCGATCTCCTCTAGGGTATTTGGCAAAGACTGGTTCCGAAAGTAATCGTTCGGCTTGCCAGGTGCTTTCCATGGCACAATATTTTTGTACCAGGTCCGATAGCTCGGTGAAGTCGTGAATGTGTCGACGGGCTAGAGCGTTGAGGATCCCTTCATCACGACAATTGCGGCTGAAGGTTGCCATTATCTCCTAGTCACTAGAGCCTGGTACTCTGTTCCTAAAAAGGAGGAGTCTAGCCCAAAAATGATGAACCGACTCCCCTGGCAGTTGTTTAACATCCCGTATGTCCGAAGACTTAGACTTTCCTGCGATGCTAGAATGCTCGACTTGGGTGGTGGGTGGGAAAAAATTTAGTTCCGCGCCATGATGTGAGTCCGGAATCACGGGGTTCGGCGCGGGGGAGTTGGAGTCCGTATTGACTATATGGCCCTTTCACGCAGGGTTCGAGTTGAGCGCTAGATCGGGAATCGATCCCGAACTATTTCCGGAGCGAACTCCGAAGTCCGGGTTACAGGGGAGATCTTGATGATCGGAAACCGGGATATAAATCGTTTTTAATCCCGGTTGTTGAGGGGACGAGCTTCTAGCCGGACACTCGACGGTGGCGACTAAGTGAGTGATCGAGGGGGTGTGAATCTCCCTATTATCAGGTTTAAGCCCAATCCGGTTATAGACCGGGATCTGGTCGTCGGACACGCCCATGGTTTGAATCCGATCGAGAAGCTCGTTCAGGGGCGAGACGTCGATGGGGTACGTGTCGCCGAAGCACGTGGGGTCGATCCGTAGCGCCGTGGTTCCAGGGTCGCTCGACGGCGAATCCAGGTTATGCTCGGCCGAGACGGATCCGGGCACATCAACTGGGTCGGGCGTTCTAGACAGCCCGAGGGTAGAGGCCATCTCAGAGGTGGCGTCCGATGCTCCCGGTGCCAAGGCGTCGGGATCTACGGGCTCCTCCGTGAGAGCTGAGGGCTTCATCAAAACAAGTTCTCCCCGTGAATCAGTGACGGACTCTAGGTTTTCGAATCTGATTTCTTGATCGGGGAGGAAACTTCCGATCTGGCCAAGATGGTCAGTCGGATCGGCACGCGGTTGGATGTTGCTGCCTGCGGAGATCTGTCCAAGGACGGAGACCTCCTGGCTGCAGATTTCACCGCTCATGATAAGGCGAGCCATCGATTCCTTTGGCGATCACAGCGAAACTCTCAATGAAAGCACCAATGTCGGCTTCAAAACCGGCGGATCTCGGGTAGGGGGTCCCGAGCTGTGAGTCTAGGATCAATGGTAACATGGGACGAAGGGGACGATGTTTTACCCAGGTTCAGGCCCTCCTGTGGAGGTAAAACCCTACGTCCTGCTCGATTATATTGATGTGTATGAAGGTTACAGAGTTGATCTACCACGAGATCAATTAGCCAAAATCCTAGATGAGTTTCTCTGTCTTTCAATCTAAAACCCTCTGGCTTATATAGACGCCAGGGGTCCCTAGGGTTACACATGGTCGGTTGCCCACCGAAGGTAAAAACATGCCTATTCTACTTGGAAGACACGTCACGGCTCCTGAGGTCTCCTCCCTAGCGACGGGACCTTCGATCAGTCCAATCCGCAGCAAGCGGCCCATGAGTCCGGCCTATAAGAAATAGGCCGACAGTCCGAGGACCCCTTAATCCCGTACTCCCTCGCCATGGTGACGCTAGACTTCGATGATGCAAGCCATCCAGCGGTGCAGCGAACCGTGGTGGTGCTACGCATGCAACGGGGGTCTGACAAGCCGGGGAATGATCGGGACTCTCGTCAACCGACCGATGTCTAGCATCGTCCTCAAAGCAGGTCAAATTATCGCTTTCTTGTTACCAGTTATAGGATAACATATTTTGATAGGCTGAAATATCATCTGCAGGCTCAAGCTGCATACTTCATTGGTGTTGATTATAAAAAGTGTAATCCTTTTTCTTTCTTTTACAATGGCAGGTGTTCTGTCTATTTAACTTAATGTTACTCTTGGTTTTATGACAGCAGAAATGTATGGGCGACAGATCCTTTTGTTCTGGTGACTCCGATGTCATCCCTAAAATGCATTTGGTATGCTCTTTTGTGGCTGACCAGTTCAGTCCAGACTAGCAAACATGCCCGTGCGTTGCACCGGGAAAAAAATGACGTGCTTTGCTGCGAAACAAACGTCAATTATCATTAATTAGGTTGAACAGGTAGATGATAAGTGTGATGATGATAAAAATGATGGATCAATTAATAATATGATCTTTGGGGCGCGACATGAATCCTAGTCAAGTAATCGGGTGAACAACCTTATATTTAGACTACCATACTCATAATAAAAATATTCTACATTTAATGCTTATTTTGAGTTACCGACATCAGACAATAAAAGTGTGGTATACTTTGTTCGACATCCATCCATGCATGCTTCTGTCGTGTGCATTGACCGTGAAGTCCTTGTTGTATAGATATTCTAAGTTTCTGTTTTGTTGCAATATATGTAGGATTATCCATTGCAATTGCATCTTTGCTTAGTTTGTTGCTCAATTCACGGTTAGATGTAATTTGCTATGTTCTCCTTTTAGATGATTATCACTAAGTAAACTTAACGCTATCATACATAAAACTATTAATGTCTTTAAATCTTGGTGGTAGGATATAACAACTTCTGTAATTAAGAACGTAGGTTATTTTTGTTTACTATATTCTTTTGTTTAAATAATTTTTTTGTACTGTGGTATCCCTATACATAGTTTCAGATAAGCATAACTGAGTTAATTAATGACGGTGCCAGTGTCGCTAGTGTCCTGTTTTTCATGGATACAATTTAGAAAGCAAAAAAATGTTACGACATTGTAGATCAGATTAATTATTTTACTACCATCAGACAATAAAAGTTTCTTTACACGTAACAATAGCTTTATTGGGATCAACTAAAAACTCTATTGCCATGACACGTAAATGCGTGTGTTTTGGTATCGATGGTTTATTATGCACACATATGGATCGTGATCAATAGTGGCTGAAGACAATTTATTTTGTATTTACTTTACTGGACATGCAGGCATATATGTTTTTGCCGTGTGTCTTAACATGTGTATATACGTTTTTCAACATTGTCTTAACCTTATCCATAGAAACCAAGTTCACAGAACAATACCACGTCCATTGTCTTAATGACATCCATCTATGTGCACGGCTGCACGCTAACACGTCATGAACTTATCGGTCCGTGACAGAAAAGGTAAACACGTCAGCTGGTCTAGAAGATACCAGTTGCCTCGCTGCGCCCATCAGCGAGATCCACATCCCGTCACTGCGCTCCTCACTGGACCCGCTTGAGGCCGCCGTCGAGATCCTCACGCTGCAGCCGGCCCGCTCGAGGCCGCCGTCGCTCCAGTAACGTCCGGCTCGCCATGGATGGATCTTACTCCGGTGCTGCTCTTCTTTCAGCCTCTGCTCCCTCTGTTTGCTGATTTGTAGCCAGCTGCACACCAATTTGGTGTCTTATTTTCCACTTTCGCTCGCTCAATGCCTCCGCCATAATTTATGCAGTTAATTCATCTGTTTGTTGATTCTCTAGTCAGCTTGTTGATTTCCAGCCAACTCGCGATTGTATATAAATTGGTGTAATTTGATGAAAAAGGCAAGGTGGGACTATTTTAATTTGTAGCGAATCCTATTTCTAGCACAGGCATACCGTGCTCAATCGGGTTAGGAGTATTTTTTTAGACAAATCGGGTTAGGAGATGAAGTCGCTAGTTCAAGCCCCGCCAACACGAATTATTTTTTAGCTGCTCGGCCCAGTAGTCCATCAAATTGCAGGAAAAAAAGTGTGGATCCAGGCCCACCCAGGTGCATATGTAAGGCCAGCAGGGACGACGGACGGAAATTTTGACATACGGACGAAACGGACGAAAATTACTGGGTATAAGAAGCGTTTCTCCTTTTATTATTAATTAATTAACTAGCAAAAAGGCCCGTGCGTTGCAACGGGTTAACAAAACTACGATGTTTAAATCAAGTTATGGAGAACATATAATGTATAGCCCACCTTATTAATTCAAGACCAAATAAAGTTGAGCATTGGTTGCACTTATAAGAATATAATACATCGAGTTGATGGATTACATGCGACAAGCTTAGAGACCACAATTTATTCCAAAAACCTCAATTTAAATTTAGGAATTGAAAGTTTCATTATCCATAGTAGAAACACAAATTGTCACTATGTTTTCGTTTAAAATTCTTCTTTAAACACAACAATATATTAACCATTAAATTATAAATTTTCCTGAAATTAGAATACTACTTATATAATTGAGGATTTGTGTAGCATATGTGAAATTTTTCAAGATATTTTGTAGAGTTTTGAGAATCGAAACATTTGGATTATGCTAATCCTGAGAAGCTTATGAAGGAGGAGAGGAGGAAGAGATATTCCAGCTAATTTCATTTAATTTTATTTTCTTTCAAGCCCTCCTTTTGCCATTCACCTTTGAGTCTCCTGGGTGAGTCTAACAGCGTTAGCTTCCAAGGGACACGCGCCCGCAATCCCCTGTCCGGCTGTCGCTCCATCTTTTTCTCCTCCTCCACTCCACTATCACACTCCTCACTCTTTTCCTCCCTCCCTGGATCCCCTTTCTCGTCAAGCTCGCGTGGGACGCCGCTGCACGCCGTTGCAACGCCAGTCGCTGGGAGCTGGCAGGATAGCCGTCGGTCCATATCGACGTACGCGCCTCTGGCTGCGACATCCACGCCCGCTGGACGCCGCCATGAACCACCTCGTCTCTCGGTGCGTTCTTACTCCTAGTTAGCTCCTTAGATCCATTGTTGCTCCTGCCATCCTTTTAATGGTGATTCCGGCGCGGGCTTGCCAGAACCTCTTGAACCAAGGCCACCTTTCACGGTTCCGTCGGCCACCGCTGCGCCGCCGCCGCGGTCATCCTCCTCCCCGAGCAGCTCCAGGGACCATGACGGGCTCCGCGTCATCCGCGTCTCCTATGGACCGCGGACTCGAAGCCGAGGGTCCTTCCTCGACCACTGAGGCGCTGACCGCCAGTGACGCCGGAACTCGCTGACGTCCGTCCTCTCGCCTCCCTGCTGCTACTGCTGGCTTGGTTGACTACTTGGTGTTGTTGCCGCTGCTGGCTGCTTGCAACTGCTGGTTGTTTTGCTTGCCACTGTTGCTTGCTGCTGTTGGCCTTGAGCTGCAGGTAAATGAAAGAAAGAAAGGAAGTTTTACATATGTACAGGGAGATGGTCATATTTAGATCCACCTCTGTACAAAGAGATTGCAATGTTTCAGTACCGTTTAATCTAGTTGCTCGTCATACTGTCAGACTAAGGCTAGTCTTCCCTGTGCATAAAAGTTTCAGAAAAATGCTCAACTGCTGAACTTGTAGAATCCATAACAAAATCATTCCAGTTTCTGTTTGGAGTAGTACTGACATATTCTTTGATGGTTTAAATTGTATTGTAGCAACAGAATACATGAACATAGTCAATAATATTGTCTTCATTTTCATGCTTTGTAACCAAATTATGTACTTCCTGAATATTCTTGTCCTTTTATTGTGCCTCTGCTTCTGCTATATTTATTTCATTCATTATTGATCATGAAACATGATTCAAGTGCTCCCTCAGCCCTCTGAAATCCTTTTGATAGGAGGCCCATTACATATATAGAAAGTGAATTATAGCCAGCCTCTATTTCGCATATATAGAAGGTTAATCAGCCTCTATTTCTTTCCTTATTATATTTCCTTGCTGCCTTATTTCGAAAATCCTCTTAATTGGCCATTAGCCACTCTTCCCTTCTTTAGCCTCTCTCTTCCCCTCCATGTTTCTCTATCATGATTCCCGAGATTTGCTTAGTGATACCCAGAAAATTTAAAGACCTATATAAATTGGGTAGATTGTATTTAGCGGAGCGAGGTGGGACTATTTATTATATGAATCAATCTTGTTTTCTACACACTGTTGGATGAATGAGCAACTACATTCACAGGGGTGCCAAAGGCCAATACATATACATGTGGTAAAGTGCAAGAAACCCTTTATACAATGGGGATAAACCGAAAAGGGACTATACACATCTAACACCCCCCCTCAAACTCATGGTGGATCAACCACACTGAGTTTGGAGAGAAAGAACCCGTGATGCGCTCGAGTCTGTGCCTTCGTGAAGAAGTCCGCTAACTGTGACTCAGAAGGCACATAATGAAGAGCAAGAACTTGATCTTGCACGGCCGCACGGACAAAGGAGGCATCCACACCGATGTGCTTGGTGAGCTCATGCTTGACCGGGTCACGCGCAATGCTGATAGCACCTGTACTATCTGACAGGAGGGGAGTCGATGCAACAACAGAAACACCAAAATCCTCGAGTAACCATCGTAACCAGATCACCTCAGCCGTCAACATAGCCATCGCTCGCAACTCAGCCTCCGTACTCGAGCGAGAAACAGCTATCTGTTTCTTCATCTTCCAGGCAATGAGAGAGCCTCCAAGAAAGACACAGTAAGCAGACAGTGAGCGGCGATCAGTAGGATCACTAGCCCACGTAGCATCAGAGTAGGCCTGGAGCTGGAGAGAGCTGGAGCGGGGAAAGAAAAGACGGTGTGAAATCGTGCCACGAAGATAGCGTAGAACACGTAGGAGGTGACCATAGTGGACAGAGGTGGGAGCTAAAACGAACTGACTGAGAATGTGAACAGGATAGGATATATCAGGACGAGTAATAGCGAGATAGACAAGGCTCCCAACGAGGTGGCGATACCGCGTGGGATCAGCCAGAGGATCACCATCAGTAGCACGAAGCTGAACGTTGAGCTCCATAGGAGTCACAACGGTGCGATCATCACTAAGAGCGGCCCGCGAGAGAAGATCCTGAATATAATTTTCTTGAGAGATGAAGAAGCCTTCAGAGGTCTCAGAAATCTCAATCCCAAGAAAGTAGCGAAGAGGACTAAGATCAGACATCAAGAACTGTTCCCGGAGGCGGGCCTTAACAAAGGCAATATACTCAGAATCGTCACCAGTGATGATCATGTCATCCACATATAGAAGGAGAAGAGTCCGACCACGAGGAGAGGTGTGGACAAACAATGCTGGATCATGATCACTAGGCAAGAAGCCAGCGGCAGTCACCACAGAGGCGAACCGCGAGAACCATGCGCGAGGGGCTTGTTTAAGGCCATAGAGGGAGCGCCGAAGGCGGCAGACCATGCCATCAGGAACAGAGTACCCCGGAGGGGGCTGCATATAGACTTCCTCACGCAACTCACCGTTGAGAAATGCGTTCTGAACGTCAAGCTGAGACACAGGCCAATGACGAACAGAAGCCACAGCAAGGAGAGTGCGGACAGTGGTCATATGGGCCACAGGAGCAAAGGTCTCGTCATAATCACGCCCCTGTTCCTGCTGAAAGCCACGAGCCACAAGATGAGCTTTGTAACGTTCAAGAGAACCATCGGAGCGAGTTTTAATCTTATAGATCCACTTGCACGTGATGGGACGAACACCAGAAGGAGGAGAAACCAGATCCCACGTGCCATTGCGCTCAAGCGCCGCAAGCTCCTCGGCCATAGCAAGCTGCCATTCAGGCTGAGTCATGGCAGCCCGATAGGTGGTGGGCTCAGCAATGGCAGAAAGACCATACCGGTCAGGAGAATAGCGATCAGGTGGGGGACAAGGCCTAACACGAAGGTTATGGACCGGTGTAGGCGTGAGAGGAGGTGCACTGGAAGTAGAGGGCACATCAGTAGGATCATCCACAGCACGAGGACGACGAGTGTAGTGGAGAGGAAACGGGGAGTGAGGTCGAAAGACTGGGGAGGAGGGTGGGGAGGAAGATGACGAGGGAGAGGAGGAGGGAGGGGATGGTGGTGACGAGGGAGAGGAGGAGGGAGGGGATGGTGGTACCGGTGGTGTAGGCGGACTCACCGGGGGAGAGGGAAGAACAGGAGGCACAGAGGGAGATGTGTCGGGAAGGAGAAGGAAGGAAATGTCTTCCACGGAAAAGCTCGAGGAGGAGGGACGCGGATAGTAAGAACGAGACTCATCAAACGTCACATCACGTGAAATGCGCAGTCGGCGACCAACAGGATCCCAACAGCGATAGCCCTTGTGCTCATCACTGTAGCCAAGGAAAACACACTCAACAGACTGAGCAGTCAACTTGGTTCGTTCTCGCGGAGCAAGAAGAACATAGCACACGCATCCAAACATACGAAGAGCGGAGTAGTCAGGAGAGCGACCAGAGAGACGCTCCATAGGAATACCACCCTTCAAGGCAGCCGAAGGCTGAATGTTGATGAGGTGGGTGGATGCGGAAACGGCCTCAGCCCAAAAATGGGGTGGAAGAGAGGCGGCGATCATCATCGCCCGAGCTGTCTCAAGCAAATGGCGATGTTTGCGTTCAGCAACGCCATTCTGAGCATGGGCACCAGGGCAAGAGAATTGGGCAAGAGTACCCTGCTCCGCAAGAAAACCACGCAACATGTGAGAGATATACTCTCCAGCTGAGTCAGCACGGAAGATACGGACAGGCGTGGAAAATTGAGTGCGAACCATGGCAGCAAAACGCTTGTATATGGGGAGAACCTCGCTGCGAGATTTCATACAATAAAGCCAAGTGTAGCGAGAGAAATCATCAATAAACAGAACATAGTAGCGATGACCCCCTTTCGAGTCAAAAGGAGCAGGACCCCATACATCAGAATGAACTAAGTCAAAAGGACGCTGAGATACAGACTCACTGGTAGGATAAGGTAACTGAGTCTGTTTGCCAAGCCTACAACCTTCACAATGCAACGAAACATCACCGGAGACAGACCCTAAGACGCCTTGGTGTACTAATGAGGACAAGCGAGAGCCACAGATGTGACCAAGTCGATGATGCCACTGCTGGAAGGACGCAGAAGAGGAGGCAGCAAGAGCATGAGAGCTGGCGTATGTGGTAGCAGCGGAAGGAACACGAAGCCAGTCAACCTCCCAAAGGCCCTCAGACTCACGGCGCCGAGGGCCACCGCCAACCAGAGCCTGAGTGCGATGATCCTGAACAGAACAAGAGTCGGCATCAAGAATGACACGACAGCCAGAATCAGTAAGTTGGGCAGCGGAAAAGAGATTCATGGTAAGACGAGGAACATGAGAAACACTAGGAACCGAAAAAGACGGAGTGGAAAGGATGCCACGACTAGCAACAGGAAGAGGTGTGCCATCGGCAGTGAGAACATTAAGAGGAAAATCAAGAGGTCGAAGGGAAGATAAAGCTCCAGAATCAGAAGACATATGAAAAGAAGCTCCAGAATCCAGAACCCACGAGGATATACCTGACTGAGTAGGCTCCGGCGGGGGCGGAGTGGTGGTGGCAGTCACAGCGGCAACAGAACCCGTCGAGGAAGAACCAGAGGAAGCCAACATGCGCTTGAGCCGCACAATATCCTGGTCAGTGAGCGACACAGTCGAGGAAGACGCACGAGTCCCACTAGAAGAAGAGCGCTTCAGATCTTTCCGCTTCTTGTGACAATCAGACTCTGGGTGACCTGGCCTGTTGCAGTAGCCCCAGAAGGTGTGCGAGCGCGGCCGACCCTCTCCGGAAGAAGGAGGGTGACCCGCCCCCCCTGGAGGTGTGGGCAGGAGCGGTGGAGTGGTGAGGCGAGCAGACGACACAGGAGCTCGGGCAGTAAGAACAGTGGGAACCACAAGCAGACCAGCAGAACGGAGGCGTGTCTCCTCAGCACGAAGCTCTGCAAGCACCTCCGAAATAGGAACACGACCACGAGCAAGCAGGTGAGCACGCCGAGGCTCAAACTCTGGACGAAGGCGAGATAAGAACTCATGGAGGCGATGAAACTCCAAGTCAGATCGCACAGTCTGGCAACAATGGCAAGTGCCACAAACAACTGTCCTGAGAGAGTCAAGCTGGCACCAGATGGCAGAGCTCTGTGAGTAGAACTCATCAACAGAAGAGTCACCCTGCTGAAGAGCGTGCTCCTGACGCACCACAGATAAGTAGAGAGCATCACCAGATGGCTGATATCGCTGACAAAGATAGGACCACATCGCAGCAACAGGACCGAGACCCATGAACTCAGACGCAAACTGAGGTAAGACACTCGCAGTGAGAACAGCAGCAGCTCGAGCATCATCGTTGCACCACTGAGTGTAAGCAGACAGATCATCCCGGTAAACAACAAGAGCATCTGAGTAGGCGGATACCTGCTGATCATAAGCATCAACCGCAGCATCGTCAAGGGCCTTGACTGTATCCCGATCAGCCTGAGAAGCATCAGCAGCAAGAACAGGCGGCACCGGCGGGGTAGGAGCCACAGGAGCAACAGGGCAAGGCGGACAGGGAACCTCGCCAGAGAGAACGCCCCATAGGAGAAGACCGCGCATGTGGATGCGCATGAAACCCACAAACTCAGCATAGTTGGTGCCATCGAAGATCACCGAGCACCGAGGAACAGCCACATAGCCCGAGGAAGACATGACGAGCTCACACTGCAGTGCGGTAGTACCAGCAGTAGTACCGCTCGTGCCAGCGGTAGTACCGCTTTGCTCAGAGCGGTAGTACCGCTCTTCCTAGCGGTAGTACCTCCTACGCGGTACTGCCGCGGTTCCAGTGCCGTGGGCACTTCCGCTTATCGGAGCCTTCTGGTATGCCTTTCCTTCAAGCGGAAGTAGAGCGGCAGTAAAGGGCGGTAGTACCGCTTCGGGCGGTAGTACCGCTCTTGCCAGCGGTAGTACCGCTTTGCTCAGAGCCGCTGGATCTGGATCGGGATCGAGGCAGAGGCTGAGCGAGGAGGCGTCCAGGCAGAGGCCGGCCGGAGGAGGAGGCCGGGCGCGGGACGGCGCGGAGGCGAGCCCGGGCGAGGGGGGGGGGGCGGACAGGGGCTGCCTGAGCCGGCGCGGTCAGGGGCGACAGGGGCGGCAGCCTGAGACGGAGAGGAGTAGCCGGCGCGGTGCAGAGGAGGCCGGCGAAGCGCGAGGCAGAGGCGGCCGGCGCGGTGCAGAGGAGGCCGGCGACCGGACAGCGCGGGGTAGAGGACGTCGGCCGGAGTTGCTAGCGGCAGCGACGGTGGAGGTGGAGGCACGAAATCGCCATGGGCGGGAGGAGTAGCCTGGCAACTGATACCATGTTGGATGAATGAGCAACTACATTCACAGGGGGGCCAAAGGCCAATACATATACATGTGGTAAAGTGCAAGAAACCCCTTATACAATGGGGATAAACCGAAAAGGGACTATACACATCTAACACACACAACATTAGCTAGTCGGCCTGGCTGGTCGATTCCGAGGGCACTGTTTCTTTTTTTCTCGTCTTGCACTGCGGCTGTTTCTTTTATTGTTGGACGGACGAACGGGTCAGAGGCCCAATATGACCCAATACGGGTGACACTGCGAACCAACCTGTGGTTGGATGGTTAGAGGGACTGTGGTATCCCTAGCCCACCAGGGTTCAAATCCTGGTGCTCGCATTTATTCCTGGAATTATTTCAGGATTTCCGGCGATGCGCATTCAGTGGGAGACGTTCCCGTCGACGACGAGGTGCCTACGGTGACTTCGTAAATTTCAAGATGATATGCCGGCTCAGTCTCTCGGAGGTGCTCATAGGGGTAGGGTGTGCGTGTGTGCGTTCATAGGGATGAGTGTATGCGCGTGTATATGAGCGTTTGCGTCTGTACTGTGTTCAAAAAAAATACGGATGACACTTACAATGGGCAAGTGTGTTCAAAAAAAATACGGGTGACACTTACGATGGGCAAGCGACGTTCGAAGAAACGGTGTGGATAGTACGAAACGGACAAAATTATGGGAGCAAGAAGCGTTTCTCCTTTTAATATTATATTAGGTATAGATATAGATTATATTATATATTATATTATATTATATTATTATTATTATTATTAGGTAGAGATGGGAAGATGACGAAGACATAATGGTCCTGATTTTATTTATTTTCAAGAATCACAATATACACAATGCTCATATTTGATAGGTTAATTCACAGAAACAACACCCAGGAGATACGGGTATCATGGAAACTTGAAAATTCGTCACTCATGCTACATATAAATTACATGGTAAATTACTCGTACAGTCATCTCAGCCCAGGTGGGAGGGAAACTGAGGTGGACAAAGTGAAATATACACATTCCTGCAGCTTGCTACTTTACTGTGATTTCTTCTCCTTTCCCCTACAAGGGGTCAGCGTGTTCGCAACCGCAAGATACACCAGGCTGGCCGGTGCAACTAGTTACTCATACTGAATAGTACGCTTATAGGGGCTGGACGCCCTTCAGCCGTTGATGTGGCTCACCATCCACGGTGGAAGCCCCGTCCGGGGTGGGGCCTGAGGCTGCACTGCCACATCCTCTGCCCTCTCACCTGCCGTCACTGGGTGATTGCTGCACAACCAAAGCAAACACATGCATATTTAGTATTTTGTTACTTAAATGTGGCCAGGACAGGACTTTACATTCACACCAAAAATTGGCTGCAAGGAACACCAATTCAAAAGATGGTTCCTTGAACTCCGATATAGGAATAGACTTGTGATGTACATGTACATCATCACCTGGTATTTGCGGCAGGGGGAGCATCCAACATCAGGAAGGAAGAGGAAGAAGAGCTGGTTTGAGGCTGAGTTTGATCTTGCTGCGCCGCCTGGGCCTTCTGCTTCTCCACGAGCTGTGGGAAGGGACAAGGATCTCTGTCAATAAAATTTGCTTTACGAAACAATTTAGAACGGTTGGACCAGAAGGTGAGACGGGCTTACTTCCTTCTGGAGAACTTTATTCTCCTCCTGCAGTGACCTCTCCTGCAGCAAGAATGATGTAATGAGGTTTTGTGCAAGTAGACAGTAATTGCAGACATGTTATAATGTCACAAGACTTCAAACAAGCAAGCTAAGGTTTAATGACAAGTTGACCAGTTCGAATACCGATTCAGGTATGCAAGGTTGAAAGTTTACCTTCTTCTGAAGCTCGGAAATTGATTCGTGCATAAGTTGGTTCTGCAAGTACAAATAAGGAAAAAATTATAGTCATGTTTTAACTATAAAGAGCATATGACTAAAATGCATATAAATGTTGTGAACATCTCAGTCTAGAATCTGATTTCAGATATACTTTGCAGAACTTCTCTGCAAGTGTTTTTCTTGTTTTGTTTCTAAAAATTGTGCTGTTGTATCAATTCATTTAAATCACTACCTTCCTGGATCTGATATGTTTCAGTGAGCTTTCCAGCTGCTGTTCCAGCTGCTGCAACTCCTTGAGATTCAAAGATTCAAGATCCTCTCCCATGAGATGCCTGCAGGTGCAGGATGTAGAAATTCAGTCCCATTTATTTTCACAGAGTATACAGCATACTGGCAATCAACCAAAATCGTTACAAATTACTTTTGACATTTCTGTATTGTCTCAACCTTCGCCTTCAGTTTCCTGTATTCGTGACACCAGTTTCCCTGCACAAGCAAATAACAACCGCATTACTAACTTTGAGTCGAACAGGAAGGAACAATGACAGAAATGCTATAAATAGGCTGAGTTAATTCAGAAATGAACAAAGAGACTTTAACAACATTGATCACAAGGGGGCATAAATCAGGAAGGATTGCTCTGTGTAGTGAACTTGAATTTTCGTAACTTAAATTCAATTATGAAACTGCAACAAAGTTTACTATCATATATGTAAAAATCATATTCGTAATATTGAAAATTCTGCAGTGGAGGTAAATATTTAAAATAAATTTGGAATATTTTTTTGTTAGTAATTACATGTTTCAATAGTCTTCGTCATACGTACATGCTGAATCTGTTTGTCAGCAATCAGATAGAACTGGTTGGATCTTTCAGTTGGAACTACAACTTAGTTTGTACAAAAATTGGCCAAAAAATTGAAGTGAGGTCCTGGAGCTCTGAGTTACAAAAATAAGAATATTGAGCTACAGGATCTTCTAAGTCTGCTGGATCTACCTTTTAGCCCTAGATGGTTAGCCTTAGACAAGCTGTAAGAAGAAACTGCATCAATATCACAAACAATACAGAAAAACTGGAGATGAGAACTAATGTCATGGAGTGATCTTTAATGGCCATTAGTAGCATAATACAATCGGAAGGTCTGGAGAATCAACGGTTTTTCTTAAGAACTTAAGATCAATGCCCAACCTAGTAATAAGTCTCAATAATCTAGGATAGTCTTTTGTTATTTCAATCAAAATAGTGATTGCCACTGATGCACACATAGTATTTTAAACCCATTATAATATATACGCTTGTCAATTTTTCTTGCTAAGCCCTTCGAAGACTCAGCCGGCTAATTCAGAATTGCTGATCTTGACATGCATTGCAGTTTACTACTAATATAGTAATGGTTAAATCAGATCACATTTTTCTAGTTCATGCAAAGGCAGTATATGTAGGAAGCAGCACACTAGTCTAGTTCAGTAGCCATGAAAGTAAATTGGTCAAGTGGTATTATGCTACATCATTCGACCATGCCTAAGCATTCATCAAAGACAAACTGAAAATAAGTTACAAGAGAATCAAATGGACAATCAATCCACAGTTGTAAGTCAACGAACTTCATAGCTCATGGAAATAATTCAAAATATAGTGGCCTACTAATAAATTTCAGAACATCTGATATCGGCAACAATTTACTTCATAGCTAAAGGAAAGCAAAACATTTGCTTTTCATTTTTACCTGAATTTCAGATTCACTTGAAACGAGAACCTTTTCTGCATAAGAGTAGCGCTCATACCGTTCAAGAATTTTGTCCATGCTGCATAAGAGAAAGGAATATCTGGTCATTGGAAGTACATGTAAACAAGATTAACTATGTCCAGTATATGCACAATCTCAAGAATTGAGATATGATACATTTTGATATATCGGAAGCTTTTCTGTAATGCTTTGTTTCATATCGGCGTATGCAAATGAGATTCAAATATGGTATACAGCATCTGGTCAAATAGTTTGCAAAACATTTCACTGTGACCATAATGTAATGATAAGTAAAATGCAACAAAGCTCGAAAGAGGACACGAAACTGAATTTCAAATTAAGGTTCTGGTGTTGTTCAAGTTTTCTTGGGAAAATAGATTGACCCTTTTCTTCTGTCTATTGACTTATCAAAATGTGCAAAACAGAAGTTTAGGGATATGGGACTGTGCTAGGCAAGCATAGTCTAATTCTGTTCAGATTCAAACTATGTAACTATAGCGCTGGAGCTTCAGTTTAAGAAACGTTCCTTACTGTTGTATTAAAGTCATGCATTTTTTTACCCCTCGTGTTCTTCTCGTCCTATACCTTCTCCCCGTCTTCCCGATGGCTTCACCCAGCCTCCTAACTATTTGTGGAGATCAACGTGTTCTCTGTCACCACAGACATCGTGTACTATTTGTGGAGGTCAACATGTTCTCTGTCACCACAGACATCGTGTCCTCAATTGTCACACAAGTACAAGTACCCACAACCCACGGAAAAATCACTGTCATAAACCAGACCAAAACAAAAGACAGGAAACACCTTGGTGATAATCACCACCACTAGTGCACTTAAAGGCATATTCCTCGAGCCAGCAGACTGCAATCGCTGACGGGCTTGGACCCGCTTTAATACACAAGCCAAGAAGTATGGCATATGCGAGTCAAATTGTACAATAAATTGGGATGAGTGAGGAAACTAGGGAGCAAGAAGCTTTCATAAGGTCATACCTATTAAGTTTCATTTTCTTATAGAACCTCCCTTTTATCTTTTGTGCACTCTTATCACAGAGGACGCCGGGAGCTTGGCGTCACTTCCTCCATCCAACTTTGATTTGATGGCTCACATCTTCATCGATATCACCATCCTTCTGCAATATTGACCCCAAATATCAAAAGGTGTCCTTCTAAGGTACCACCTACCCATAAAGGCTACTGAAACCGCACCTCATGTACTCAATTTTAGTACTAAAACCACACCTTTGATTCCAAGTTTGTCTTCATAGATCTAACATTCCATTAACCCCCGTATGATATTCCATTAAACCCCATACCTCTAATGTGAAATTCCATATTCTGGCGAAGAGGTATGCCAATAGGGTGACCTTCCTTGCCGACCGTGTTACCCACCCCAATCAGTCCGCCTTCATTAAAGGACGATATATCATCGATGGGGTCTTAGTATTACATGAGATCCTTCATGAAGTCAAGACTAAGCGCCAAAAGGATGTCTTCCTGAAGATTGACTTCCATAAGGCTTACAATACGGTCCATTGGTCCTTGCTTCGGGAAGTTCTTTGCAAGGGCTTTGATCATCGCCGGATCACCAAAGTTATGCGGATGGTGTCCAATGGCCGCACCGCGGTGAACATCGATGGGGAGATTGGGCCCTTCTTCCCCACCTTTTGTGGGGTTCGTCAAGGGGACACACTTTCCCCATTCCTGTTCAATGTTGTGGTCGACGCCCTGGCATTCATACTATACAAAGCCAAAGCGGCTGGACATATCCGAGGGATGGTCCCTCATCTGGTGGGAGGGGGTGGGGTTTCCCTCCTATAATATGCGAATGACACCATCATTATGGTTGAGGGATCCACTAACGACATCGCTAATCTGAAGTTCCTTCTCCTTTGCTTCCAGCAAATGTCGGGCCTCACCACCAACTTCGCCAAGAGTGAAGTGATGGTTTTAGGCTATTCTCCCGGCGAATGCAAGAGCATTGTTGACCGGCTCAAATGCCCCTTGGGTTCATTCCCAACGTCCTATCTTGGGATCCCCATTAGTGACTCTACACTGTCTGTGGTGGAGCTACGACCCTCCGTGGTGAACGTACAACACATGGTCGAACCCTAGTAGGGTAGATGGCTCTCCAAGGCTACTCGGATTGTCCTCATCAACTCATCCCTGTCGAGCCTGCTCCTATTCATCATGAGCTTATACAGTCTCCATGAGAGACTGCGTCATGAAATCGCCAAGTGCAGGCAAGGTTCTTCTAGGCTGGCGATGGAGATAAGCAAAAGTACACTCGGATGACATATGTAGACCCAAAGACCAAAGCGACTTAGGTATCATGTCGCCCAAACCCATGGACATTGCCTTGTTAACGTGCTGGCTTTGGCGGATTGCGAATGGCGAGGGGGGACTCTGGCTTTACATCATCATCAGGGCCAAATACCTCCATGGTCAGACACTAGCGTTCTGCCAAAGGTCGGGTGGCTCCCAGTTCTAGCAGTCCATTATTCAGCTACTACCGATTTTTCATATTGGACCCTCCATCACGATTGGATCGGGGGCGTTGACTCTGTTCTGATTTGACAGATGGATGTGTTTCGGAGACCTTTCGGGTTTGTGGACTTCGAAGCTTGGCAGGAGCTCCTTGACTACATTGCCCTGAACGCTCCGGAGGCACGCTCCGGAGGTGGATGAGACTCCGGACCGCGTCTCTTGGTGGCTGGAATCGTCTGGCCGGCTCTCCACCAAATCCCTCTACCAAGCAATCACTGCATCTCCTTGTCCGGAGCCTCTTGTTCAAATCTGGTCAATTCGCCTACCACTCAAGATTCAGATTTTCCTTTTGCAATAGATTAGGGGTCAGGTTCTTTTAGGGGTGGAGGTCCTCATGCGGAATGGCCCCGGGGATGGAACTTGCCCCATATGCGAGACCGTAGAAGACTCGAACACTATCTTTTCGAGTGCGTTTCCACCCGGTTCCTCTGGAGCTGTTTTTGTGAGGTGGTTGGTGTAACAACTTTCCTGACCTTTTTGTGGAGTTACAGGCCTCTTCCCTGCGATACCGACACATTAGGTGGCTTGGGATTGGGGTGCTCGCCTGGACGATGTGGACGATCCACAACAAACTTGTGATTTAACGCTTGCCTCTCAGACGATCTACTGGCGAGATCTTCAAAATGTGTGGTTACTTGCAGCTTTGGCGATCGCTTAGCCGCCCTCCGGACCTGGACGCCATTGACATCTTCTTCGCAGAACTCCGAGCGATGGCGTTCCGCTTGGCTCCACCACTCCCGCCGCCACCTCCAGAGCCGGATTAGGCCTCGGGCCTCCATGCTATGTTGTGTTGCCTCGCTTACGGTTGTTCCCTTCGGCTTGGCCTTTGTTCTTTTATTTAAGGGCTTGTTGAGTTGTGCCCTCAGCAGAACATGTTGTAATTTGCGTTTGTGTGTGTGTGTGGGGGGGGGGGGAGGGGTGAACTTGTCCTTGTTTGTTGGAACTCCGTCGCTCGGTTGTTGTGCTTTATCTTATAAAGCGAGGTGAAAGCCTTGACTCGCAGTCCACCGGGGTGGATCCAACCGAAGGTTTGACACACTGAGCGGATTATTCGTTAAGTGGGAGGCGACATTTCTGACGTTCCAAAGATCTTGAAGCTCCACAATTTTAGTCTTTACTAAACGTTGTGTGGTGGTGTGCACTTGTGTGTGTATCTACGTTGTAATCGGTGTTTCTCAAAAAAAGAGTAGTCCTACCTTAAGCACAAAAAGCACACATGTGATATCAAGATGCATACGTCATTAATTCGCATGAATTTGAATATTGAAATCAATAACAAACTATTTTGAGTGATGAGTCACAAGGTTTTGCTTTAAAACATACTTTTGTTGATGCTTGCGGTTTCATAATAGTTCATACATAAATTTATGCCACCAAACATTTTGATAATAGAAAAGAAATTCAAAATGTTTTGAAATCATATGTTAATATAAAATTTTCAAATTATAAAATTTGAGTTCAAAAAATTATAATGAAACATAGTTGAAAAAACTATAAACATAATTTTTATTCTTAATATTTAAAATTCTAGAATATGAAATTTATGAATAGTGACTGCATGTTTGTTGCTGCATAGTTCGGTTAGATAAATGGCTGTGCAAGAAGAGGGGGACACAAAGGAATACAATAACTATTTTTTCACTAATGTAAAGCTATAAAGTTGTAACATAAATAATTCTTCATTAATAGAGTTCATGGTAAAACCCTTTTTTGGCATACGATCCATACCTTAACAACAATGACCCTGAGGTTACATTTTAGATACATAACATTTATATCACCTGGATGGGCAAAACAGTGTAAAATAAATAAACAGACTAACAACTAGTTCGTGACATATCAAGACTATGCCGTGAAATCCTGAGGGCAATTCCATCAGCGGATCCACGGAAGTCGATAGGATCTGCTTACATGTACGTGCCCAGGATCTCCATATATTAGTTAACTTGTAACTGGGAGCTAGCAAAATATCACTGCAGCAAAAATATAACAATATGTGAAACGGTTAATAGATATGACACTTATTAAGTCATCTCGCATGGTTAAAAGCATATGCCGAGCTTCAACTATATCGTATGCCTATTCAGTTTCCTCTATTACATGGAATTAATGCATGTAATGAGCAGATAAAGTCTAAATAACGGTCTAGCTGATCGTCTATACGTCCTTTGTGGACTGAGTAAAGATGTGGCAGAAGCAAAAATGGGAGTTGCCTATCCCATAGCTTAGCCGGATATTCCTAGACATAACTTCTGTTTTACACTTAAGTATATATAGGTTTAGGGACACAAAAGGTGTAGAGGATAACTGGTTCCCAGACCTGGATATGTACTAGACCGACAACACATGCATGTAACATAGACCCATCACACAGTCCCTAACAGCTTACTTCGTGTTTACTAGCCTACAGATGAGTAAAGTTGGTTGCAATGTCAGCTTTGGACCTTTGTTAAAAGTGTGGTAAATTAACCGAGAGTTCGAGGATATATAGAGTAAATAACAATTGGGTACATTAACCATTATCCAAACCGGGTCTAGAAAATCAGCAGGCTACATCATTAGCTGCATTTTAGTGTATGCATATAATGCCTGCTCGATCAATGCTGGTTTTGTGCCTGAGTCGGTTATATGCAGGCTATAGATGCGTTTTTAGAATATTGTAAGATCTCAAGGTTCAGTCAGTATTCAGAGCTAACTGAGTTAGTTCCGACAAACTAAACCATGGAATATCATCGTGCTGCATCAGCGTGCGGTCTCATAGGTTCTAGACAAAGCATAGCATTTACTTGTCCTCGTGAGTTACTTACACGTGCCTATCATGCAGAGGCAGGCAAAGCAAACCAAATGACAAGGAACGACAGAGGAGAGAATAAAGCCGGCAAGCTGATAAGCATGGCTACCAATTCGTATGTTCATGGCAGTCTTTTCCAAATGAACAGCACAGAAACAGGGGGGCACTTTATTCAATACTTTGATCTGAGATACTGAAGTTCACAGTGCAGCACTAGCTTAAAATATGACTGCATCTATTTATATCTTAATTTAACCGACTTTGATTCTTACGCGTTTTCATCACGTGACCAGCTTGATGCATGCATGCAAGCACCTATGCGTCAAACAACCAAGGAGGCAGAAACCCTCTTTTTTTTTTATTTGGAAGGAACTCTCTACTTTTTGGTTTGACTCTTCATTACGGAGTTTCATCAGCTGCAGCCAATTATTCTATGCATGAGCTAGTCAAGTATCTTAGGCAGTATCTCCAAGCAAACAACAAAATGGCCGCATGGCCAGAGGCCGGAGCTAGCAATACGAATGATAGCAAAGCCTGTAGCACAAAATTCTGGAAAGAACCGAGATGACGAGGTTCATTTGTTCAAGCAGCGAGCACGGATTTGATGAGGCGGGCAACAAGGTATTCTAGCGCTAATGACCAATGGAGGCCGAGCTCCAGTGAGCTTGTTTTCTGAAAAACATATTTATACAGCGCAAAAAAAATTGAATTTTTTTGTACATATACAAATACATGTTTAACACGTCCGAGAAAAGTAGTTTCAGAACAATATAGTTTCATACGTGGCGTACACAAAAAAAACAAATACGTAAATGAACATGTATACAAATACATGTTTAACACGTCCAAGAAAAGTTTCAGAACAATATAGTTCCATACGTGGCGTACACAAAAAAAAACAAATACGTAAATGAACATGGGCCAGTTTGTTTTTGTTGTTGGTCCTAGATTTTGTCTTTTTTGCACAGCATGCAAATCATAATATTTTTGAACGAAATTTTCCAGATCCGTCATGAATATGTATAAGTTTTCATGGGATTTTTTTTTGAATTTTTTTGAAACTTGGAAATATCATTTTCAAAGATTTTAAAATAAAGGGCTCCATGGAGCCCGGCCTCCAAAAATTCGCACTCTCTAGCGCTAATGAGATTCGAAATGAGAAGATGAGGTAGCGTGCTAAATTGCGCACGCAAATGTCACTTTAATCCAAAATAATTTTGTTACGTAAATATCCCCGGCCCGTGAAAAATATCAAGAGATTACCGTCCTAACCCTTCCAGTTGGGGTGCCACCTGGCGCGTCCGGGACCAAAATTTCCCCAAAATACGCCAGATGAACAACCTTCCCGGCGCTGGCCGAGAATAAAATAGCGCGGCGACCCATCGCACGCCCTACCCCCCATAGCAAGAAATCGCGGCCGCGGGGAGCGCCAGCTCCGCCATCGATTCTAACAAAAACGAGCGCGCAGCGACGGCAGAATCCGAAGGAAACAGCGAGCGAGCAAACCGGATCAACGAAACAGCAGCGCGGAAATGGAGAAGGCCGGGTCGCCTCGCTGGACCGGAACGTCGGGCAGGAAATCGAAATCGAGGGCGAATTGGGGGGGAAACTTAAGACAGCGCGT
This sequence comes from Elymus sibiricus, assembly GCA_039707655.1. NCBI lineage: Eukaryota > Viridiplantae > Streptophyta > Magnoliopsida > Poales > Poaceae > Elymus > Elymus sibiricus. Next base: position 411,739,983 of record CM077671.1, read on the forward strand.
ACATAATTTACCATGACTCCGTGGAGAACTCGTAGAGCTTTCCCTTGGTGGAGAAGATGATGAGGCCGACCTCGCCGTCGCAGAGCACGGAGATCTCGTGCGCCTTCTTGAGCAGCCCCGAGCGGCGCTTGGAGAAGGTCACCTGCCGGTTGATCTTGTTCTCAATCCGCTTCAGCTGCACCTTCCCGCGCCCCATCTCCGCTCGAGAACCGGGCCTAGGCCCTGCCAGCCGACACCGGCAGCAGCGAACGAGCGACCGCGACGGCTACTCCGACAGGCGCGGGCGGAGGCGAGGGGGCGGAGCAATGGCTGTCAGGTGGTTGGGCGAAGTGGGAGAGGAGGGGAGGGAGGGGATGGCCAAATGAGGGTTCCGGCAGGGCGACGGGAGGGGGTTTTAAAGGGATCTGGCCCCGCGCGCGGTATGCCATACCGGGCTGGTCTGGAGCATATCCGCTGTCGAGCACCCATTGGCCCGGCCCGCCCCGCGGGGCCCCGCGGTCCTGCAGCCACACGATGCCCCACCGCGGGCCGGCCCCGTGTCGACGTGTCGGTCGATCGTACGCGCGAATCTCCCGATATTGCTTTCCCCAAATCATTTTCTCTCGCCACAAACGCACACCGCAGAGCAGAAGTTTTTTCTTTGGACGCTGCTACATCGCGCGCGCGCGCGATTCGGTGCGATCTCGCGGCCTACCATTTCAGGAAGTTGCCCACGTGCGGTCCCCCTCACCTGTGCTAAGAAAGGAAGTCACGCCCCTCCCTCGCGTAATCACATCCCGACAAGAAGAAAATCCCCCCCCCCACCCCCCCCCCCCACCCCCCAAAATCTCCCACACCAAACCAGAAAACCCTACGGGCCAACAAAGATCCTTCTTCCTCTCCCCTTCCCCCCAGCTATTTCTCCCCAGCCTCCCCCGCACGCCATGGCCTAGCTGGAAGAGTTCCCTTGCATGAAAAAAAAATCCAGAAAAGGGAGGATCGGACCAAATCCTGAAGGACGCAACCCTGTTTGTCTGCAACTCTTTGTTGCGCATCAGGCAAAACTCTGGGACAACTCCGGCAAGAATACCACCAGAAACTGGGCAATTTTTCTCCCTTCAAAAACACCAAGGTAAAACACAGGATTCTCCATCTACTTTTCTAATTTTTTTCTTGGGCAAAAGCATGATACTACTAGGTTACACCAGAAATTGGATCTTGCCAACAAATCTGCTCTCCACCTGTAGTTGTCCTCCCCTTCCCCATGTTGAATCTGGATCCTAGATAGAAGATGATGTGCTCTTGAAACTTGTTATTATCTTGCCTATTGTCTTGCACCAGGCCTCTGCATTAGAAAACAAGAGATAAAAAAGCTGGTTGTTATAAACTGTGTGTAGTTGTTCTGTACTGCTAAAAAAGGAGAGAGAAACCTTGCCTACATCCTTGATAAAAAAGTAGATGAATTTTGAGTTCATGATCAGTTTCTATCCATGAATATTATTTGAGTCTTCTTTGATCTCTTATATGCATGATTACTTATAGCCTCGTATTTCTTATTCGAATCTTGGGTTTAGTTAGGCCGACTAGATTGATTTTTCTTGCCATGGGAAGAGGTGCTTTGTGATGGGTTCGATCTTGCGGTGTCCTTTCCTAGTGACAGAAGGGGCAACAAGGCACGCATGTATCGTTGCAATTAAGGATAACAAGATGTGGTCTATTCCTACATGAATAGATCTTGTCGACATCAAGTTTACATCAAATAGATCTCCAAGAAGCCGAGGATTTGCACGGGGATGTTCCCCGGTCGACGTGCCACAGCGGCTACGCCTCGCCGTTCGCGGTGGGGCTCATCTTCGACTCAGAATGCCCTTTTCGGCGATGGTGTGCCCTCGGTTCAGGGTTTGGTGGTTTCCGACGTCTTCCTTTGCTGTTCGTCTCGACGACGGCGGCGCCGGTCAGCGGCTGGTGTTGGCTCTTTCTGCGTTAAGGTCCCCCGGAGACCGGATTGTATTTTCTCTTTCTTTGGGAGCCTTTTTGCATTTGTGTTGGGACACCTATGGTCTCTCGTGATCTCTCGGCGATGCTGCGTATGTGCTATGTTTGTAACCTTTGCTAGTTAAGAAATATGCAGTTATCCTAAAAAAAATAGATCTCCAAGAGACCATCGTATTGAGAATCAAAAGAGAAAGAGGAAGCCATCTAGCTACTGCCTACGGACCCGTAGGTCTATGGTGGACTACTCACGCATCATCGGAGAGGCACCTATGAATAAGATAAACCCCTTCGTGATGGTGTTAGATTGGATCTCGAGGTTCTGGAACTTGCGGCGGCTGGATGTGTTTTTCGTTGACTTCCCTAGGGCTTTATGAATATTTGGGTATTTATAGGCGTCAGAGGCGGTGGAGAGGGGCCCCGTGGAGGGCACAACCCATCAGGGCGCGCCGGGGGCCCCCTGGCGCGCCCTGGTGGGTTGTGGCCTCCACAGCCCACCTCTGTGGCACTTCTTTGGCCCACTGGGTGTCTTCCGATCCAGAAAAAATCTCCAAAAAGTTTCGTCGCGATTGGACTCCGTTTGGTGCTGATATTCTGCGAAGTAAAAAAACAAGCAAAAACAACAACTGGCACTTTGGCACTATGTCAATAGGTTAGTCCCAAAAAATGATATAAAGTTGTTATAAAGTGAAAACATCCAAGAATGATAATATAATAGCATGGAACAAGCAAAAATTATAGATACGTTGGAGACGTATCAGCCCCTCAGAGCGGTAGTACCGCTCTGGGAGTGGTAGTACCACCCCGGTATTAGTGCGCGACAAGAGGCCGTGTAGTACCGCTCCAGCGGTAGTACCATGGGGAGCTGCCGTAGTACCGCCCCAGACCCAGCGGTAGTACCGCCTGGATGACAGAAACATGCCAAGAGAGAAGGAGACGCCCTCGGTTGCCCCTGAACTAGTCTTGGACGCCGAACATGACAGCCTTCATCGGACAATCTTCTTCGGACGCATAGCTTCAGATAAGGGAATCTTCGGCTCGACAGACGAGTTCAACAACCCTTAAATAACCATGTAACACATTTCCTTGTCTGAAGTATACATACCGACAAGCATTGGGGGTTTGGGGGATTTCGACAAGCCAGGCGGGAAGGTAGCGCGGTTGCCCGGGAAGGGGCTCACCGACGCCTCTTCGAGTCGACACGTGGCCAAACGAAACGTATGTTCGGTGCCAAAGTGTGCACTGGAATCCTTTGGCGACAACGCGGTGACAAGATGGGAGAGATGAGGAGGAAATGATAAGTAAACAATCTATTAATAATAAATAAACGTATGCGTTTTATTACATAGCAAGTGGTCGTTCTCTACGCACTATAGCGAACTGCTCTACGCATGAGGTTGCTCTCAGTTGAGGCGGCCGCGGCGCACTCTGCTCGCGTCCCGGCGTGGGTGCTCTGCAGGTGTCCCTCCACATGCGATCGTCCACGTACGTTTGGGTTGCCATATGCATGTGGCTGCGTCGCGCCCAGCGCCACCATGCAGTGAAGCGCTGCAAAAACTGTCATGTGGACGTGCCTAAATTCCAGGCCGTCTGGCGCCCACCCATTTATTCCCGTGGCCATTTACCTTCATCTCTTCAACCTTACGAACGCGCCATACAACACAAGAGCACACCCATGACGACAAATACAAAGAGCATATCCCGCGCGGATCCAATCGCGGCGATCCCAGCGGCTGTCGGCGCCGAGCGACAGTTCACCATTCTTGCCAAAGTGGACATCCACATCAGGAACACGAGCCTCTCGGTGGTCTACACCAACAACCCGTTCATGGTGGAGAACTCCATCAACACTATTGAGCAGCAGCTTGCTGAGGATGACAAGTACAAAGTGGTCGGCTTCGACCTCGAGTACACCGATGGTCGTGTCGGGTATGATCAGAAGGTTGCTTTCGCCCAGTTGTGCGTGCGCCATCACGTCCTTGTCTACCACCACTGCTTGGCCACAAGACCTTGCGAGCGTTTCGCCAGGTTTGTCAACCCCCGACTACAGGTTCGCAACGGTGGACACCACCAATGATCTAAAGGTGCACAAGACTTTGGGCTTGGCCCGCCAGAAGCTTGTCGACATCCAAGGGCAGTACAGGGTCTTGGGAAGCAACAAGGAGAAGGACTCCCTGGTTGACCTCGCCACGACCATCATCAACCCGTACTACAGAGACATGAAGGCTGAGTGCGACAAGGAAAAGTCTGTCTGGCACAAGACCTGGGTGAACGAACTGGATGAAGAACACATCAAGTACGCAGCCAAGGACGCGTACACAAGCTACAAGATGTACAGGATGATCGTTGACATGAGGAAGTGCCTCCTTCCTGTAGACGAGGGATAGCCACAAGCAGAGCAGTGGCGGTAACCGTTGTCACAAGAAGTAGATGATTTGATGATCATCTAGTTCTTGTAATTTTTTTATTGAGGAATGTACATGTGTTATCTAGTCACTTATGTGATTGGATGTTCAATTTGGTTATGTGATGTCTGTGATCTGCGTTGGATTTTTCGTGAAGAGGAACGGGTAATTGCAGCACAAATGGATAAGTATTTCCCCTAGTTAAGAACCAAGGTTTATCGAACCAATAGGAGTAACACGCAACCACCATCTTCAGCGACTGCACACAAAAGAGCAAACACTTGCACCCAACACGGGCAAGAGGGTTGTCAATCCCCTTGGACTCGTTATTTGCAAGCAAGTGAAACAAGTAGATAGTAATGGATAATTTCAAAATAAAATAAAAGGTAAATAAAGGCACCGAGGTATTGAAAGCTTTTTGTAATTTATAAGTGAGAAGACCCGGGGGCCGTAGTGTTCTCTAGTGGCATCTTTCATGTAGGAAACATACTGTGGGTAGACAAATTATTGTTGGGCAATTGATATAAAAGCGAATAATCATGTTCATATTCACGACAATGATCATGTGTATATAGGCATCACGTCCATAAACAAATAGGCCGACTCCTGCCTGCACATATTACTATTACTCCACTCATCGACCGCTATCCAGCATGCATCTAGAGTATTAAGTAAAACAGAGTAATGCTTGGAGAAAGATGACATGATGTAGACAAAGTGAACTCAATCAATATGAATGAACCCCATCGTTTTATCCTTAGTAACAACAACACAAAGACGTATCTTGTCCCCTTCTGTCACTGGGATATAGAAACCCGCCAGGTTGCACCCACTACAACGCACCCCTCTCACCGAAGAAAGATCAGTCTACTTGGCCAAAGCAAATCAATAGATCAGAGAGATTTATGAAGCTATAATGATCATGCAATTAGAATCAATAAAATAATTCAGAGAAGACTCTGATATTTTATCATGAATAATCAGAACATAAACCCACAATTTATCGGATCCCAACAAACACACCGCACAAAAGCATTACATCGGATAGATCAAAGCAAAGATGCGATGATCATTGTATTGAAGATCAAGTGAGAGAGAGAGAGAGAGAGATAGCCATCTAGATACTAACTACGGACCCGTAGGTCTATGGTGAACTACTCACAAATCACCATGGAGGCAACGAGGATGATGAAGAAGGCCTCCGTGGTGGATTCCCCCTCCGGCAAAGTACCGGAAAAGGCCTCACGATGGGATCACGGCGGAACAGACACTTGCGGCAGGGAAAAAGGGTTTCAGGAGCTCTCCTGGGTTTTTTGGAATATATGTGAATTTATAGGCCAGAGAGGGGCGTCGGGAGGCGACCGAGGAGGCCAGGAGCTATCAGGGCATGGCCTACCCCCTGGTCGCGCCCTGATGGGTCGTGGGCCCCTCGGGCGGCCTCCGATATTCCCCCAAACACTACTGGAATCAGGGACTTTGCCATCTGCCAGCTCTTTGCCGTCTGCTGGCAGATGGCAAATAAGATATTTGCCGTCTGCTTTTATAAAGCAGACGGCAAAGAACATGCTGATGGCAAAGAGGCTCTTTGCCATCTGCACTTCTTTGCCATCTGCTGGCAGACGACAAAGAGTTCTTTGCCGTCTGCCAGCAGACGGCAAAGAACAAAGTGGGCCCCACTTGGTACTGCACTTGCCAGGTCACACGGGCCACTTCTTTGCCGTCTGCTGGCAGACGGCAAAGAACGCTTTGCCGTCTATCAGCAGACGGCAAAGAGGTGAGGGGGGGCCCACAGTGTAACGGCGGGGACGGGCTAACGGCCCCCCTCTTTGCCGTCTGCTGGCAGACGGCAAAGAGGGGGCTTAATTTTCGCCATCCCCCCGCGCCTCCCACCTCTCTCTCTTTCTCTCACCTCTCTCTCTCTCACACCCGCGCCCGTTCTCCTCTCTCACCGCCGCCGCCGCCGCCGCCCCCTCCCCGCCCTCTCGCCGCCCCCTCCCCGCCCTCTCGCCACCGCCCCCTCCCCCCCTCTCTCACCGCCGCCGCCGCCCCCTCCCCGCCCTCCACCACCGCCTGCCCCCCTCCCCGTGGCGCACCTCCACCACCGCGGCGCCGCCCCCTCCTCACGGCCCTCCTGCCGCCGCCGCCCCCTCCCCGGCGGCCTCCTCTCCTCGCCGCCGGCCTCCTCTCCTCGCCGCCGGCCGCCCTGCCCCCTGCCCCTCTCTGGTGAGCTTCCCCTGCCCCCCTTTTAAATTTTTTTCTGTTTTTCTAATTAGATTTTTAGTTTTCTGTTTTTAGATGTTTTGCAAATAGTTGTTTAGGTGTTTGGGTAAATAGGAAAAAATATTTAGACATTTAGGTAGAAAAAAACCTAGAAGAAAAAAAAGAAGAAAAGAAGATGAAAAAAAAGGAAAAATAAAAAAGAAAAAGAACAAAAAATAATAATAAGAAGAAGAAACAGAAGAAGAGGAGGAGGAGAAGAAAAAAGAAGAAGAAGAAGAAAAAAAAAAGAGGAGAGGAGGAGAAGAAGAAGAGGAAAAAAGGAAAGGAAGAAGAAGAAGAGGAGGAGGAGGAGAAGAAAAAAGAAGAAGAGGAAGAAGAAGAAGAAAAAAGAGGAGAGGAGGAGAAGAAGAAGAGGAAAAAGGAAAGGAGGAAGAAGAAGAAGAAGAAGGAAAAAAAGGAAGAAAGGGAAGAAAAGAAAGAAGAGGAAGAAGAAGAAAGAAAAAAAGAGAAAAAGCCCCGACCCCGACACGGCACCTCGACCCCGACCCGACAACCCGACCCCGACCCGACACCCCGACCCCGACACCCCGACCTCGATCCCGACCCCGACACGGCACCCCGACCCCGACCCGACAACCCGACCCCGACCCGACACCCCGACCCCGACACCGACCCCGGCACGGCACCCCGACCCCGACCCCGACCCGACACCCCGACACCGACACAGCACCCCGACCCCGACCCGACACCCCGACCCCGACACGGCACCCCGACCCCGACACCCCTGACACCGCGACACCACGACACCCAGACACGACACCCCCCGACACCCCGACCCCGACCCCGACCCCGACACCCCGACACCCCTGACACCCCGACACCCCGACACGACACCCCCCGACACCCCGACCCTGACACGACACCCCGACACCCCGACACCACGACACCCCGACACCACGCCACCCAGACACGACACCCCCGACCCCCGACACCTCTTCGGCCTCCTGTTGACCGAAAAGGTGCTCTTCGGCCTTCCAGAGGCCGATGGGGTCATATATTTGTGAATTATGAGTTAGGAAGTATATTTCCCGATTTTGTTAAGAAAAACATCATATATATTTGTGTTGATCGGGTGGATTTAAATGTGCAGTTCTTTCGGGGCTGCGAGGGTCTGGTGTTCGACGACCTCCCCGTGCGTTCGACGAGCTCCGCCCCTGCGTTCGTGGGTGAGCACAAATGACATCTCCTCCTCCCCCCTTCATTTGCTCTGTTCCGGTCTTCGTGCCGATGAAACTTGCTAGCTATAGGTGTCAATCATCAGTATGCGTGACCACTATGCGTCTCTCGTTCGAAAGGGTTACATCTATAAATATGCATGCATTTTCATATTTATAACCGTGATTCTTTCGAATTGTCCAACATTATCCATGGACAGCCCGAGTATGTGTAGATTGGGTTCGTTTTCCCATATGCTCTGCTCCGGATCCGATGCAGAATTTCGTCAGTGCCTCCCTGTTGTTCTCCGGGTACACATCCTCTCTGCTTATTGCCGAGACGTGTATCAGGAGAACAGCAGGGAGGTGCTGCCGAAATTTTGCGTCGGATCCGGAGCAGAGCATGGGAAAACGAACCCAATCTACACATACTCGGGTGGGATTAGGACCTATCTTTACCTACTAGCGTCTAGGTTGCATGGACGTAATAAAACTGACAAACTCTATTAACTGATGAATATGGTTTGCTGAATTATGTATATATTTCTTGTGTGTTTAGTAGGTAGGCAAGATGAGTGATCGTGCTTGGATGTACACCGGTCACCCTAGTCAGAAAGAAATGACCATTGAATGGTTAACAAAAACCAAGGGGTTTCTGAGCGCCGCATTTGCAAATTGCCAGGATATAACCTGGTGCCCCTGTGTCCGGTGCGACAACCATAAAAAGTGGACACGGGATGAAATGGGTAAACACTTGCAGAAGTGGGGTTTTACGACTGATTATACGGTGTGGAGATTTCATGGTGAGTCTGCCCAACGTGCCAGAGCTGAGGTGGTTCGTCGTCGCACCGACGAGCATGGTACCGGGATCGAAGACATGGTGCAAGACTTTGATGATGCTCGGGATTCGGACGATGAGATGGAGGAATCTGCAAAGGCCTTCTATGAAATGTTGGAGTCTTCAAAACGTCCTCTCCACGAGCACACTGAGCTTTGTCAGCTGGATGCCATCGCGCAAGTAATGGCTCTCAAGGCTCAGTTCAACCTGGGCAGAGAATGCTACGACACGATGATGACGATATTTGGACGCTTTCTACCCAAAGGCCATGTATTGCCAGCAAACCTGTACCAGTCGGACAAAATCCTACGTGCGCTTAAGATGCCCTATGAGAAGATAGATGCCTGTGAGAATGGATGTGCCTTATTTAGGCTTGAGTATGCGGGCTTCAACTATTGTCCCATTTGCAAGTCTTCCAGGTATGTTGTGGTAGACAACGGTATGGGTGAGAAGAGTCAGACCAAAATCCCAGTTAATGTTCTTCGGTATATGCCAATCATACCAAGACTTCAACGTCTTTTCATGGTCGAAGAGACGGCCAGACAGATGACGTGGCATAAATTGGGCAACCCTAGTGATTGTACTAATCCGTGTTTTCTTGTTTGATTGCAGACCTTCTACAGGTGTGCTGAGGGATAGGAGGAGGCGGCGGCTCAGGTTATCGGCAACGAGTGCAGGCGCCTACTTCAAAACTTTCGGCACGAGGCTCGGACGCAGGCTATTCGAGACTACTACGCCTCGACTGGTATTCGGAGGAAAAAAGAGAAGTGCCGCCTCAACTATCTGAGTAAGGAGAAGTACATGAAGGTAATTACCTATTCTTAAGGCCTTGTACTTAGTTCCTTGATTTGATTCGTATGCGTAGCGCTCAAATTTCTCTTGCTTAACTTAGGTGCCCCCGAGATGGTGTGCGGATAGGATGGACTGTTGGGAGGCGTTGGTGGATGAGTGGTGCACTCCCCAATGGCGCAACGTCCACGACGGTGCAAAGGAGAAGCGTGCCCAAATGAAAGGTGTCCCACACCATCTAGGCAGCGTCAACCTACGTGGGTTCGGGGAAAACTGGGTATGTGGTTTGCTTCATGATTCATGCAAATTCATTCTTCATGCTAGCTTGAGCCCTTAACTAATACTCTGTTCCTCTCTTTTAGGCGCGGCACAACAAGGCTCCAGTGCCAGAGCTGTTCGACCTCTATGCCATGTCCAATACTGCCTCGTACAAGAAGGCCAAGGCATTCTCTGAGTCTGACCTCGATGATCCAGAGAAATTCAGCAACCGCGCCTCCCACAACAAGCTTGTGAGGTACAGAGACGAGGGGAAGGCGAGGAAAGGGCCGGAGTTTAACCCGAGCCAGCAACCTCTTGATCCAGAGCTGGTGATGATATCTGGTGGCGGGAGGCACCATGGCTTGTTAGCCATTGGGGATGGACTGATACGTTGTACTAGCACTCTCCCGCAGATCAAGAAGCGCCAGACCAGCTCCGATCCTGAGATAAGGCCTCGTGCACGGCCAATGGAGCTCGAATTCCAGGTTAGTTATACGGACTCAGATACCTTTCCTCCATTACATTGTGTGTGCGCCGTCGATGATTACAATGCTAACGAGTGGTGTTGCAGGCTGCTATTGAGGCAGAGAGAGTGAAGACCCAGGCTGCTCTTGAGGAAGCAGAAGCGAGGACCCAGGCGCTTCTAGAGGAAGAGAGACGGCAGGCGGCGGCGAGGGAGAGGGAGGCGGAGGAGAGGACGGCTAAGCTATTGGAGGAGGAGAGGAACCGGAACGAGGCGGGTCAACGGGCCCTATACGAGCTCTTCGTGGTAAGTTTCTTCTGCATATTAGCCAAATCATGCACGTAATGTTCCTTTCATTACTAACTAATATGACTGACTCGAGAAAACCAAATGTGCAGAGCATGTGCGAAAAGAATGGCACGACCCCTCCGCCGATGCCAGTCATTGCTCCGGCGGGCACGGTGAGTTTCATTTGAATGGTCATTAGTTACTAGTCTTCACATTTGAGTTGCATCATGCTAACGATACACTGCAAATGATCTTTGGTGCAGCATAACTCCCGACAAGCATCGACCGATGCTTCTCCGTCTGCCACTGGCGCGACCGGTCCTTCAACTACATCTAAGTGATGACGGTAAGTTTTCCCAAGTGTTTAGCTTAACAAAATGACTCAATATGCTTAGCTAGCTAAAAAATGACATAACAACATTAATTAGCTCCAAAATGACCTATTTAACCTAGGATAGCTCTAAAATGACGTATACTTAGCATTTATTTCTCCAAAAATGGATTTATATGCTTAGCTAGCTCAAAAATGACATAATAACCTTAATTAGCTCTCAAATGACCCATTTAACCTAGGATAGCTCTAAAATGACCTATACTTAGCATTTATTCCTCCAAAATGACTTAATATGCTTAGCTAGCTCAAAAAGAACACAACAACCTTAATTAGCTCTCAAACGACCCATTTAACCTAGGAAAGCTCTAAAATGACGTATACTTAGCATTTTTTCCTCCAAAAATGAATTTATATGGTTAGGTAGCTCAAAAATGACATAATAACCTTAATTAGCTCAAAAATGACCTATTTAACCTAGGATAGCTCTAAAGTGACCTATATACTTACCATTTATTCCTCCAAAATGACTCAATATGCTTACCTAGCTAAAAATGACATAACAACCTTAATTAGCTCCAAAATGACCTATTTAACCTAGGATAGCTCTAAAATGACCTATACTTAGCATTTATTCCTCCAAAAATGGATTTATATGCTTAGCTAGCTAAAAAATGACATAATAACCTTAATTAGCTCTCAAATGACCTATTTAGCTCCAAAATGACCTATTAAGTCATTTAGGAGCATATTAAGTCATTT